>CAWUFW010015125.1:0-376824 GCA_963921515.1 Calotriton arnoldi | reverse complement strand
GCAGGGTATGCCCAGACGTGGGTCCCTTGCTCACTTTGCCACTGGATTCAAGATAGCCTGGCTGATGAGGGTTATGAACCTGAAACCGGTCCCAGGATGCTTGTTTCCGGTCCAGGGAAGACATGGCTTGGCAGTTCGGGCTGGACTGTTCCCATGAGGCGCAGGGTCAGACTGATTTGCATATGGCCATGTCTGAACTGGGGTGGCGGAGTGAGCTAAAGAATGATGATGGATTAAACCCAGATCAGTTGACTGGGGGTGAGTGCTTGCAATGTTCAACACTCCGTCCATCATCCCCTTTGGTTTTGCTAAGTTCGCCCTAAGTTGGCAGGGTATGCCCAGACGTGGGTCCCTTGCTCACTTTGCCACTGGATTCAAGATAGCCTGGCTGATGAGGGTTATGAACCTGAAACCGGTCCCAGGATGCTTGTTTCCGGTCCAGGGAAGACATGGCTTGGCAGTTCGGGCTGGACTGTTCCCATGAGGCGCAGGGTCAGACTGATTTGCATATGGCCATGTCTGAACTGGGGTGGCGGAGTGAGCTAAAGAATGATGATGGATTAAACCCAGATCAGTTGACTGGGGGTGAGTGCTTGCAATGTTCAACACTCCGTCCATCATCCCCTTTGGTTTTGCTAAGTTCGCCCTAAGTTGGCAGGGTATGCCCAGACGTGGGTCCCTTGCTCACTTTGCCACTGGATTCAAGATAGCCTGGCTGATGAGGGTTATGAACCTGAAACCGGTCCCAGGATGCTTGTTTCCGGTCCAGGGAAGACATGGCTTGGCAGTTCGGGCTGGACTGTTCCCATGAGGCGCAGGGTCAGACTGATTTGCATATGGCCATGTCTGAACTGGGGTGGCGGAGTGAGCTAAAGAATGATGATGGATTAAACCCAGATCAGTTGACTGGGGGTGAGTGCTTGCAATGTTCAACACTCCGTCCATCATCCCCTTTGGTTTTGCTAAGTTCGCCCTAAGTTGGCAGGGTATGCCCAGACGTGGGTCCCTTGCTCACTTTGCCACTGGATTCAAGATAGCCTGGCTGATGAGGGTTATGAACCTGAAACCGGTCCCAGGATGCTTGTTTCCGGTCCAGGGAAGACATGGCTTGGCAGTTCAGGCTGGACTGTTCCCATGAGGCGCAGGGTCAGACTGATTGGCATATGGCCATGTCTGAACTGGGGTGGCGGAGTGAGCTAAAGAATGATGATGGATTAAACCCAGATCAGTTGACTGGGGGTGAGTGCTTGCAATGTTCAACACTCCGTCCATCATCCCCTTTGGTTTTGCTAAGTTCGCCCTAAGTTGGCAGGGTATGCCCAAACGTGGGTCCCTTGCTCACTTTGCCACTGGATTCAAGATAGCCTGGCTGATGAGGGTTATGAACCTGAAACCGGTCCCAGGATGCTTGTTTCCGGTCCAGGGAAGACATGGCTTGGCAGTTCGGGCTGGACTGTTCCCATGAGGCGCAGGGTCAGACTGATTTGCATATGGCCATGTCTGAACTGGGGTGGCGGAGTGAGCTAAAGAATGATGATGGATTAAACCCAGATCAGTTGACTGGGGGTGAGTGCTTGCAATGTTCAACACTCCGTCCATCATCCCCTTTGGTTTTGCTAAGTTCGCCCTAAGTTGGCAGGGTATGCCCAGACGTGGGTCCCTTGCTCACTTTGCCACTGGATTCAAGATAGCCTGGCTGATGAGGGTTATGAACCTGAAACCGGTCCCAGGATGCTTGTTTCCGGTCCAGGGAAGACATGGCTTGGCAGTTCGGGCTGGACTGTTCCCATGAGGCGCAGGGTCAGACTGATTTGCATATGGCCATGTCTGAACTGGGGTGGCGGAGTGAGCTAAAGAATGATGATGGATTAAACCCAGATCAGTTGACTGGGGGTGAGTGCTTGCAATGTTCAACACTCCGTCCATCATCCCCTTTGGTTTTGCTAAGTTCACCCTAAGTTGGCAGGGTATGCCCAGACGTGTTCCTTGCTCACTTTGCCACTGGATTCAAGATAGCCTGGCTGATGAGGGTTATGAACCTGAAACCGGTCCCAGGATGCTTGTTTCCGGTCCAGGGAAGACATGGCTTGGCAGTTCGGGCTGGACTGTTCCCATGAGGCGCAGGGTCAGACTGATTTGCATATGGCAATGCCCTAACTGGGGTGGCGGAGTGAGCTAAAGAATGATGATGGATTAAACCCAGATCAGTTGACTGGGGGTGAGTGCTTGCAATGTTCAACACTCCGTCCATCATCCCCTTTGGTTTTGCTAAGTTCGCCCTAAGTTGGCAGGGTATGCCCAGACGTGGGTCCCTTGCTCACTTTGCCACTGGATTCAAGATAGCCTGGCTGATGAGGGTTATGAACCTGAAACCGGTCCCAGGATGCTTGTTTCCGGTCCAGGGAAGACATGGCTTGGCAGTTCGGGCTGGACTGTTCCCATGAGGCGCAGGGTCAGACTGATTTGCATATGGCCATGTCTGAACTGGGGTGGCGGAGTGAGCTAAAGAATGATGATGGATTAAACCCAGATCAGTTGACTGGGGGTGAGTGCTTGCAATGTTCAACACTCCGTCCATCATCCCCTTTGGTTTTGCTAAGTTCGCCCTAAGTTGGCAGGGTATGCCCAGACGTGGGTCCCTTGCTCACTTTGCCACTGGATTCAAGATAGCCTGGCTGATGAGGGTTATGAACCTGAAACCGGTCCCAGGATGCTTGTTTCCGGTCCAGGGAAGACATGGCTTGGCAGTTCGGGCTGGACTGTTCCCATGAGGCGCAGGGTCAGACTGATTTGCATATGGCCATGTCTGAACTGGGGTGGCGGAGTGAGCTAAAGAATGATGATGGATTAAACCCAGATCAGTTGACTGGGGGTGAGTGCTTGCAATGTTCAACACTCCGTCCATCATCCCCTTTGGTTTTGCTAAGTTCGCCCTAAGTTGGCAGGGTATGCCCAGACGTGGGTCCCTTGCTCACTTTGCCACTGGATTCAAGATAGCCTGGCTGATGAGGGTTATGAACCTGAAACCGGTCCCAGGATGCTTGTTTCCGGTCCAGGGAAGACATGGCTTGGCAGTTCGGGCTGGACTGTTCCCATGAGGCGCAGGGTCAGACTGATTTGCATATGGCCATGTCTGAACTGGGGTGGCGGAGTGAGCTAAAGAATGATGATGGATTAAACCCAGATCAGTTGACTGGGGGTGAGTGCTTGCAATGTTCAACACTCCGTCCATCATCCCCTTTGGTTTTGCTAAGTTCGCCCTAAGTTGGCAGGGTATGCCCAGACGTGGGTCCCTTGCTCACTTTGCCACTGGATTCAAGATAGCCTGGCTGATGAGGGTTATGAACCTGAAACCGGTCCCAGGATGCTTGTTTCCGGTCCAGGGAAGACATGGCTTGGCAGTTCGGGCTGGACTGTTCCCATGAGGCGCAGGGTCAGACTGATTTGCATATGGCCATGTCTGAACTGGGGTGGCGGAGTGAGCTAAAGAATGATGATGGATTAAACCCAGATCAGTTGACTGGGGGTGAGTGCTTGCAATGTTCAACACTCCGTCCATCATCCCCTTTGGTTTTTCTAAGTTCGCCCTAAGTTGGCAGGGTATGCCCAAACGTGGGTCCCTTGCTCACTTTGCCACTGGATTCAAGATAGCCTGGCTGATGAGGGTTATGAACCTGAAACCGGTCCCAGGATGCTTGTTTCCGGTCCAGGGAAGACATGGCTTGGCAGTTCGGGCTGGACTGTTCCCATGAGGCGCAGGGTCAGACTGATTTGCATATGGCCATGTCTGAACTGGGGTGGCGGAGTGAGCTAAAGAATGATGATGGATTAAACCCAGATCAGTTGACTGGGGGTGAGTGCTTGCAATGTTCAACACTCCGTCCATCATCCCCTTTGGTTTTGCTAAGTTCGCCCTAAGTTGGCAGGGTATGCCCAGACGTGGGTCCCTTGCTCACTTTGCCACTGGATTCAAGATAGCCTGGCTGATGAGGGTTATGAACCTGAAACCGGTCCCAGGATGCTTGTTTCCGATCCAGGGAAGACATGGCTTGGCAGTTCGGGCTGGACTGTTCCCATGAGGCGCAGGGTCAGACTGATTTGCATATGGCCATGTCTGAACTGGGGTGGAGGAGTGAGCTAAAGAATGATGATGGATTAAACCCAGATCAGTTGACTGGGGGTGAGTGCTTGCAATGTTCAACACTCCGTCCATCATCCCCTTTGGTTTTGCTAAGTTCGCCCTAAGTTGGCAGGGTATGCCCAGACGTGTTCCTTGCTCACTTTGCCACTGGATTCAAGATAGCCTGGCTGATGAGGGTTATGAACCTGAAACCAGTCCCAGGATGCTTGTTTCCGGTCCAGGGAAGACATGGCTTGGCAGTTCGGGCTGGACTGTTCCCATGAGGCGCAGGGTCAGACTGATTTGCATATGGCCATGTCTGAACTGGGGTGGCGGAGTGAGCTAAAGAATGATGATGGATTAAACCCAGATCAGTTGACTGGGGGTGAGTGCTTGCAATGTTCAACACTCCGTCCATCATCCCCTTTGGTTTTGCTAAGTTCGCCCTAAGTTGGCAGGGTATGCCCAGACGTGGGTCCCTTGCTCACTTTGCCACTGGATTCAAGATAGCCTGGCTGATGAGGGTTATGAACCTGAAACCGGTCCCAGGATGCTTGTTTCCGGTCCAGGGAAGACATGGCTTGGCAGTTCGGGCTGGACTGTTCCCATGAGGCGCAGGGTCAGACTGATTTGCATATGGCCATGTCTGAACTGGGGTGGCGGAGTGAGCTAAAGAATGATGATGGATTAAACCCAGATCAGTTGACTGGGGGTGAGTGCTTGCAATGTTCAACACTCCGTCCATCATCCCCTTTGGTTTTGCTAAGTTCGCCCTAAGTTGGCAGGGTATGCCCAGACGTGGGTCCCTTGCTCACTTTGCCACTGGATTCAAGATAGCCTGGCTGATGAGGGTTATGAACCTGAAACCGGTCCCAGGATGCTTGTTTCCGGTCCAGGGAAGACATGGCTTGGCAGTTCGGGCTGGACTGTTCCCATGAGGCGCAGGGTCAGACTGATTTGCATATGGCCATGTCTGAACTGGGGTGGCGGAGTGAGCTAAAGAATGATGATGGATTAAACCCAGATCAGTTGACTGGGGGTGAGTGCTTGCAATGTTCAACACTCCGTCCATCATCCCCTTTGGTTTTGCTAAGTTCGCCCTAAGTTGGCAGGGTATGCCCAGACGTGGGTCCCTTGCTCACTTTGCCACTGGATTCAAGATAGCCTGGCTGATGAGGGTTATGAACCTGAAACCGGTCCCAGGATGCTTGTTTCCGGTCCAGGGAAGACATGGCTTGGCAGTTCGGGCTGGACTGTTCCCATGAGGCGCAGGGTCAGACTGATTTGCATATGGCCATGTCTGAACTGGGGTGGCGGAGTGAGCTAAAGAATGATGATGGATTAAACCCAGATCAGTTGACTGGGGGTGAGTGCTTGCAATGTTCAACACTCCGTCCATCATCCCCTTTGGTTTTGCTAAGTTCGCCCTAAGTTGGCAGGGTATGCCCAGACGTGGGTCCCTTGCTCACTTTGCCACTGGATTCAAGATAGCCTGGCTGATGAGGGTTATGAACCTGAAACCGGTCCCAGGATGCTTGTTTCCGGTCCAGGGAAGACATGGCTTGGCAGTTCGGGCTGGACTGTTCCCATGAGGCGCAGGGTCAGACTGATTTGCATATGGCCATGTCTGAACTGGGGTGGCGGAGTGAGCTAAAGAATGATGATGGATTAAACCCAGATCAGTTGACTGGGGGTGAGTGCTTGCAATGTTCAACACTCCGTCCATCATCCCCTTTGGTTTTGCTAAGTTCGCCCTAAGTTGGCAGGGTATGCCCAGACGTGGGTCCCTTGCTCACTTTGCCACTGGATTCAAGATAGCCTGGCTGATGAGGGTTATGAACCTGAAACCGGTCCCAGGATGCTTGTTTCCGGTCCAGGGAAGACATGGCTTGGCAGTTCGGGCTGGACTGTTCCCATGAGGCGCAGGGTCAGACTGATTTGCATATGGCCATGTCTGAACTGGGGTGGAGGAGTGAGCTAAAGAATGATGATGGATTAAACCCAGATCAGTTGACTGGGGGTGAGTGCTTGCAATGTTCAACACTCCGTCCATCATCCCCTTTGGTTTTGCTAAGTTCGCCCTAAGTTGGCAGGGTATGCCCAGACGTGGGACCCTTGCTCACTTTGCCACTGGATTCAAGATAGCCTGGCTGATGAGGGTTATGAACCTGAAACTGGTCCCAGGATGCTTGTTTCCGGTCCAGGGAAGACATGGCTTGGCAGTTCAGGCTGGACTGTTCCCATGAGGCGCAGGGTCAGACTGATTTGCATATGGCCATGTCTGAACTGGGGTGGCGGAGTGAGCTAAAGAATGATGATGGATTAAACCCAGATCAGTTGACTGGGGGTGAGTGCTTGCAATGTTCAACACTCCGTCCATCATCCCCTTTGGTTTTGCTAAGTTCGCCCTAAGTTGGCAGGGTATGCCCAGACGTGGGTCCCTTGCTCACTTTGCCACTGGATTCAAGATAGCCTGGCTGATGAGGGTTATGAACCTGAAACCGGTCCCAGGATGCTTGTTTCCGGTCCAGGGAAGACATGGCTTGGCAGTTCGGGCTGGACTGTTCCCATGAGGCGCAGGGTCAGACTGATTTGCATATGGCCATGTCTGAACTGGGGTGGCGGAGTGAGCTAAAGAATGATGATGGATTAAACCCAGATCAGTTGACTGGGGGTGAGTGCTTGCAATGTTCAACACTCCGTCCATCATCCCCTTTGGTTTTGCTAAGTTCGCCCTAAGTTGGCAGGGTATGCCCAGACATGGGTCCCTTGCTCACTTTGCCACTGGATTCAAGATAGCCTAGCTGATGAGGGTTATGAACCTGAAACTGGTCCCAGGATGCTTGTTTCCGGTCCAGGGAAGACATGGCTTGGCAGTTCGGGCTGGACTGTTCCCATGAGGCGCAGGGTCAGACTGATTTGCATATGGCCATGCCTGAACTGGGGTGGCGGAGTGAGCTAAAGAATGATGATGGATTAAACCCAGATCAGTTGACTGGGGGTGAGTGCTTGCAATGTTCAACACTCCGTCCATCATCCCCTTTGGTTTTGCTAAGTTCGCCCTAAGTTGGCAGGGTATGCCCAGACGTGGGTCCCTTGCTCACTTTGCCACTGGATTCAAGATAGCCTGGCTGATGAGGGTTATGAACCTGAAACCGGTCCCAGGATGCTTGTTTCCGGTCCAGGGAAGACATGGCTTGGCAGTTCGGGCTGGACTGTTCCCATGAGGCGCAGGGTCAGACTGATTTGCATATGGCCATGTCTGAACTGGGGTGGCGGAGTGAGCTAAAGAATGATGATGGATTAAACCCAGATCAGTTGACTGGGGGTGAGTGCTTGCAATGTTCAACACTCCGTCCATCATCCCCTTTGGTTTTGCTAAGTTCACCCTAAGTTGGCAGGGTATGCCCAGACGTGGGTCCCTTGCTCACTTTGCCACTGGATTCAAGATAGCCTGGCTGATGAGGGTTATGAACCTGAAACCGGTCCCAGGATGCTTGTTTCCGGTCCAGGGAAGACATGACTTGGCAGTTCGGGCTGGACTGTTCCCATGAGGCGCAGGGTCAGACTGATTTGCATATGGCCATGTCTGAACTGGGGTGGCGGAGTGAGCTAAAGAATGATGATGGATTAAACCCAGAGCAGTTGACTGGGGGTGAGTGCTTGCAATGTTCAACACTCCGTCCATCATCCCCTTTGGTTTTGCTAAGTTCGCCCTAAGTTGGCAGGGTATGCCCAGAAGTGGGTCCCTTGCTCACTTTGCCACTGGATTCAAGATAGCCTGGCTGATGAGGGTTATGAACCTGAAACCGGTCCCAGGATGCTTGTTTCCGGTCCAGGGAAGACATGGCTTGGCAGTTCGGGCTGGACTGTTCCCATGAGGCGCAGGGTCAGACTGATTTGCATATGGCCATGTCTGAACTGGGGTGGCGGAGTGAGCTAAAGAATGATGATGGATTAAACCCAGATCAGTTGACTGGGGGTGAGCTCTTGCAATGTTCAACACTCCGTCCATCATCCCCTTTGGTTTTGCTAAGTTCGCCCTAAGTTGGCAGGGTATGCCCAGACGTGGGTCCCTTGCTCACTTTGCCACTGGATTCAAGATAGCCTGGCTGATGAGGGTTATGAACCTGAAACCGGTCCCAGGATGCTTGTTTCCGGTCCAGGGAAGACATGGCTTGGCAGTTCGGGCTGGACTGTTCCCATGAGGCGCAGGGTCAGACTGATTTGCATATGGCCATGTCTGAACTGGGGTGGCGGAGTGAGCTAAAGAATGATGATGGATTAAACCCAGATCAGTTGACTGGGGGTGAGTGCTTGCAATGTTCAACACTCCGTCCATCATCCCCTTTGGTTTTGCTAAGTTCACCCTAATTTGGCAGGGTATGCCCAGACGTGGGTCCCTTGCTCACTTTGCCACTGGATTCAAGATAGCCTGGCTGATGAGGGTTATGAACCTGAAACCGGTCCCAGGATGCTTGTTTCCGGTCCAGGGAAGACATGGCTTGGCAGTTCGGGCTGGACTGTTCCCATGAGGCCCAGGGTCAGACTGATTTGCATATGGCCATGTCTGAACTGGGGTGGCGGAGTGAGCTAAAGAATGATGATGGATTAAACCCAGATCAGTTGACTGGGGGTGAGTGCTTGCAATGTTCAACACTCCGTCCATCATCCCCTTTGGTTTTGCTAAGTTCGCCCTAAGTTGGCAGGGTATGCCCAGACGTGGGTCCCTTGCTCACTTTGCCACTGGATTCAAGATAGCCTGGCTGATGAGGGTTATGAACCTGAAACCGGTCCCAGGATGCTTGTTTCCGGTCCAGGGAAGACATGGCTTGGCAGTTCGGGCTGGACTGTTCCCATGAGGCGCAGGGTCAGACTGATTTGCATATGGCCATGTCTGAACTGGGGTGGCGGAGTGAGCTAAAGAATGATGATGGATTAAACCCAGATCAGTTGACTTGGGGTGAGTGCTTGCAATGTTCAACACTCCGTCCATCATCCCCTTTGGTTTTGCTAAGTTCGCCCTAAGTTGGCAGGGTATGCCCAGACGTGGGTCCCTTGCTCACTTTGCCACTGGATTCAAGATAGCCTGGCTGATGAGGGTTATGAACCTGAAACCGGTCCCAGGATGCTTGTTTCCGGTCCAGGGAAGACATGGCTTGGCAGTTCGGGCTGGACTGTTCCCATGAGGCGCAGGGTCAGACTGATTTGCATATGGCCATGTCTGAACTGGGGTGGCGGAGTGAGCTAAAGAATGATGATGGATTAAACCCAGATCAGTTGACTGGGGGTGAGTGCTTGCAATGTTCAACACTCCGTCCATCATCCCCTTTGGTTTTGTTAATTCGGCGATGGCTCCTTGTGAATATGCCCCATTGTTTCTTGCTCAAGTGGTTGAAAATAGCAGGTAACGTGGGGCATAATTTGCACCATAATTTAGAAAACTTGGGGGCATATCTACAAGGGCCTTATCTCCGCTTTTTTGGCTTTCAAAGCCAAAAAAGTGGAGATAATACTATCGCCCTATTAACAAGAGGGTGCTAACATGCATTAGCGCATGTTAGCACCCTTTACCCGACGCCTCCCTTTGCATCTCTAATGAGATGCAAAGTGAGCGTCACTGAGCAGTACAACCTTGTAAATATCGTTGATGTGCACATCGCGATATTTACAAGGCTGCTAACGCTCTTAGCAGACGTTAGTTTTGGGCGAAAACCGCTGTTTTCGCCGAAAACTAACGTCTGCTAAAATGCAGACTTAGGCATACTTAACATGGGGGTGGATTGTGCTGATACGACCACAGGGTCGTATCAGCAAGGTTATCGCCGCTTTGCAGGGAACATCGCTGGAAAACCAGCGATGTTCCCTGCAAAACGGCGATTTTCCCGCTATCGCTGGTAATTATATCGCCCTGGGGAAATGCGTTGTAAATAACGCGCTAACAGGGCGATATAATCCAGCGATAGACGGCGATAAGTAGAAAGCGCTAAGCGCGCTTTGCGTTTACTTATCGCCGTCCTTGTAGATATGCCCCAAAGTTGCATGATTTGGCCCTCCATGCCACATAAGCCTAGTAGCTGTGACAAAGGTAAAGCTTTGCAGAGTGGTTTAGGAACTGTGATTATGACAATGAAATTCATGTTTCTCACGGAAATATGAGTTTTTATGCCACAGCAATTTGTGCAATAAAATCACCCAAATGTGTAATACAGACCTTTTATTGACCACTAGGTCAATACAGATACTAAATACAACCACAAACATTCATTTTTGATTCATAGATTGTTATGTCACTGAGGTAATACATGCTTTGCAGTTAAACTTAGCAAAAAGGCAAAATCATAATGGTACCATATGCATAGTTATTAATTTTTAGTAGCAATAATCTATATAATAATGATATTAATAATAATATCCTTTTCTTCGTCTTCTTATTTCATCTTATTATTTTTTGAAGTCTTAATGCAGTACTTTGTAAATTAAAGCTGTATAAGCTGTCTAACTTCAATTTTTTTTACTTCGCAATTTTTCACTTCTTTTCGTCTTTACTTCTTTTTTGTAACTTCAAATTGTTTACCCAGTATGTCCACTTCCTTCCACCTTTTTCTTCTGTTTGTCTATTTTTCCTCTTTTCATTTTCTTTATGCAACTTGGCCCCCTGCACCCACGTTTTTCTCTTTCTTCCCATTACTTTTTTATTTTTTACTCTGTTTAGCTTTAGCCCGTTTTTCTTATCTTTCTTAGTTGGCGTTTTCTTTTTTCTATTTCATTTTCTATATACAACTGCTTTCTATTCCCTTCTTTCTTCTTTATTCCCTCTTTTGTTTATCGTTCCTTGATTTCCTTTTTCCATATTTTTCCCATTTCTCAAAATTTGTTTTTCATAATTTTTAATATGTTGGTTTTTCACTTTAGAATCGTTGAGTTTTGAAGTGATCATTTCTCACTGTTGAAGCAATATCACTGCTTCAAATTGCCACCACATGCATCCAGAAACAAACCTCTCTACATGCAACTGATAGCAAATTCAACATCCCAGGACAAATATATATGGCAATCAAAATCATTTATTAAACGCAAAACAGGGTTATTTTGTGGACCAGCTGGAAGGTCTTCATAGTTTAGGTTTCCCATCACAGATCCAAGTACCTTGGATATTTTTTTATACCTCAGAAGTATTTCTCTCATACGCTTTTACTGTCCTTCACCGCTTGCCCTCAGAAATGCTATTCAATCTGGAATTCCATGTTCCTCTCTTACACCACTGAAGAAGGTGATCTTGTATTCTACAGCAAGATTAATATTAAATGCACAACAATATTCACCAGATTTTCCTAGTACTAAAGTTACTGGTTTCTACTGCAAGCTAAGATCAAATTATGATCGGCACCTGGCCTACAAACCCATCCAATTAATTAAACCACCCTACCTGGCTAACTTTCAGACTATACCCAGGTCCGTAATCGTGGGGCAGTTAATTAACAGGAATAATTTCCCACAGTGGCAGGCAATAAGTACCCAAGGGGCATATTATCAAGCGGCAGCGAAAATTATCGCTGGCCGCGCTTAGTGTGCAATTTATTATCGCCGGCTATCGCTAGAAATTATCGCCATGCTAGCGCTGTATTAACAACGCATAGCGCAATGGCGATAATTAATCTAGCGATAGCGGTGTTTTCCATGGAACATCGCTGGTTTTCCAGCGATGTTCCATGGAAAACGGCGATAACCTTGATGATAGGGCCTGTGGTCTTAGCCACACAATCCACCCCCCATGTTAGGTATGCCTTAGTCTGGAATTTAACAGCGTTAAGGCATAGTTAACGCGATTTCATATATCGCTACCCCTCGTTGATAATATCGCGAAGCTGGGTTAGCGATATTTTCACGTGGGGTTTTGTCAGGCACGCCTCCTTTGCATCTCATTAGCGATGCGATGCGAGGCGTGCTGACATTTCTGGGACGCTTTGATTTTTTCCCCTTGCATGTGAATGAGAAAGAGTTTTCAGTGTAAATGTGATCAGATAACCCAACCTCACAGGTTAGATAGATACATTTTTATTGATTCAAGTCATTTAAAACCATCACAATATAAAAACGACATTCTTCTTAAAAATAATAAAAGCTGCACGATGGCATAATATAGCTTGTTCAATTCCAACATGTAGCATAATAAAACAACCGTGGTCAACCAGCCAATCGTGCTGCAACTCAATGAACTCAGTTATAAGCATGATCCACCAAAGTGCAGGGTGCAATGTAATACAACAAAGAGGTTAGGGGACAGTTCAAGCGGGGGGGGGGCTGGATACTGTGTTGAAGTCACATGGGAGTCAGAAGGGATGACCTACAATGTCCCGGGAGACAGAAAGAATTAATACATCTTCTGGAGCCCCAACCGATTCCATATTGTCCTCAGAAGTGACCGTCATGCACTTGGAGGATCCAATGAAATGAAGTAGGGACCGTACTGAACCCGAGAGGTTTGCTGGGCTTCCGGAGCCAGGGAAGTCTTCTTTGGCCAGCAAAATGACTTGTGTGCTCGAGGCTTCTGTAGCGGACCAATGGGCAATAAACCGAATGTTGTTGGTAAAGTGCATTACAAAGTGACTGGCAACTCTGCAGCTCCCCCAATCACTAAGGTGCAATTTTAACTTTTGATACAATAAAGCGACACTGCGGCCAACTTGACCAAGTTCGTTGTGGCTCTACTCTACTGGTCCAATTCTTTTGAGATGCGCGACGAGCAATGAGCAATCGTAAACCGCCCCAAGCTCAATGTACTCATAAAAGTGACGGGCAATAAAATCTATCGAGCATCACTGCCACTGTGCCGGGAACTGGGATAAAAATTTATGTGGTTTTTGTTTTTTAAAGTGCTGCTGCTGTGGCATGGAAAAAGTCCCTTTTAGCTATACACAGGGTAGATTCTGCACTATCACAAATCTGTTAGAAATCCTACAGAGAACAGGACTAGTGTACTGAGAGGGAGAGTTTGCTCCTTGCAGGGATAAGTGAATTCGGAAGGAGGGGTTTAGCATATGCAAGGGAAACCTGGAAGAGGAAGGACAGGGCAGAAGCTAAAGACTGGAGCAGGATGGGGCAGATTGGATCTGAGGACTGGATAGGAACTGGGAAATGCCTTTACAGGATAAAAATAGAAAGACAACTCATATGCAGTACAGTAAACAGTTGGAAGGCAGTAGGAAAGTACTAAGCATAAAGGAGAGGAGGAAAATGGATTGATAGTTTCCTAGAACCAATACGCTATCAAGACATCTACAGAGTAGAAATGCGTTAGAGGGTACTGAGTGTTGTCTAGTTCATCTGTCATGGTGGGCTGATATCTACATAGTTGAGGTGGAGGAGGAACATATATGCTATAATAGCAGCATGAAAGTATGTGATGGTCGATAACTTCCACAATTTAGTTTGAATGTGGCTGCCTTCACAATCAATACATTTCTACAAAACAAAAAAATACTGTACATTCAAAGAAATATACCTGAGCGCTGCCAGCACTACTACACTAGCATAGACTGAAAGTCACCCAAGACCAGCCGACCTCACAGATGTGTGTGCAGGATAAAAGAGCTGCGAAACACGACACCAGCTGCAAGCTGCACCCGACATAATGCTGAGCGGTCAAGCCCTAGATATATTGATTTCACAGAAAAAAACATTTTCACACGTAAGGAAGTAAGAAGGAAAACATATTTGGAAATCGAGTGTAGCCCAATAATACGCTATTCCTGATTTGTATGGCACAGAAGGCCTTGTGGTACAGAAAACACAACTACCAACATAAGAAGCATGCACAGGCATGGTGCCGGTGACGTAGTGCACAGGGT
Source organism: Calotriton arnoldi (assembly GCA_963921515.1). Classification (NCBI taxonomy): domain Eukaryota; kingdom Metazoa; phylum Chordata; class Amphibia; order Caudata; family Salamandridae; genus Calotriton; species Calotriton arnoldi. Next base: position 362,853 of record CAWUFW010015125.1, on the reverse strand, counting down.
AACTCTACCACCACCATCCTTGTAGATAATTTGACTAGTCATACAATACCTAGAGTGAGGTGTGGGGCCAAAGAGCAATGGCGGTATACAAAATAGACACATCCCCAATAGAAAGTCTGCAGCTCCATTTTTGCAAACACGTTCTCTGTGTGGACATAAACTCTCCAAATCAACGGTGCAGACCAGAACTAAGTCCAGTGTGGCTCAATATCCAAAAGTGCATCTTTATGGACTGGTGCCACATAAAGGAAAATGACCTCTGTATCACCTTCACTATCAGACGTTGAAAGATTAGGTGGCCAAAGTGTCGAGTGATTCCATAGTATGCTATCACACAGGCCTCACATCCCTGTGGGGCAGGCACCAAAAGAATCCAGACATAGAACACCAACAAGAGGAAGGGCTTCAGTGCAGTGCTTAATTTGAGCCGGTGGTTCCCGGTGCTCAGCACAGGCACTTAATTGTCAACACCGGTACTTATGATAGTCTGTACCATGGTGGCGCTGACTGCCTAATTTATAGATGAGCACAACAACACATGCTTGTTAATTCAAGATACATTAAAATGACTATTACGAGTGCTCATGCCATTCTGATAGCTTTGAGGGCCTGGCATAGTCTTAATAGTCACACTTTTAGGAGTGTGATAGTTAATAGTTGTGTTGTTACTGTAATGAGCAGCACTGGCCGGAGCAATGGGAGGTGCAAGCTTCAGTGAGGGCCCGGCGCTTATTATTTTACAAATTAAGCACTGCTTCAGGGGGTCTTAGAACATGCCCAAAGGACGGACTATACAATGTATTGGGAGACACGCCTGGGGTAATACAACAAGCTAGAATGCGACGGCTCACTGGGAAGAAACTTTAATCCTGCTGAATGCTTCACTGTGGTGAAAAAACACAAAGGACATGGTGATGCTCCCAAAATACAGACAGAGTAACCAAAGACTAGAAGTACAGTCGGATGTACACACATTACACAACAAACCCAGGCCGCAAATTATTTCCCAACAGTCTGTCTTGGGAAAAGTAGAAATTTAGTCCTACAACTTCCACCCACAAAGTCACAGAGACATCTTCTACCCTACAATCTGTTTTCTCAGAAATGTCCTTGTTATGTATATGCAGGAGCTCCACAAACAGTGGCCAATGGTCTTGCTCAACATCCCCACATTGGAAAAATGTTTGACTCTTTAGAACATCAGCACACGAAGGGAGGACATATGGAGCCAGACCATTCTGATGATGGGAGCCTTAGCTGCCAACAGATTTATAGAGTATTAGTCCTAGCTGTGGGTGAGCAGGATATCTTGCACACAATGGAAAGTAGCAATGGGCAAGTGAGGAGCTAAAGATGCTCATGAATTGACACTTCTGAGCCACCTGTAGGGGTAACTGTGCCTAAGGACAAGTTGTGCTGGCGACGAAAATGGCAGAATGAGACTGAGATAGAGATAAAGAGTGTGACGTCAGATATGCCAAAGGAGAACAGTGAACAGAGGCAAACAGGCGAACTGTTAGATACAGAAACTGAACATCACTACATCACCAGGGTCTACCACATGGTTCATACGAATCTGATCGAAAACAGGAGCGGAAAATATTGGTTGACTCTGAGTGTGCCATAGAAAATGAAAAAAGAGTTCATAACAAGGCAGTGGGGGCAATCGAGAGGCAGGAAGGACAATTCACAAGTTAAGGTACAATGTAGACAGGAAATGAGGATGCCATGCTCCAGCATCTTGTTGCTGCCAGGTGAAAGAGGCAAGGATGGTCTTGGTCATTTGTTGCAAGGCATGTCCCTACGGATACTGTAGGAGAGGGCTCAAGTCTGTTTGAGGGTGTGTTTTCTTCCCCTATGAAACTGTTGGAACAAACGTCGTCTGAGCCTGAAGGCTATATGCATTACATCTTTACAGGTTACATCAGCTTTGACCACAACTCCCATTTTTTATTCTACTGCATTTTCAGGCCCTATGGACCCAAGCAGTGTCAGACTGCAAAGAGTATGAGTGGGTTTGCTGAGAGACTGTGAAGTCAAAGATCCATAGCTAGTGGTGTGGGCATAGTTGTGCTTCAACCATAAGATGCTAGATGGATCCTAGTACTCCCAGTGCTGCCTTGGGGCTTATTAGTGCCCTGTGGGGTTCTTAATGGTGCATGTGTCAGCGTCACCGACACAGACTAGTGACGCCCTCCACTGCAGCTGTACCCAGACATTGATGGAACAGCATTTCCCGACAACCCCATTTAGAAATTGTTGTGAAATGTAGAAGTAGTTGTGACGTGCCCTGGAAAGTGTTGGTTGAAGTCATCCAGGATTGGCAGTTGACTATTGATCACCATATGGTGTTATGTTATGCTATGTTAAAAAGTATTTGTAAAGCGCAGCTGTCACTCCGGGGAGAATCATGGCGCTATAACGGATTGTTTGGCGGACAGAGTGAATGAGGTTGGGAAAGGAAGGTTTAGATGAGTGCTTTAAGTAGTGCATCAGGGGCCGTGAAAATCCAGGTTTTCAGGGTCTTCCTGAAGAGAGTTTCTGATTGAATGAAACAGAGATTAGTAGGTAGTTGGTTCCAGGCTTTGGTACCTATCACTGCGATAGATTTCCCCCCTTTTGAGACACATCTGAAAGCTGGGAGTTTTAATAGATGTGCTTTGGAGGATCTGAGGATATGATGATTGAATGAATGAATGAATGAAAGGGCATTTGTATAGCGCACTGTTACTCCGGAGAGTGTCCTGGCACTCTGCACTTCTATAAATACTACACTGGGGACCAAAGCAGATTTAAGCTAAATTAAAAAGCCATGTATTTAGTTTCTTCTGAACGCGGAGGTAGCTGAGATGGCCCGAAGTTCAGGAGGTAGTTTATTCCAGGTGGATGGTCCTAAAAAAGAGAAAGATCTGGCTCCGGCCCTAGATCATCGGATCCTGGGAATTTTGGCCAAAAAAGCATTGGTGGAGCGAAGCCATCTGGAAGGAGCATAGAAACTAATCTTTGCCCTAAGATATCCAGCACCAGTCTGTTTAAGGGCCCTATAAACCAGAACAAGGGTCTTAAATAGAAGTCTCTTTTTGCCAGTCGGCCATGCCGCAGACTGGCAAACTTACAGCAAGCGCTTGCCTTCAGGCTCTAACATTTTCTTTGCTGCTGCTACAATTATTCAGTTTGAACAACATAGTGGCTTACTTGATGGTGCATCTTGTTTCCTGTCGTGCTGCATCTGTTTCTCTTGTGGCTCGGTTGTGGTAGGTTGACAAAACCATGGGGCAGATTTACAAGCCCCTTGCGCCACTTTTGCGCCGCCGTTGCGTCACTTTTGTGACGCAGTGGCGACGTAAACCATGCGCCACGTTGCGCATTATTTACAACGTGACGCATCTAGGGAGATGCGTCACGTTGTAAAGCCCTGCGCCACATGAAACCTGCGTCAGGTTTCATGTGGGCGTTCCTCCGCAGGGTGGGCGTTCCGTCGAAGGAATGCCTCGTAAAGTGACGCAGTGAAATCTACAAGATTTCACTGAGTCACTTTTCCGACGCCGCTGCGACGAATCCTTACGCCTGCTTCAAGCAGGCGTAAGGAGTGGCGCACCACGTTAGGTATGGGCGGCCCACGAGCATTGCTGGAGTTGCGTCGCGCTTGCGACACGACTCCAGCAATGCGCCGCCCTTGCGCCACAGGATGCGACACGCACGGCCTTTCTTGCGCCACGGTGCGCCGCATTGTAAATGCGGCGCTTCCGTGGTGGCGCAAGGAGATAATTGCGTGTCGCAACTATTCTGGCGCATCCCTGCTGATTTGCAGGGATGCGCCAGAAGTTGTAAATCTGCCCCCATGTCTTTAAGGGGTACCTGTTGTCACTAAGAACTGGAAGTTGCCATCATGAATCACTGGAGTAATGTGTGGAGTCACCGTGTCATAAATGGTTGCATCAAGCCATGGACTTGGGATACATTTGTAGTATGAATGGACGTTTCTCTGTTCCTTGTGGTTATAGCAGGTGAATTGGCAGCTGTATTCTATGACTAGGTGGACACTTCATATACATGTGGTGCACATCAGGTGGTGAGGTGCTGCACTCTACTTCGGTCTTGTGGATTTGTATTGTTTGTACTGGATTCCTCATCTTATGCACCGGTCTTTCACTTTTTTTAGGCTCTACAGGTCTCATTGGTCTATAACTGTTGTGCATGTATCTATGTTTACTACGACTATTATTATTGTTATTATTGTTATTATGACAATATGTTTTATGTTCACTATGAGTTCTGATAGTGTGCTTTTAGTTTTCATATTTATGTGCTGATAATTTCGAATTGTGTTTCAATGTCAGTATACACTGTGGGCCTGATTCACAGAACTAACTTACGTCAAAAACGTAAAGTTAGTACTTTTTGGTATTCACAGAATACACTTACTCATTTTGGTATTCACAGAATGAACTTACTCATTTCGGAATTCACAGAAGTTAGTAGTCCTAACTTTAGGACTCCTAAATGCCTTCTGTGAATACCAAAAGTCTTAAAGTTAGGATTTTTCTCAGTTTAGGAGTAGTAAAGTTAGGAGTCCTAACTTTACTACTCCTAAACTGAGAAAAATCCTAACTTCAAGACTTTCGGTATTCACAGAAGGCATTTAGGAGTCCTAAAGTTAGGAGTCCTAACTTTACGACTCCTAAACTGAGAAAAATCCTAACTTCAAGACTTTCGGTATTCACAGAAGGCATTTAGGAGTCCTAAAGTTAGGAGTCCTAACTTTACTACTCCTAAACTGAGAAAAATCCTAACTTTAAGACTTTCGGTATTCACAGAAGGCATTTAGGAGTCCTAAAGTTAGGACTACTAACTTCTGTGAATACCGAAATGAGTAAGTTCATTCTGTGAATACCAAAAAGTACTAACTTTACGTTTTTGACGTAAGTTAGTTCTGTGAATCAGGCCCACTATGTGTAGAATGGGTTAAGAATTCTCCTGGGTTTTCTCTTACTTTAAATCAAAAATGACAATGATTATTTTTTCCAGATGGTTGTGACAGTCAACATAAAAACTGAATTTTTAGTTGCCTTGGGGAGCGAGGAACTCCTGGGGAACTTGGATTTTCAAGGATATAAAGTGCCCTTGCAGGCACCTCTGAGCTGTTTGCCCTGGGAATTCAGGTGTGTGACTAATGCTGTGCACCCTTCACAATGGCAAATCTTTGTAGTACTCATTATTAGCAGTCAAGATTAAATACAAAGGAAATGTATTTATTGTATTATGTTGTCTGTGTTTACAATATTTACTCTTTGCACATTCATAATCTCTAAATTCATAATTTATTTTAATATCAGCTGCAATAGTTTTATGTATGTTTTGCAATAGACTGGCTTCCAAAACCCCTTAAAAGAATGCTGTATATTTCTTGTGAGTGCTTTATTGACTGAAAGGGAAAATCTCGCATAACTAAGGCTCCATGCTTCTGGCAGGTACTCTTGTTTCAAACACACACTCTTTCTTGGTAGGTTCAATGGAGCCTCATGAGACGCCACCTCTCCTTTTTCACTGCTCAAGCTGGCAAGTTGGTGTGCCTGCACTTTCCCTGCGGCCAAAAGACATGTACCGGATGTGGTCAGTGTTGACACTTGACATGCAATATAGATATTATGCAAACAGACCGAGGAGTGTTGGAACTGTGGCACACTAGCAGGGGTTGAGGACCATGTGTCATCCTTCACCAGCTGCACAACTGACAGCAGGTGGAATGCAGTCTAGTAATCATGGCCAGGGAAAAGCTTACCAGATATCTACATGAGAACAAAAAATATAAGTATATATCCATGGGAAAAAGGAATCTACAAATGAATTTAGCTTAGAATCTCCACAACAAATCCTCTGAGACACCCAGATCCTCCATTGCAGTGTCTTGCATGCATTTAAGACGACACATTCCTCATCAGAATCTTTTATTGACGAAGACGCTACAGGCATAAACCTGGGTTGGGCTGGCCTCCATAAGGTGTCATATAGATTCAAGGACATGGAGAGGCCCACATCAAAAACAGTGGAGGATGTCAAATGCATGTCAGCTGCAAATCTAATCCACAGGAGACAACAAGAATAATTGAAAGATGCGACAGGGAGCTCTTGGGGTAATAACATCTATATGGTGGCTTTCCTGAGGGAGCTGAGGAGTCAAGCATTGAACTCTTTATAGAGGAACAGATTAAAAGATACTGCGTGCCACCAATCTCTCCATCTTCTTTTGAGTTGAAAGGGCTCACAGAACCTCAGTCACACCGCCAAGTCTTGCTACCCCTCCAAGAGTCATAATATAAACCTCTTAACTATAGGGACAGAGACCCTCGTCTTGTGGGCGGCTAGTTGCCAGACCCGATAAAATATGACACCACCACCATACTGCTGTTTTGATCAATTATGCACAACTGGCCCAGAAGCAAAGAAGAAGCCAGATACTTCAACTTATTGATGGGGAACAATGTTATGTTATGTTATGTTAAAATCATTTGTAGAGTGCACTTACACCGATTGGTTTCTTGGCGCTGAACAATCAACATTCTTCATGAGCCCTGAACAGGCATAGGACTGGCTAGAAACTAGAGATTGTCTTTGAAGGAGGATCGACCACCCAAGTAATCACCAGCTCTTGACAGGAGTATGGGATGCTGTGACCTCCCACAGGCTCTGAGATGAGAGGACCGCAAGGCTCCTTAGAATCATCTTAAAGTGATGGACGATTGAACTCTGGCACAGAGCCCTGGATGGTTGTATGACACAGCACTGACTATAAAAAAAATCGACCTGAGCAAATATTGACAACAAATATTTTACAATTGACAATTAGGGCAATAAGAAATGCTGCACAGATTAATCATGTACCATAATACTTAGAATTTGTATAAGTGCTCGAGCACAAGGTGATCTTTCACCGCACTCCACACTTAAACAAGAGCATACAAATGCTGCCCTAATTCAGTAAAGTACATTTAACCGCGTTATGTCCATCACTCTATAGCAAGGTGCTCTACAAGTCCATAATGAAAGTCCCTTTAAATATAGGTAATGCACACGGATCCAAGTTGGAGCATCCTTCATTGATTTCATATATGATTCCTGGTTGCAATTGGATGGCGCCGGTGCCTGCTGTGATACTCTTCCAATGCAGGGGTGAATTGTGGAGCAAGAGGACAGTTGCAAAGCATGGTCTTGAGAAGCACATTTGGAATAGAATGGAAGCTGAAATGTGTGCAAAGATCGCCACAAAATGAATCACTGCTGTAAGAGGAAAAATCAAGTGGCATAAAAACCCTGGAAATATTAGAGCTGTGACACTGGATCAGAAGATTAGCAAGTCTTACAGGTTAACAGTACAATTACCTAAGCCACAGGCAGAAACAAATGTAGCAGTACGATAAAGAAATCCAAGATAGTGATGTTCTGAGTGCAAAAAAGGGCAACAATTACAGAGGTAAAAAAAAATGTGTATTACACTAGGAGGGACAGTTCCACGAGCAAATGAAACCGGGAGCGTTGTGAGGCACTGAGGGACGGCCCACATCACCCTAAATACAAAAAAAGAGAAGCAAAAGAACAAAACCAGGAAACACAAGGATTTGATATGGTACTAGGGCAGGGCCACATTGGATGGATTGTCACTGTGTAAAGGGAAGTCCTACTTCCACAATGGTGCCTCAACACTCGCTGCTGCTCCTGCTCCTATGGCGTCCCCTCCAGTGGTTTGTTTCTGTATGTAACTCAGTGCAGCTACACCAGGAGGCAGAAAATAGGGCAGGCACTACAGCAGCAGTTGCACAGGCCAAGGAGAAGACAACATGCCTTCACTGAAAAGACTCTGCAGTAGCAACACCACAGCAGCACCCACCCCTCCAGAGGACCGGAGACACTAACCGCCTACACACTGCCACCAAGATACCAACCAGCAGTCCACCAGTGAGAGAGCTCTGCAGGCCGGGCCAGGCAGCCTCTCCAAGAAAAACAAGCATTTGCAATGCAATAGGTCTCGCGTTTACAAGAGTTTGAGCTATTGGCATTGTAAATGGCAATGCCTTTTATTTATGTGTTGTTTTTAAAACAGATAAATAAAAGGCATTGTCATTACATTGTCAATAGCTTAAACTCTTGCAAATGTGAGACCTATTGCATTGCAAATGCGTTTGTGCTATAAAAAGTTTTTAAAAAGCATTAGGAGAGAGCATGTCCTGCCTGCAACAGCAGGCAGGACAAAGCTATTTGAGGAAATAGTGCTCGGAGGCTGTAATTAAAGCCTACTGCGTACCAACACATGTAACAGGGGTAGTCGCTTGGGAGGTTACAAAATGAGACAAGGTAGTACTAAGGAGGGACTACTAAGCCTATTGACCAATGAACAGCCACAGTTTACAGTGGACAATGACACAAGCCAATGAAAAATATATGGGAGGAGAGTGGGCTTAGCTTCAATTCCCTACCTGAATACAGCATGCCTTGCAGAGCAGCGCATACACTACCCAGGCTCGACCTAAAGAATGGACACAGGCCGCAGAGGGCCTCCAAAGTTAGCTCCTTGTATCTTCAATGTGGGTGCAATGCTTTTCAGGTGCTGTGCTCATGCGAGCATTTTTGAAAACATGGCTATTCACTCTGTAAGCTCTCACTCACAGTCTGCTCCCACACTGCGAAGGCGCCTAGAGATCCCTTCGGGGATGATTCATGCGCCTAACAAGTGGAATAAATAAATAAATAAATAAATAAATGGGGTATTGTCAAGCAGTCAGTCACATGCCTCTGCGTGCTAGTTGGCATAAGAGGCTTGCTGCTGGGAGTGTGGCTGCAGTGTTGCGTTTGTGGGCTGAGATCTGCTGTGCCTTCACTGCCTCTTTAATAGAGCCTTGAGTGCACTACCATCACAAAGTCTAAAATATGAATATGTGGTTACACACTAACCCCTTGACCTATGCACACATGCGTCGATTGTCTGGGCTTCTGCTGCAGTCTGAGGGTCTGAAACAGTGCGGCGCTGGCTTTTGTAGTGTGCTGGATGCTTTGCTGCACAGTTCCAGGCCTTCTAGAGTGAAGCACAGATGCTCCTGCAATGCCTGTAAGTGCAAGCCTCTAGTGCATGTGACATAAGTATGAAGTATTGTGACATGTTTGTCGTGTGTGTGTGTGTGTGTGTGTGTGTGTGTGCGCGTATGTGTGTGTGCGTGAGCATATGTGTGATGGTTTTAGAAACAGCTGCACCATAATTACATTTTGCACCCTGCAGCTTCCACTTAATACAATGCTTCCACTTAATTAAACAGTGAGAATTTATGGGGACAGCCTCAACTCTCTTCAGATGTGTCTGCAGAGCAGAGTCTGAACTAAGAGGCGCTGAAAATGCACACTGACAGTCAAGTGATGCAAAGCTACACCATGGCACCAAGGGCAATATGTATGACCTGGTTTGCGTTGCTGTTGCACCACACAACGTAGCGCAAGAGCGATGCAAACCTTAAGTCAGATTTTTGAAGCTACACAAAGCCACTTTCCGTGGCTTTGAATGGCTTCAAAAATCTGGAGTAATGCAACGTAGCACAAATCGCTGTCCTGCATTACTCTGCACAAGGGAGGCGTTCCATGGGTTTTGCATGTGGGTTCCCACGCAACTCCCATGGTCTTTGACGCATTTCCAGATTTACCAAACCTGGTAAACCTGGGAGTGCACCAAAAAGATACGCCTTCCAGGAGGGGCATAACGAGGAGAAATATTCTATTTCTTCTCATTACTTCCTCTTTCTATGTGTGCTGCATTCTTCAGCACACATAGAGGAATATGCCTCTTAAGGATTGTTTTTATGCAGGAAGGTGCCCCTTCCTGCACAAAAACAATCCTGCATGCAACGCAGGCACCCTTGCACCATGCGTTGGCACTAGGCAGCCCATTGTGCACCAGCGCAGGGGGAAAAGGACAGGAATGCACTGTATGCCTTAAATAGAGCGGATTCCTGCCCTTTCCCAGTGACGCAGTGCAGAGCAGCAAAGTGACTTGCTGCGCTGCACTGCGCCACTTTTCCATAAATATGACCCCTAGTGAGCATGATCTGGAAAGGTCAACTGCGCCAACCTTTGTTTTGAGGTATTTTTTCAGGATATGGAGACGTATCAAAAACGCTTTGCCCTCTCAACCAATCAGATACTTAGTTTAAAATCTGCAATTTCCTGTTGATGGGGAATCTCCCAATAAACTAATGAATGGAATGTCACCATACCTGTTAACCTTAAAAGAACTACTGTCTCTATGGGATGGCTGACTGTCTTCCAAATTTTGTCAGCCCTGTTAAAAAGGGATTTGGGTTATTCATAAGTAAAAGTCTACCAAAGTAATAAAGTATAAATGGGGAAAATAATTTTGAGACGTTCCTGCAAACTTTGTCACTGTCACTCTTCTTCATAAAGCAATTCGAGTGGCTCAGACATCTTTTTTCAGGGTAGCATTGATAAGAGTTTAGGGGTCCAAGCTGTGAGCCTCAAAACGTGCCTCTAACAAAAGAACCTTGGTCGTAACCTTAACTAGGCGATCGCCTTCCGCGACTACCTAACCTGTATGCATGTATATGCATTATGCAAGCATACGTGCATAAGAAACCATTTTGCCTGGAAGTTCACTTTTCAGGGCATTTTCGAGACTCAAAGCATCAATTGTTTGTAATCTAAATCTAATTATAGTTCAACATAAACATCACCGTGCCTTTAGTGGCATGTGAATTCCAGAAATGATGCAAATTGCCATGGCAGGAAAATGAATCAAAGCTTCGGATTTCGACGTGAACTGTGAAAAGCAGCAGGAAGCGACCCTAATGTGAACCACCGGACTTTAATGTGTGGCTGGAAATGCGAACCTCGTGTCCACCTCTTTTGAAGTCAAGGAGCAAGAAAGAGAAACCATATCTTAAATATTTACTTTTGAAATAAATAGTAAAAATGGGTGAGTAAATGTGGAATAATATCATCCTTACTAATTTATATAGTGGAAATGCGAACATTACTTTCTGCTTTTCTGAGCTGGATTTTAGTAGCACTGTTTGTGTAGCTATGTTCTCGAAAGGCGAGGCTGGAGAAATCTGAGAACCTTTTTTTCTTGAGGCATGTCGAATGAATACTTAATGATCACACAAAAGCACTTGAATTCTGTTTCGGCGGGATTTAAATGTTAATCCCGAGGTACAGTAATTTCCAGGACTCAGACATTTGTCTCGTTCAAAAGCCTTCTGCCCCCTGTGAAACCGAGGGGACAGCGGCACTCTGTATGCATGAGAATAACATGAACCTACAAACTAGCATAACATATTCCAGGCTTTCTCAGCTTCTTGTTTCTGGAACCACAAATTCCACAGGGTGCCCACACGTGTGCTGTGCCCCTACCCCTAGGTGGAGGCACAAATTCAGAAATCAGATGCACGTGTTAGACAAGGCTATTTTACATACTTTCCGTTTACAGCATGGAAGAACAAAACTTGTGTGGGCCAACTTCAGACAATTTCAGGTTGCACATCAAAAATGTTTGCATCTATATATGCATCTATGGACCTGGGTAGCTACAGGGATGCTCTTCACACACCTGCGTGAATGAAGTATCAGGGCTAACCCATTTTAGGGGTGCCACAGTACCAACTCACTGAAAAAACGCTGTAGTTTAAATGACGTTACCTTTCAATGTATGTGTATTTATTTATTTGCATTAAAAGAGATAAGTAGTAAGTGTGTTTCAAGCAATATACCAATGGTATATGGGATTATAAATCACAACAGTATTTGCTTTAAAACATACAGGAGATTATGTATTCTTTTGTCCAGCCCCCCAGTAATCTTATCTGTAAATATGTAAATATCAACAGTGGTGTTGTCTATTGGTAGCTCGCCCTTTTAGGCGTTGAGGCTCCACCCTCTTTTTTTTACCCTTATTTATTACACCACTAGTCAAGAATGACCTTTCATTCACTAGTGGTATAATAAAAAAAGCTAACCAGAGGCAGTGATATATGTGTGATTGCTGACTCAAGAGCATTAAGGCGCCTGCATTAGCCACCAGAAAGATTGCCCTTGGCTGGCCAAGGCCCAGCCCTGGACCCAGCCCTACCACCTCTAAGTCCCTCCCCGTTGGTGATGCACTGCAGTATCACTGCTAAAGGTAGGACCCAGGCAACCAGGTGCGGCTCCTCCGCTAAGGCGCGTCACCCCACTGGTCTATGAGCAGCAAAAATAAAATGATAATAATGTAGTTATTATAATTTTACTTTTCGCCGGTTCGGGGATTGGTGAGGACGGGCGGGGCAAATGGGACAGGGGAAGGAGTGGTTTGCACAATCCTAGTGTGCATGACTGCTTGGCCAGCCGTCTTGGCCCGGCCTGTCATGCACACTTTGCATGTTCCCCACCAGGCTGCATTACACAGCCTGATGGGGAACATGCCCAGGCCCCCAGCCCCATCTGAGCGGCGATCCAAGGTGCTCAGACCAATCACAACGCTGCATTGCACCGCTGTGATGGGCTTAGGGGAGCCAATCACAACGCTGCATTGCAGCAGCGTTGCGATTGGCTATGGGGAGCCTGGGTGCTTCCTGGTTCCAGGACTCGCGGCCATCGGGAGAGGTAGGTGTTTTTTTATTTTTTTTATTTTGTCCCCCCACCACCCCTTTCCCCCCCACCCCTCCACCCTCATTCCCTGCCAGCCGCTACTGGAGGCAGTTTAGGCTTAAGCCTTGCAATGCCAAGGGCTATATGACTTGACGGGTCAGAGGAATGGTCACAGGTAAGTCGGAGGGGGGCAGGGGGCTAGGCCTATGCACTTGCTCATCGGGAATTGAACCTAAACATTGCTTAATCTCTTAGGAAAAAGGAAATTGATTCCAATCTCTTGTTCTAATTACAATGGTTACAGAGTCTTCTCTATCTCGTAAAAGGTCCACAGGTAATAATGACTTTTCTGTGCCATTTCTCTCATTCTTTTTGCCTCTTTGTGCTATTTCTGTGACTTTTCTGCACCAGTTCCCTCCCTCTTTTTGCCTCTTTGTTCCATTTTGTGACTTTTCTCTCGCTCCTTTTTCCTCTTTCCTCCATTTCTCCTTCAGTAGCCTGGCCACATTTAAACAATAAAGGTTCATTTACAATCAATTTCAAATACACAAAAAGCTTTTTGCAACTCGTGCGGACCGCGGACACCGTTTTGTTTGAATATTAAGCTTCAGCATTTATTGCCCTGAAAACGAACAAGTGCGCTACCATTAACGGATGAGTATGCCTACCATGGTTAACTAGACGGTGAGGAACCCGCAGCGCCCCGCTAGACCCTGCGGGTGTGCAACACTGAAATCACACCTGCTCAGGTTGCCCCACATAGTCCTGAGGAAGACCCGCAGGCCGAGGCCCCAAATCGCCCTCTGAGCCCCAAGTCGGGTCGAAACGTCGACGCCCATTTTATTGGCCTGGATCACAAGTCCCATATCTAACGTGCCACATAAGAATACAATTGTGTATTTGAAATTGATTGTAAATGAACCTTTATTGTTTAAATGTGGCCAGGCTACTGAAGACTGAGATTTATCTGTCAGTCCAGCATCTGAATGTTTTTAGTTTTTCCCTTATTACACTACTTGAATCTTTTTCACTGCCTTTACACTAGAGCACTCTCTCTTTCTGCACGTTCCATTGGAGCAACCTCCTTCTTCCCCCTTCCCCTTCCTTGGTTGTTTCAGTAAGTAATCTACTGTTCAATTTATAATTTGGAATGAAATAATAAATTGGTAAAATATCCCTTGGTTGTTGCATTTCAGTTTAATTACTTAATGGCGGCAGCAGCATGCAACAGCATTAAGCAGGTGCATAGGCCCAGTCCCCATGGACTTACCTGCGACTAGTCCTCCGACTGGTCAAGCGTCTCCAGGCACCCCGCCTTTCTCCCTCTTGATCTCTCTCACACACCTCTGTATCTCTCTAACTCTCTCTCTCTCTTTCTCTCTCTGTCTCTTTGTGACTTTTGTGCCACTTCTCACACTCTTTATGCCTTTTCTCTCACTTTTACTGACTTTTTGTATCTTTTTTCACTCACTCTTTGTGCCTTCTCTCTCACTTAGTTTTTGTGCATTTTCTCTTTGTGCCCTTTCTTTCTTAGTGCCTTTTCCTCACACTTTAACTGCTACTTTTCTGCACCATTTCCCTCGCTCTTTTTGCCTCTTTGTGCCATTTTGTGACTTTCTCTCGATCCTTTTTCCTCCATTTCTCGCACTCCTTTTCTGACCTTTGCCTTCTCCCAGTTTCTCTACACCCCTTTCCGGCCTGCTCCTTCACATCTCTCTTCTTCACTGCTGCCACTTTCCTGCTCAGACCCGCTCAACCCCCAGCACTCCTTTCAGGACCTACTTAATGGCGGCAACAGCATGGACCAGGCATTAAGCAGGTGCATAGGCGCAGTCCCCCTGGACTTACCTGCGACTAGTCCTTCGACTGGTCAAGTGTATCGCGGCACCCCGCCTCTCTCTTTCTTGATCTCTCTCACACACCTCTGTATCTCTCTCCCTGTCTCTCTCTGTGACTTTTGTGCTACTTCTCACACTCTTTCTGCCTTTTCTCTCACTTTTATTGACTTTTTGTATTTTTTTTCGCTCGCTGAGCTAGCAGCATGTATCCCTCTTTGTGGGATGACAAAGCGCCCACTAGCAGGTATTATGTGTGCGCACATATGTGGTGAGTTTCTCGCTGCCTCCTGTTCGGACAGCCCTGGCCAACACACAATCGAAGTGTCCTTTTTTAGGGTAATCAAAGTTTGAGCTATGTTCCCAGGACATTGTTAGGCTGTCTCAGGGATTCTCAAGGACAGATACCGAAAATGGTCATATCACTGGTGGTTATGGATTCTCTATTGTAGTTTGACAACCATCATTCCTTCAGTACTCTCCTTTCTACCATCATGGGATTCTGCTCTGTCCGCTCCATGGTTCTATCAAGTCTTTGGAGAACCTTGTTGCGTAGTGCTGTTTCTCCCACACCACATTGCACCTTGAAGATCCTATGGGTGGACTATTCTTATTCAGCTGTAAATTCTGAAACATTCAACAAGTCTGAAAGTCAACAAGAAGATCTTAATATGAGGAATCTTTCATTCTGAATACCCCCTCCCAGCCCATGGTTAAGGAGCCCCTGTACAGAATTGGGACAATCAAGGCAGCAATGATTGCCTCCGTAATCATGATGTCATGATACTGATGACCACAGCAGAGAAAATAAGCAAGAGGTGTATCACTGTGGTCCAGTGGCACAAGCCCTCTAACAATAAAAGGTTGCATATAATCCTTAGACGGAAGAAGACATTTCTACCACTCATTTATATCTTTCGTTGTCAATAAGTCGTCTAGTAAGACCTGTCCCAGCAACCAACTGCAAATCTACGTATCCATTTTAGTGGTTATAATAAAATCAAAAGAATTCGTCCAAGTTTTTAGAAAAGATTTGCTCTCCCAAAAATCAAAACAGAAAAACTTGAAAACTCACAGTTTAGGAGATCAGGACGGACTGCCCTCAAAATAAAAATAAGCCTGTTACTCAGCAGTAAACCAAATACACTAATGGGAATATTTATGAGTGGGGTTAGAGTGCGCTTGTACCACGCTACGTGGTGCATGTGGGACGCAAGCCCAAAATGTGATTTATAAAGCCACGCAAGGCCACCCTGAGTGGCTTCATAAATCAAGAGTAAAACAGCACAGCACAAATCATTGCATGGCGTTACTCTGTGCCAGGGAGGCATTCCATGGGTGTTGCGTGGGTCTTCCCACGAAACATTCTGGGGTTTTGACCCATTCCCAAATTTACCAAAGGTGGTAGACTTGGGAATGTGCCAAAATGCTATTTCGTCCCAGGTGAGGCGTAACAAGGAGAAATATCTTTATTTCTCCTCATTACTTCCTCTTTCTATGTGTGCTGCATTCTGCAGCACACATAGAAAGAGGAAAATACCTCAGGGGATTGTTTTGTGCAGGAAGGTGCCCTTTCCTGCACAAAAACAATTCTCCTTACAAAGCAGGCACCCTTGCACCATGGGTGCTCGAGGAACACCTAGGTAAATGTAAGAGAAGCCTAGCCACCGCATTTTGGACCACCTGCAGATTCACCAGAGCCTCCGCAACTCCTAAATAGAGAATGTTAGTGTAGTCCAAGCACGAGGTGATTTTCGCATGGATCACCACACCTAGCCTCCAGAGGAAGGAAGCAAGTAAAGCATGGGCGAAGAGCCCACATCTCACTACTAGAGTAGCAATATGCCTGGGAATGGCCGGAGCACCATAGACAGCATGGCTGGTGCTGGCCGCGGTCGGGACACGGACAGCCGCAGATGGACTTGCCTTCGGCACGCCAGTGGTGCACCTGCTGCATGTGTCCACTGCTCGTCTGCGCCGTGGTGCTGCTAAAGTGCACCCGCGGCATCAGAAAATTACCACCTACTGCCAAGTGACTAGAGCGCAGCCTCAACCACAAATGGTGCCTCTAGTCACCTCCAGCAAGAAAAAATGGCTGCCCGTAGCAGCACAATACACTCCCCATGTTACATCCCCCAACCCACCAACAATAAAGAAATTGAAATGCCCCACAATAAAAAGGTAGCATTTTTTTTAAAACAGAAGCAATAGTATCAAGTACCACATACAACATCATTTTTACCTCAATTGGCATTGCATGATGAAAACAGATTTAAAGGAACACGTTTACTGATCCTTTAAAGCTCCCCTTTCTCAGATCCTGCCTTGTAATACCTGCTAATTGAACTAAAGAATCTCTCGTTGAAAACTTGGGGCCATATTTAGCATTCAGGGACACCTTCCCGTACAAAAACAATCCTTTGAGGCTTTTTCCTCTGCAGCACATGTAGAAAGGGGAAAAAACAAGGCGAAATAAAGACATTTCTCCTTGTTACGCCCAGGAAAGGCATAGCATTTTGACACATTCCCAGGTCTACCACTTGATAGAGTGCGATGGTGCTCTTCATTTGTAGGGGTTCGTTATAATCATGGGTAGTTCACACCTAAATTTATTCTTTTGGCGTATTAACTCCTTCGGTGCTCATGACGGCACCCGGCCGTCATGAGTCACAGTAGGCGTGTGCTCATGACGGCCGGGAGCCGTCAGAACGTTGCCGCTCCGCCCACACGGTGTTAATTCCCCGCCTGTGCGAGAGAATTAATCAGTGGGCGGAGTTCGGATGACTCCCGGTCGTCATGAGCACACGCCCACCGTGATTTATGACGGCCGGGAGCCGTCATGAGCACTGCGGCGCCACGCCCATCCCTAGCCCCGCGGCTAAATTTCGCACGCAGCGAAGGGGTTAACCTGTGATAGTAGAATGTGTACGGTAATAATATGAAATGTGATGTGCTAGGTATATTTTCAAAAAACAACAATTGATGGACAGAATGCAGAACAATGTCGTACATTCACCCCAGTACAGAGATCTGGGCCTAAATCCATCGTTTTTTTGCTCACCATGCCATTCCAGTTTGGACCCAGCCATATGCAAATCAGTCTTGACCCTGCGCCCAATGGGAACAGTCCAGCCTGAACTACCAGGCCAGGTCCTCCCTGGACTGTAAACAAGCATCCTAGGACCGGTTTCGGGCTTTCAGCCCTCATCAGCCAGGATAGCTTGACTCCAGTGGCATGGAGAGCACGGGACCCACGTCTGGGCATACCCGTCCCACTCGGGGTGACAAATGCAAAAACAACAATTGATGGACAGAATGCAGAACAATGTCGTACATTCACCCCAGTACAGAGATCTGGGCCTAAATCCATCGTTTTTTTGCTCACCATGCCATTCCAGTTTGGACCCAGCCATATGCAAATCAGTCTTGACCCTGCGCCCAATGGGAACAGTCCAGCCCGAACTGCCAGGCCAGGTCCTCCCTGGACTGGAAACAAGTATCCTAGGACGGGTTTCGGGCTTTCAGCCCTCATCAGCCAGGATAGCGTGACTCCAGTGGCATGGAGAGCACGGGACCCACGTCTGGGCATACCCGTCCCACTCGGGGTGACAAATGCAAAGTGAGCTAAAGAATGATGATGGATTCAACCCAGATCTGTGACTGGGGGTGAGTGTTTGAAAGGTTTCAGCACTCCGTCCATCATCTCCTTGAGTTTGCTTTGTTCGCCCTAAGTTGGCAGGGTATGCCCAGACGTGGGTCCCTTGCTCACTTTGCCACTGGAATCAAGCTAGCCTGGCTGATGAGGGCTGTTAGCCCGAAACCGGTCCCAGGATCCTTGTTTCCGGTCCAGGGAAGACATGGCTTGGCAGTTCGGGCTGGACTGTTCCCATGAGGCACAGGGTCAAGACTGATTTGCATATAGCTGTGTCTGAACTGGGGTGGCAAAGTGAGCTAAAGAATGATGATGGATTCAACCCAGATCTGTAACTGGGGGTGAGTGTTTGAAAAGTTTCAGCACTCCGTCCATCATCTCCTTGTGTTTGCTTTGTTCGCCCTAAGTTGGCAGGATATGCACAGACGTGGGTCCCTTGCTCACTTTGCCACTGGAATCAAGCTAGCCGGGCTGATGAGGGCTGTTAGCCCGAAACCGGTGAATCCACACAACACAGACCAGGGACTAACAGAATCATAAATCGTGATGGATAATAGGTGAGGTGGTTGATTGGTATAAGGCGGGGCACAAACAGTGTGTGTAAAACTGCCCTCGCACACAGCAAGCTGTGTCATGCTTCATCATAGGGCCTGCTAAACACACCCCCGCGCTAGCCAATGCTGGAGGTGGAGCAATAGGGAGGGGGAAACAAACACACAACATAAAAAGTGAACAAATCGTGTGGGATCTGGAAGGTGAAAAAATGTGGCAGAGAATAATTTAAAAGCTGGTAACAGTGTGTCCCTACTCTGTCTTTAATGGTGGGTACACTGTCCAGACACAGACCGTGGACCTCATCGGACCAGTGGGTGGTGGTAATGGCTACTAGAAAACAGAGCCCTACCCCCCCACTCTGCTAAAATGTCGACATGTTTCAGCCGAATGAAACTACTACCCCGGCTTTCTTCAGGACTTTCACCTGAACAATCCCAACAAGGATAAAGTCCCTACCTCCTTATAATCCAGGGGTAAGGAAAAACAGGCACCTTGTTTTAGTGCACACTCTGGTACAGGGAGTGGTGGAACCCCTTGCTCTCAATGAGGAACCTGTAGAGGATAAAATCAAGAAGAAGCACAAAAAGAAGTGAGGTGCAGGGTGCAAAGGTGCTGTGCCCTGTCTCATAACCCAACCAATCGATGTGAAGGGTGACCCCCCCCACACAAAACACATACATACATAATCCATAAATAGTATAAAATACCCAAGGTCACGTTAGATATATCATGATCCTTAATGCGTCTAGCCAACTTGGCTAAAAACGTGTTGCACTACCCCTATAACGTACTCAATGGTTGTGCCCTGGTGAATTGATCATAAAAACATAACACTATGGTATATCATAATGTGAAAATATAGTCAAGCGTCTATGTGCAACGCAACATACCCCCATGACTATATCAAAATCAAAAACAGAGATTTCCTTCAATAAGAGGCACCATCCATCCACTTCCATTCCTGGAATCTTACCGAGTTTATTTTAAGGTCAAACTCGAACTGGCGGAGGGGTGCAAGTAGCTCCCTGTTGTCACACTCTAGGTTTCGACAGGGAAAAATACAAGAGAGAGAGTCGAAAAAATGCACATTGAGTCACAAAAGGGGAAAGCAGGGAAATCTTATGCATGGTAGCGGAAATAACAGATCAAACCACGGGCCCTCTGGAACAGCGTTACGAGTCCAGGTGGTTTTAGAAGGCTCAATCGGGACCATTGCATAATGGGACTGCTGAAAAAAGCTCAAGATGGTCTAAGAGAGTAAAAATATATAATCTATCGTGCGTAGAGCAGAGTAATGTTAGGGCGTTGACGCGCTCTCATAATCTACCCAGTTAGTCAATTTCCCTTGTAAAATACAAAACGGGCATTAAAGAGAAGAATAGCGCACGTGACATGACCCGCCAGCAACCCAGCTCATCCCCATTCACTTCGTCAAGGTGAGCTAGCATCCGCCACCTAACCGCACTCCCAGCACCGTGTAGAGTGTCTCGTAGGCGTTCCATCCATCATTACATAGGCAGTGAGGGAAGCGTCCACCCCGCATGCGCTTTGCGTGGTGTGCGTGTAACAACTAGAACATCACCCTCTCGGCCATATTGGAAGTAGCAAATGACGAGTATTTACAAACGAGGAAAAAATCATGGGAGTCAGGGTAGAGATCTGCTCTCAGCACAAGGGAGAGGACAGTAAACACAGGAAAAATAGGCAATTGATACTTAAGAGTTTAGGCTGTTCCAGGGAATATCATCATTCAGGCCGCTGATGTGACTGCGTAACCTGTAAACCCATCTTTGTTCCCTCATGAACAGCGCTCTCTCAGGTTTGCAATGCGTCATGTCAATATAGGGCTTGTCTATGACAGTCCAGAAAAAATCATCAGCCGAATGATTTTTTTCTTTGAAATGCGTGGTAAGTCGACTAACAGATCTCTGGCATCTGAAGGTAGACCTGTGTTCCATTATTCTGACCTTTACCTTCCTCGTGGTCATGCCTATGTAAATGAGCTCACATGAACATTTGATTAAATAAATAACATACATGGAGTTACAATTTGTGTGTTTTCTTTGTTCCCACGGGTGGGGGAGGCCAATGTCTATGGTCTTGGTATTCGCAGTCAGATGGCATACATCACAAGACCCACATCTCGTGTGACCCGTGACAGGTGGTAAGAGAAACCCAGGTCGACTAGCCCGGGCCGCAATATTAGTACCCTGAAACTGGGGCCTGGGTCTGGTATGAACTAGGAGATCCTTAATGTTATTGCTCCTTTTATAGGAAAATAATGGTTTATCCAAGTTCAGTCCGTTGGAATTAAGGATTCGCCAATGTCGTGTAATGATTTTCTGGATGTGATTGGAGGCTGTGTTAAAAGTAGTTACACAGATAGGCCTGACAGTAGATGGTTTAATGACTGTTTCTAACAGAGCCTCGCGATTACAGTTGGCAGCTCTCTTGTTTGCTCTCTTTACAATCCTACTGGGGTAGTTCCTCCGAATGAGTTTATTGTGTAAAGCCCGGGATTCTGACCTAAATTCATCTGTGTCAGAACAATTCCGGCGAAGGCGCAGAAATTGTCCCACCGGGAGATTCTCCCTGAGGGATCTGGGGTGAAAGCTACTGAATGATAGTAGACTGTTTCTATCGGTGGTTTTGTGAAACATTTTAGTTTCAAGACCACCCCAATGTGGAAAGATGGTCAGGTCGAGGAAAGGTAGACTTTCTTTGATAATGGTGGAGGTGAACAGCAATAGAGGATTCCGGCTATTAAGCCATATCAGAAAGTCATCGATAGATTGTCTGTCCCCCTCCCAGATCAGGAGGACGTCGTCAATATAACGACGCCAAATTTTCACATTGTTTGTCCAGATGTTGTTAGGAGCGTAAACATACTGGTCCTCAAAAGCTGACATATAGAGCCCTGCCAAACTGGGGGCGAAGACGCTCCCCATGGATGTTCCATGTGACTGCAGGTAGTATGTACCCTGAAACTCAAAGAAATTTTTGGTTAAGGCAATTTCTGCCAAATTCAAAATAAAGGGTCTGTGTGTAGTGTATACCCAATCTTCAGAGTAGACAATCTCTTCCACCACCCTCAGGGTTTCCAACTGAGGAATATTGGTGTACCGGGACTCCACATCTAGACCCACCAAAAATTCGCTCTCTGGATCAAAGGGTGAGTCTTTGAGCAGGTTAAGGACTTCTGTAGTGTCCTTAAGATAAGCTCGCCTCGACTGCACAATGGGTTTGAGGAAAAATCGCAAAACTGCGATAATGGTTCCAAAACGGAACCCATACCCGACACTATAGGTCTTCCCGGAGGTGGACGTGTGGGTTTGTGCACTTTAGGGAGAGTGTAAAAGTAAGGGGTCACTGGCTCATGTTGGCAAAGAAAAGCCCCTTCTTTTTCAGTGATCCATTCATTTTGTACAGCTTCTTCCACCACTGAAGAAATCTCTCTTCTTATTTTATCAGTAGGATCTTCTCTCAGGATGGTATAATTTCTTCTGTCAGCCAGGAGTCTCAGACATTCCGTCTCATAGGCGGTTTTGTCGAGTATCACGATTGCGCCCCTTGTCGGCTGGCTTGATGACCAACTCCTCGTTGTTTCTCAATTCCTCAAGGGCTTTGGTTTTAATATTCGAGAGATTTTTGTAAGGGGAGCAATGTAGGGTAACCCACAATTCCACCTCCTTAACAACTGCTTGTTCAAAAGCCTCCACCTCCACTGGGAGGCCGTCCAGTGCAGGGGTGAATTTAGATTTTGGTCGGAAGTCCGTATCCCCCTCTGAGGTAGGACGCTCCTTTTGGTGACCAAAGAAAACCCTGAGTCTGATGTTCCGGAAGAAAGATGCTAATTCCTGGTGAATTTTGAAAATATCAGGTGGGTGAGTAGGGACAAAACCCAGGCCTTTGTTCAAATGTGATAATTGGGTGTCCGTGAGGATAGTGTCAGAGAGATTCATTACTAAGGAAGTCAGTCCCTGCTCGTGCTTGGGGATTGATCCCTCCCCATGCTCCTGGTTACCCTCTGTTCCAAATCTTCCCACTGGACTCCCCTGTGGCTCCCTTCTGTTTCCCTCTGCCTCGTCCCCGGCCTCTCCCTAAAAAAGGAATCGGTACTTGGGGAAAGAGTTGTGTGGGACCACCCTGCATCCCTTGGAATTGTTGTTGGTATAGTGGGGGCCAACCAAAGATGTTATTAGGGAAATTAGTATACATCGGGTTAAATTGGGGGCGGTTCTGGGGTCCCCCAAAGAAACCCCTACCTCTTCCTCTCCTTCTAGGTTTTCTGACATAGTCACTATCCTCGCTTCCAGAACTAGAACCCGATCTGTCGGGTGTCCTATTATCCCTACCCGGACCCCTTTTCATGTCTTCCATTTTCTTAGTGACATAGTCATCGGTGATATAGGGGTACACTTTCTCCCTCGAGAACTTTTTCAGATCTTTCTGTAACTTGTCCACTTTAGACCTTAAAAGGTAATCTTTGTACTCCCCAATTTCTGTATTAGTCTCCTCCAATTTCTTTTTGAAGGTGGCCAAGATGATACTTGTTTTGATTCCCTGCTCATTCGCCTGGTTTTTAATGTACAGGGCATCGGCAGTCCTTTTAGCCGTGTTTATAATTAGGATTAGCCAATCCCTGGTGCATTTCCAGGCGATGAGTGACCAGTCTTTCCGAAAAATGGGATCGTCCAGGAAGATAAGAAGTTCGTTAGAAACAAGGAGGCCTCTAGGGGCCGCGTTGCCCCTAAGATATTCCGTTAGGATTGCCCCGTGCAGTATGGTTTTAACATGAGACTTCTTGAGTTCTAAAGGGTGTCCCAACCCTCCCCTTGAGTTAGGACCTGGTTAATAGAGGTGTCGCCTAAAAGTGAAGGGCCTGCGAGGATGTCTGCCGCCGCATCGTCCCCGTAAGCTAGTCCCTGTTCTGTTGCCATGATTCCACAGCACAAATTCGTGTGGGAAAACCCAAGTAGGTGTCACACAGACAGGGATCGTAATAAAATCGTCCTCTGCGGCACAGCGGCCGCTCGCAGTAGAATAACACAGAAAAGAGGAAAGAGGATAAGTCCCTGGTCACCCTCCTACAGACTATGAATCCACACAGCACAGACCAGGGACTAACAGAATCATAAATCGTGATGGGTAATAGGTGAGGTGGTTGATTGGTATAAGGCGGGGCACAAACAGTGTGTGTAAAACTGCCCTCACACACAGCAAGCTGTGTCATGCTTCATCATAGGGCCTGCTAAACACACCCCGCGCTAGCCAACGCTGGAGGTGGAGCAATAGGGAGGGGGAAACAAACACACAACATAAAAAGTGAACAAATCGTGTGGGATCTGGAAGGTGAAAAAATATGGCAGAGAATAATTTAAAAGCTGGTAACAGTGTGTCCCTACTCTGTCTTTAATGGTGGGTACACTGTCCAGACACAGACCGTGGTCCTCATCGGACCAGTGGGTGGTGGTAATGGCTACTAGAAAACAGAGCCCTACCCTCCCACTCTGCTAAAATGTCGACATGTTTCAGCCGAATGAAACTACTACCCCGGCTTTCTTCAGGACTTTCACCTGAACAATCCCAACAAGGATAAAGTCCCTACATCCTTATAATCCAGGGGTAAGGAAAAACAGGCACCTTGTTTTAGTGCACACTCTGGTACCGGGAGTGGTGGAGGCCCTTGCTCTCAATGAGGAACCTGTAGAGGATAAAATCAAGAAGAAGCACAAAAAGAAGTGAGGTGCAGGGTGCAAAGGTGCTGTGCCCTGTCTCATAACCCAACCAATCGATGTGAAGGGTGACCCCCCCCACACAAAACACATACATACATAATCCATAAATAGTATAAAATACCCAAGGTCACGTTAGATATATCATGATCCTTAATGCGTCTAGCCAACTTGGCTAAAAACGTGTTGCACTACCTCTATAACGTACTCGATGGTTGTGCCCTGGTGAATTGATCATAAAAACATAACACTATGGTATATCATAATGTGAAAATATAGTCAAGCGTCTATGTGCAACGCAACATACCCCCCATGACTATATCAAAATCAAAAACAGAGATTTCCTTCAATAAGAGGCACCATCCATCCACTTCCATTCCTGGAATCTTACCGAGTTTATTTTAAGGTCAAACTCGAACTGGCGGAGGGGTGCAAGTAGCTCCCTGTTGTCACACTCTAGGTTTCGACAGGGAAAAATACAAGAGAGAGAGTCGAAAAAATGCACATTGAGTCACAAAAGGGGAAAGCAGGGAAATCTTATGCATGGTAGCGGAAATAACAGATCAAACCACGGGCCCTCTGGAACAGCGTTACGAGTCCAGGTGGTTTTAGAAGGCTCAATCGGGACCATTGCATAATGGGACTGCTGAAAAAAGCTCAAGATGGTCTAAGAGAGTAAAAATATATAATCTATCGTGCGTAGAGCAGAGTAATGTTAGGGCGTTGACGCGCTCTCATAATCTACCCAGTTAGTCAATTTCCCTTGTAAAATACAAAACGGGCATTAAAGAGAAGAATAGCGCACGTGACATGACCCGCCAGCAACCCAGCTCATCCCCATTCACTTCGTCAAGGTGAGCTAGCATCCGCCACCTAACCGCACTCCCAGCACCGTGTAGAGTGTCTCGTAGGCGTTCCATCCATCATTACATAGGCAGTGAGGGAAGCGTCCACCCCGCATGCGCTTTGCGTGGTGTGCGTGTAACAACTAGAACATCACCCTCTCGGCCATATTGGAAGTAGCAAATGACGAGTATTTACAAACGAGGAAAAATCATGGGAGTCAGGGTAGAGATCTGCTCTCAGCACAAGGGAGAGGACAGTAAACACAGGAAAAATAGGCAATTGATACTTAAGAGTTTAGGCTGTTCCAGGGAATATCATCATTCAGGCCGCTGATGTGACTGCGTAACCTGTAAACCCATCTTTGTTCCCTCATGAACAGCGCTCTCTCAGGTTTGCAATGCGTCATGTCAATATAGGGCTTGTCTATGACAGTCCAGAAAAAATCATCAGCCGAATGATTTTTTTCTTTGAAATGCGTGGTAAGTTGACTAACAGATCTCTGGCATCTGAAGGTAGACCTGTGTTCCATTATTCTGACCTTTACCTTCCTCGTGGTCATGCCTATGTAAATGAGCTCACATGAACATTTGATTAAATAAATAACATACATGGAGTTACAATTTGTGTGTTTTCTTTGTTCCCACGGGTGGGGGAGGCCAATGTCTATGGTCTTGGTATTCGCAGTCAGATGGCATACATCACAAGACCCACATCTCGTGTGACCCGTGACAGGTGGTAAGAGAAACCCAGGTCGACTAGCCCGGGCCGCAATATTAGTACCCTGAAACTGGGGCCTGGGTCTGGTATGAACTAGGAGATCCTTAATGTTATTGCTCCTTTTATAGGAAAATAATGGTTTATCCAAGTTCAGTCCGTTGGAATTAAGGATTCGCCAATGTCGTGTAATGATTTTCTGGATGTGATTGGAGGCTGTGTTAAAAGTAGTTACACAGATAGGCCTGACAGTAGATGGTTTAATGACTGTTTCTAACAGAGCCTCGCGATTACAGTTGGCAGCTCTCTTGTTTGCTCTCTTTACAATCCTACTGGGGTAGTTCCTCCGAATGAGTTTATTGTGTAAAGCCCGGGATTCTGACCTAAATTCATCTGTGTCAGAACAATTCCGGCGAAGGCGCAGAAATTGTCCCACCGGGAGATTCTCCCTGAGGGATCTGGGGTGAAAGCTACTGAATGATAGTAGACTGTTTCTATCGGTGGTTTTGTGAAACATTTTAGTTTCAAGACCACCCCAATGTGGAAAGATGGTCAGGTCGAGGAAAGGTAGACTTTCTTTGATAATGGTGGAGGTGAACAGCAATAGAGGATTCCGGCTATTAAGCCATATCAGAAAGTCATCGATAGATTGTCTGTCCCCTCCCAGATCAGGAGGACGTCGTCAATATAACGACGCCAAATTTTCACATTGTTTGTCCAGATGTTGTTAGGAGCGTAAACATACTGGTCCTCAAAAGCTGACATATAGAGCCCTGCCAAACTGGGGGCGAAGACGCTCCCCATGGATGTTCCATGTGACTGCAGGTAGTATGTACCCTGAAACTCAAAGAAATTTTTGGTTAAGGCAATTTCTGCCAAATTCAAAATAAAGGGTCTGTGTGTAGTGTATACCCAATCTTCAGAGTAGACAATCTCTTCCACCACCCTCAGGGTTTCCAACTGAGGAATATTGGTGTACCGGGACTCCACATCTAGACCCACCAAAAATTCGCTCTCTGGATCAAAGGGTGAGT
The DNA here is from genome assembly GCA_963921515.1 of Calotriton arnoldi. Lineage (NCBI taxonomy): Eukaryota > Metazoa > Chordata > Amphibia > Caudata > Salamandridae > Calotriton > Calotriton arnoldi. Next base: position 335,864 of record CAWUFW010015125.1, on the reverse strand, counting down.
CTTTGAGCAGGTTAAGGACTTCTGTAGTGTCCTTAAGATAAGCTCGCCTCGACTGCACAATGGGTTTGAGGAAAAATCGCAAAACTGCGATAATGGTTCCAAAACGGAACCCATACCCGACACTATAGGTCTTCCCGGAGGTGGACGTGTGGGTTTGTGCACTTTAGGGAGAGTGTAAAAGTAAGGGGTCACTGGCTCATGTTGGCAAAGAAAAGCCCCTTCTTTTTCAGTGATCCATTCATTTTGTACAGCTTCTTCCACCACTGAAGAAATCTCTCTTCTTATTTTATCAGTAGGATCTTCTCTCAGGATGGTATAATTTCTTCTGTCAGCCAGGAGTCTCAGACATTCCGTCTCATAGGCGGTTTTGTCGAGTATCACGATTGCGCCCCCCTTGTCGGCTGGCTTGATGACCAACTCCTCGTTGTTTCTCAATTCCTCAAGGGCTTTGGTTTTAATATTCGAGAGATTTTTGTAAGGGGAGCAATGTAGGGTAACCCACAATTCCACCTCCTTAACAACTGCTTGTTCAAAAGCCTCCACCTCCACTGGGAGGCCGTCCAGTGCAGGGGTGAATTTAGATTTTGGTCGGAAGTCCGTATCCCCCTCTGAGGTAGGACGCTCCTTTTGGTGACCAAAGAAAACCCTGAGTCTGATGTTCCGGAAGAAAGATGCTAATTCCTGGTGACTTTTGAAAATATCAGGTGGGTGAGTAGGGACAAAACCCAGGCCTTTGTTCAAATGTGATAATTGGGTGTCCGTGAGGATAGTGTCAGAGAGATTCATTACTAAGGAAGTCAGTCCCTGCTCGTGCTTGGGGATTGATCCCTCCCCATGCTCCTGGTTACCCTCTGTTCCAAATCTTCCCACTGGACTCCCCTGTGGCTCCCTTCTGTTTCCCTCTGCCTCGTCCCCGGCCTCTCCCTAAAAAAGGAATCGGTACTTGGGGAAAGAGTTGTGTGGGACCACCCTGCATCCCTTGGAATTGTTGTTGGTATAGTGGGGGCCAACCAAAGATGTTATTAGGGAAATTAGTATACATCGGGTTAAATTGGGGGCGGTTCTGGGGTCCCCCAAAGAAACCCCTACCTCTTCCTCTCCTTCTAGGTTTTCTGACATAGTCACTATCCTCGCTTCCAGAACTAGAACCCGATCTGTCGGGTGTCCTATTATCCCTACCCGGACCCCTTTTCATGTCTTCCATTTTCTTAGTGACATAGTCATCGGTGATATAGGGGTACACTTTCTCCCTCGAGAACTTTTTCAGATCTTTCTGTAACTTGTCCACTTTAGACCTTAAAAGGTAATCTTTGTACTCCCCAATTTCTGTATTAGTCTCCTCCAATTTCTTTTTGAAGGTGGCCAAGATGATACTTGTTTTGATTCCCTGCTCATTCGCCTGGTTTTTAATGTACAGGGCATCGGCAGTCCTTTTAGCCGTGTTTATAATTAGGATTAGCCAATCCCTGGTGCATTTCCAGGCGATGAGTGACCAGTCTTTCCGAAAAATGGGATCGTCCAGGAAGATAAGAAGTTCGTTAGAAACAAGGAGGCCTCTAGGGGCCGCGTTGCCCCTAAGATATTCCGTTAGGATTGCCCCGTGCAGTATGGTTTTAACATGAGACTTCTTGAGTTCTAAAAGGGTGTCCCAACCCTCCCCTTGAGTTAGGACCTGGTTAATAGAGGTGTCGCCTAAAAGTGAAGGGCCTGCGAGGATGTCTGCCGCCGCATCGTCCCCGTAAGCTAGTCCCTGTTCTGTTGCCATGATTCCACAGCACAAATTCGTGTGGGAAAACCCAAGTAGGTGTCACACAGACAGGGATCGTAATAAAATCGTCCTCTGCGGCACAGCGGCCGCTCGCAGTAGAATAACACAGAAAAGAGGAAAGAGGATAAGTCCCTGGTCACCCTCCTACAGACTATGAATCCACACAGCACAGACCAGGGACTAACAGAATCATAAATCGTGATGGGTAATAGGTGAGGTGGTTGATTGGTATAAGGCGGGGCACAAACAGTGTGTGTAAAACTGCCCTCACACACAGCAAGCTGTGTCATGCTTCATCATAGGGCCTGCTAAACACACCCCCGCGCTAGCCAACGCTGGAGGTGGAGCAATAGGGAGGGAAAACAAACACACAACATAGAAAGTGAACAAATCGTGTGGGATCTGGAAGGTGAAAAAATATGGCAGAGAATAATTTAAAAGCTGGTAACAGTGTGTCCCTACTCTGTCTTTAATGGTGGGTACACTGTCCAGACACAGACCGTGGTCCTCATCGGACCAGTGGGTGGTGGTAATGGCTACTAGAAAACAGAGCCCTACCCTCCCACTCTGCTAAAATGTCGACATGTTTCAGCCGAATGAAACTACTACCCCGGCTTTCTTCAGGACTTTCACCTGAACAATCCCAACAAGGATAAAGTCCCTACATCCTTATAATCCAGGGGTAAGGAAAAACAGGCACCTTGTTTTAGTGCACACTCTGGTACCGGGAGTGGTGGAGGCCCTTGCTCTCAATGAGGAACCTGTAGAGGATAAAATCAAGAAGAAGCACAAAAGAAGTGAGGTGCAGGGTGCAAAGGTGCTGTGCCCTGTCTCATAACCCAACCAATCGATGTGAAGGGTGACCCCCCACACAAAACACATACATACATAATCCATAAATAGTATAAAATACCCAAGGTCACGTTAGATATATCATGATCCTTAATGCGTCTAGCCAACTTGGCTAAAAACGTGTTGCACTACCTCTATAACGTACTCGATGGTTGTGCCCTGGTGAATTGATCATAAAAACATAACACTATGGTATATCATAATGTGAAAATATAGTCAAGCGTCTATGTGCAACGCAACATACTCCCCATGACTATATCCAAATCAAAAACAGAGATTTCCTTCAATAAGAGGCACCATCCATCCACTTCCATTCCTGGAATCTTACCGAGTTTACTTTAAGGTCAAACTCGAACTGGCGGAGGGGTGCAAGTAGCTCCCTGTTGTCACACTCTAGGTTTCGACAGGGAAAAATACAAGAGAGAGAGTCGAAAAAATGCACATTGAGTCACAAAAGGGGAAAGCAGGGAAATCTTATGCATGGTAGCGGAAATAACAGATCAAACCACGGGCCCTCGGGAACAGCGTTACGAGTCCACGTGGTTTCAGAAGGCTCAATCGGGACCATTGCATAATGGGACTGCCGAAAAAAGCTCAAGATGGTCCAAGAGAGTAAAAATATATAATCTATTGTGCGTAGAGCAGAGTAATGTTAGGGCGTTGACGCGCTCTCGTAATCTACCCAGTAAGTCAATTTCCCTTGTAAAATACAAAACGGGCATTAAAGAGAAGAATAGCGCACGTGACATGACCCGCCAGCAACCCAGCTCATCCCCACTCACTTCGTCAAGGTGAGCTAGCATCCGCCACCTAACCGCACTCCCAGCACCGTGTAGAGTGTCTCGTAGGCGTTCCATCCATCATTACATAGGCAGTGAGGGAAGCGTCCACCCCGCATGCGCTTTTGCGTGGTGTGCGTGTAACAACTAGAACGTCACCCTCTCGGCCATATTGGAAGTAGCAAATGACGAGTATTTACAAACGAGGAAAAAATCATGGGAGTCAGGGTAGAGATCTGCTCTCAGCACAAGGGAGAGGACAGTAAACACAGGAAAAATAGGCAATTGATACTTAAGAGTTTAGGCTGTTCCAGGGAATATCATCATTCAGGCCGCTGATGTGACTGCGTAACCTGTAAACCCATCTTTGTTCCCTCATGAACAGCGCTCTCTCAGGTTTGCAATGCGTCATGTCAATATAGGGCTTGTCTATGACAGTCCAGAAAAATCATCAGCCGAATGATTTTTTTCTTTGAAATGCGTGGTAAGTCGACTAACAGATCTCTGGCATCTGAAGGTAGACCTGTGTTCCATTATTCTGACCTTTACCTTCCTCGTGGTCATGCCTATGTAAATGAGCTCACATGAACATTTGATTAAATAAATAACATACATGGAGTTACAATTTGTGTGTTTTCTTTGTTCCCACGGGTGGGGGAGGCCAATGTCTATGGTCTTGGTATTCGCAGTCAGATGGCATACTTCACAAGACCCACATCTCGTGTGACCCGTGACAGGTGGTAAGAGAAACCCAGGTCGACTAGCCCGGGCCGCAATATTAGTACCCTGAAACTGGGGCCTGGGTCTGGTATGAACTAGGAGATCCTTGATGTTATTGCTCCTTTTATAGGAAAATAATGGTTTATCCAAGTTCAGTCCGTTGGAATTAAGGATTCGCCAATGTCGTGTAATGATTTTCTGGATGTGATTGGAGGCTGTGTTAAAAGTAGTTACACAGATAGGCCTGACAGTAGATGGTTTAATGACTGTTTCTAACAGAGCCTCACGATTACAGTTGGCAGCTCTCTTGTTTGCTCTCTTTACAATCCTACTGGGGTAGTTCCTCCGAATGAGTTTATTGTGTAAAGCCCGGGATTCTGACCTAAATTCATCTGTGTCAGAACAATTCCGGCGAAGGCGCAGAAATTGTCCCACCGGGAGATTCTCCCTGAGGGATCTGGGGTGAAAGCTACTGAATGATAGTAGACTGTTTCTATCGGTGGTTTTGTGAAACATTTTAGTTTCAAGACCACCCCTATGTGGAAAGATGGTCAGGTCGAGGAAAGGTAGACTTTCTTTGGTAATGGTGGAGGTGAACAGCAATAGAGGATTCCGGCTATTAAGCCATATCAGAAAGTCATCGATAGATTGTCTGTCCCCCTCCCAGATCAGGAGGACGTCGTCAATATAACGACGCCAAATTTTCACATTGTGTGTCCAGATGTTGTTATGAGCGTAAACATACTGGTCCTCAAAAGCTGACATATAGAGCCCTGCCAAACTGGGGGCGAAGACGCTCCCCATGGATGTTCCATGTGACTGCAGGTAGTATGTACCCTGAAACTCAAAGAAATTTTGGGTTAAGGCAATTTCTGCCAAATTCAAAATAAAGGGTCTGGGTGTAGTGTATACCCAATCTTCAGAGTAGACAAGCTCTTCCACCACCCTCAGGGTTTCCAACTGAGGAATATTGGTGTACAGGGACTCCACATCTAGACCCACCAAAAATTCGCTCTCTGGATCAAAGGGTAAGTCTTTGAGCAGGTTAAGGACTTCTGTAGTGTCCTTAAGATAAGCTCGCCTCGACTGCACAATGGGTTTGAGGAAAAAATCGCAAAACTGCGATAATGGTTCCAAAAGGGAACCCATACCTGACACTACAGGTCTTCCCGGAGGATGTGGGTCTTGTGATGTATGCCATCTGACTGCGAATACCAAGACCATAGACATTGGCCTCCCCCACCCGTGGGAACAAAGAAAACACATAAATTGTAACTCCATGTATGTTATTTATTTAATCAAATGTTCATGTGAGCTCATTTACATAGGCATGACCACGAGGAAGTTAAAGGTCAGAATAATGGAACACAGGTCTACCTTCAGATGCCAGAGATCTGTTAGTCGACTTACCACGCATTCAAAGAAAAAAATCATTCGGCTGATGATTTTTTCTGGACTGTCATAGACAAGCCCTATATTGACATGACGCATTGCAAACCTGAGAGAGCGCTGTTCATGAGGGAACAAAGATGGGTTTACAGGTTACGCAGTCACATCAGCGGCCTGAATGATGATATTCCCTGGAACAGCCTAAACTCTTAAGTATCAATTGCCTATTTTTCCTGTGTTTACTGTCCTCTCCCTTGTGCTGAGAGCAGATCTCTACCCTGACTCCCATGATTTTTCCTCGTTTGTAAATACTCGTCATTTGCTACTTCCAATATGGCCGAGAGGGTGACGTTCTAGTTGTTACACGCACACCACGCAAAGCGCATGCGGGGTGGACGCTTCCCTCACTGCCTATGTAATGATGGATGGAACGCCTACGAGACACTCTACACGGTGCTGGGAGTGCGGTTAGGTGGCGGATGCTAGCTCACCTTGACGAAGTGAGTGGGGATGAGCTGGGTTGCTGGCGGGTCATGTCACGTGCGCTATTCTTCTCTTTAATGCCCGTTTTGTATTTTACAAGGGAAATTGACTTACTGGGTAGATTACGAGAGCGCGTCAACGCCCTAACATTACTCTGCTCTACGCACGATAGATTATATATTTTTACTCTCTTGAACCATCTTGAGCTTTTTTTGGCAGTCCCATTATGCAATGGTCCTGATTCAGCCTTCTGAAACCACGTGGACTCGTAACGCTGTTCCCGAGGGCCCGTGGTTTGATCTGTTATTTCCGCTACCATGCATAAAATTTCCCTGCTTTCCCCTTTTGTGACTCAATGTGCATTTTTTCGACTCTCTTTCTTGTATTTTTTCCCTGTCGAAACCTAGAGTGTGACAACAGGGAGCTACTTGCACCCCTCCGCCAGTTCGAGTTTGACCTTAAAATAAACTCGGTAAGATCCAGGAATGGAACTGGATGGATGGTGCCTCTTATTGAAGGAAATCTCTGTTTTTGATTTGGATATAGTCATGGGGAGTATGTTGCGTTGCACATAGACGCTTGTCTATATTTTCACATTATGATATACCATAGTGTTATGTTTTTATGATCAATTCACCAGGGCACAACCATCGAGTACGTTATAGGGGTAGTGCAACACGTTTTTAGCCAAGTTGGCTAGACGCATTAAGGATAATGATATATCTAACGTGACCTTGGGTATTTTATACTATTTATGGATTATGTATGTATGTGTTTTGTGTGGAGGGGGTCACCCTTCACATCGATTGGTTGGGTTATGAGACAGGGCACAGCACCTTTGCACCCTGCACCTCACTTCTTTTTGTGCTTCTTCTTGATTTTATCCTCTACAGGTTCCTCATTGAGAGCAAGGGGCTCCACCACTCCCTGTACCAGAGTGTGCACTAAAACAAGGTGCCTGTTTTTCCTTACCCCTGGATTATGAGGAGGTAGGGACTTTATCCTTGTTGGGATTGTTCAGGTGAAAGTCCTGAAGAAAGCCGGGGTAGTAGTTTCATTCGGCTGAAACATGTCGACATTTTAGCAGAGTGGGGGGGTAGGGCTCTGTTTTCTAGTAGCCATTACCACCACCCACTGGTCCGATGAGGACCACGGTCTGTGTCTGGACAGTGTACCCACCATTAAAGACAGAGTAGGGACACACTGTTACCAGCTTTTAAATTATTCTCTGCCATATTTTTTCACCTTCCAGATCCCACACGATTTGTTCACTTTTTATGTTGTGTGTTTGTTTCCCCCTCCCTATTGCTCCACCTCCAGCATTGGCTAGCGCGGGGGTGTGTTTAGCAGGCCCTATGATAAAGCCTGACACAGCTTGCTGTGTGTGAGGGCAGTTTTACACACACTGTTTGTGCCCCGCCTTATACCAATCAACCACCTCACCTATTACCCATCACGATTTATGATTCTGTTAGTCCCTGGTCTGTGTTGTGTGGATTCATAGTCTGTAGGAGGGTGACCAGGGACTTATCCTCTTTCCTCTTTTCTGTGTTATTCTATCCCGAAACCGGTCCCAGGATGCTTGTTTCTGGTCCAGGGAAGACATGGCTTGGAAGTTCGGGCTGGACTGTTCCCATGAGGCACAGGGTCAAGACTGATTTGCATATAGCTGTGTCTGAACTGGGGTGGCAAAGTGAGCTAAAGAATGATGATGGATTCAACCCAGATCTGTGACTGGGGGTGAGTGTTTGAAAAGTTTCAGCACTCCGTCCATCATCTCCTTGTGTTTGCTTTGTTCGCCCTAAGTTGGCAGGGTATGCCCAGACGTGGGTCCCTTGCTCACTTTGCAACTGGAATCAAGCTAGCCTGGCTGATGAGGGCTGTTAGCACGAAACCAGTCCCAGTATGCTTGTTTCCGGTCCAGGGAAGACATGGCTTGGCAGTTCGGGCTGGACTGTTCCCATGAGGCACAGGGTCAAGACTGATTGAGTGAGCTAAAGAATGATGATGGATTCAACCCAGATCTGTGACTGGGGGTGAGTGTTTGAAAAGTTTCAGCACCCGTCCATCATCTCCTTGTGTTTTCTAGGTATATTTTCCACATAAACCTGAACAATTTAGTGTTGCAGTATATGTGTGTTAACTGAAAACATTAACGTGTAAAATTTGTGCTAGATGCTTGCACTTATTCACGCATTTGATGTGCCCATGTAACGTGTTGATTTAGAAATGCTCAGTAAAAGAGTTCATTCATATGTAAATTCATGAGGCCTATGCGCTATTCTCCTATGTTGGCAGATTTTCTGTAGGCCTTACATGCATTCTCTCTGATGCTCTCACGTTGTGGAATTCATGTCTGAATTTCATGTGCATGTTGGATTTGTTCTTTTCTCACGTTTTGGTTGCAGGTGGAGAAACCCGTCTTTGTTAGTTAGAATAAGACTTTTGTTTTTGGAGATAGGCTCAGGGGAGGAAAGAGTACATTTACACAAGAAGCGCTGAAAACTTGAGATGGTGTTCTTTCTCACTGGAGAAGGCCTGGGAATCAAGGTCATCGAGCCAGGAGCTGGGAGTATCGAAACTAAATGGAAAATCACCTTAGAGGAGTGCCCAGCTGGATGAGGTGATCGGAAGATGAGCAGTGGTCGTGATCGGAGATTTTGGTGTTTGAATTAGGGACAGTGCCCAGGGGGTTGAGTCAGGAGAAGAGAGGAGATCGATGGTGAGGGAAGGAGCATCTTAGAGCGAGCTCCGTAGCCTTTGGCTACTTGACCCATACAACGTGAGTGCACTTCTTAGGAAGTCATCATGCGCTGACACCTTTTCCTGACTTGCCTGGGGAATGCTAAGTAGGGATGTCATGTTAGTTGTAGTGTAGGGACAGACTGATGCTTTTTACTTACTAACCCCCAATGAAGTCTGATCTCGAAGTGAGGGCACTGATTGCCTGTGTTCTTGTGTTGGAATTCGTTATTCTCTACATGCTCCAATGCTTCAACTTGGCTCGTAGGTTTAGCTTTTGTATTAGTTCCGATGTATTTTTACAAACTCATCTTGAGGTGTTTGTATGTCCAGTTATTTTTGGCTTTGTAATAAACCCACTAAACTTAGCACCTGGAGTCTGTGATTCCTTGGAGTCATAAATCATTGGGGTTTTGGTCTGATATGGAAAGGTTGTCTCTCCCCTCTACACTTCCAGGTAGACACCAACAGTCCATCCGCCGAGGGCTCTGGAGTAAATGAGAGAAAAGAACCCGGCCCCTTCAGTTGGTAGCACTATCGGATGGTTGTCTCTTGGAGTGAGGGGAGAATCTACAAAAATTAGGGAAAGTCTAACCGTAGACCCTCAATGAGCCCAAAGGATGAGAGCCCAAAAGATCGAGAATGGAGAGCGACGGGACCAAGTGGAGACCGATGGAGCGTGAGGTTGCGGCGGGAATAGCAGTTCACAGTGGAGTGAGTATGAACAGGTATGGGTGTTTTAGATTACGGTGACGATTTGACTTTGTGATGTCTGGCGGAGTTGGGATGAGTCGAGTGAATGTGGTTTTGGGGCGAACGCACGCAGTCCAAGTGATATGATTTGATGATTTTGATGTCAGGCTTGATGAGTAACCTAAGATCCCGGGATAGATTTGAGGTGTAGAAGACACCGAGTGATGTAATTGTCTGACCAGTAATTGTGGGAGTCATGAAGCGCTATCGACGACCCGTTTGGAGATAGGGAACGTGTGTGAGAGAGCTTGTTAGAATTGCATGGAAAGCTAGTGCACAAGGGCGGACCACAGCGATTCGAGTGGCCAACGCAGGTGGTTGGTCACTGTGTGTGAATGATCTTGAGATTGGATCCTATCGATTTTATTTATATGACTGTCCGGTCGTTTCGTGGACAGACAGTCTGATACGTAGCTGCCCGGTCGTTTTGTGGACAGGTAGTTACTAGAGGTGAGGCAGACAATTACTCGAGGACAATCGGATATGTAACTGTCCGGCCATTTGGTGGACAGACAGTTGCTAGATTCTATGAGTGAAGTGCGTGAATGTGTAGAAAGAGAGTGTAAAGGAGGGTGAACCGTTGTGTGAGGAGGAAGAGTGACATCGAAGTGTGCCGTGCTGCGATAGGTCGGTTGGTGTAAAGGAGGGGAGATAGAGGAGTAGTGACTCGAGTGGGTGAGGAAGCACCCCCCGAGGATACCCCAGCACATTATATGGCCACAAATGTAGGACTATATACCATAGTTTGGCTTCAAAATTGGCATAAAATGACCAAAAAAGAGGGAGATTTGGCTTTTCCACGTATGTCTCATTTAGATTAGAGGTACTGTATCAGTTGAGGGGAGTGATGGCTTCATTGCGACCTCAACTTAGACCAACACAGTTCGAGGCATTGGATGCATGGATGAGAGCAGCACAGGCAAAGAGTAGAGAGCAAAGTCAGGGAAGGATGAAAAGGGCGATGAAGGCATATCAGGATGCGCAATGGGATGCGCAGTTGAAGAAGTGGGGAGTAGACACCATCGAGGGAGAGAGGCTATTTCCACTATTAATAAAAACAGGAGATGCTCAGAAGAGGAAGGAAGAGGACGACAGTGATACTGATGACAGCTTGTTAGATAGGTTACTAGCAGAACGTTCTCCTCCATACAACCCAGACTCAGATGAGGGAAAACGATCACTCACAGAAAAGACAGGGGAGCCATAGATGAGCCCTAGTGCAAGAGTAGTGGGAAAGATATCAACAGGAATGGAAGGAACAGGGACGTCAGCACCGAGAAGTACAGAGGTGCACGGAGTTAACGCTGCTATACGGTTGCCGGAAGCCCTTACAGAACCGGTCACCATTGGACCCATAGTGTCAGTATACGATACAAATCAAGGGGAAAACAGTAGCCAGTCACAGTCAGGAGTAGGAGAAAAGGTCAATTCCGAAGGGAATGGTACTGTGAGCGGGAACGGCCCATTTTTGGTGCCTATAGAAGCTAGTACTCCATTGCCAGCTACTGCAGACTCTTCAAGAGGGCGTGTTGGGTCGAGTGCAGTAAGGTCAGTGTCATTGGCAAACTCACGCTTGGACTTGAGGATTTGGGAACCTCCAGTCAGGGGACCCACAGGGAGGTTAACAGAAGGGATAGATCAGGGAACTTCTGGGAGTCAGAACGTTCCACGAAATCTGACAGAAGGAAATCATCGTAGGAATCAGAGCAGCAAGAGTGAAGAACTGAGTAGTGCATCAAGTCAGGGAACAATCAAAGCGGCAATAAAGGCCAAGGTGCTAGATGTGGTAAGGTTAAAGGTAGAAGTAGACGTGATAATAAGTGGAAATTTGCCCCTGGAAAGGATGGAACTCTATGAACAAGATGAGCTGTTGTTTGTGGCAAAGGATGTTACCCGTAAGGCAAGGAAAGCACATGAGAAGCTGACAGAATTGGCACAAAGGTATAATGTGGATTTGTCCAAAACAAATATGTTACAGGGAGGTCATGAGTTTAATTGCAGTGATCAGGAATTGGAAGAGAAAAGAGTCATAGGATTGCAAACCCACATTCGAGAATTGATTGTAGGGATACGTGCATGGAGCATGCTTGATAAGTGGGAGGAAAAGTGGTCCAAGAAAAAGAATGTCAAGAAGGGAATAGGAGATACGCCACCTCCAGGAGGAGGGACAACAGGGGTAGAGGCTTACCCATTGCGAGAGGTACCAAGTGGAGGGTATGTGCCTTGGAGCAGAGGTGATTTGGCAGTTTTTACCAATGATTTTCCTAGGCTGAGGGAAAAACCTGTTGAGTGGTACAAGCAGGTTGATCGCTTTGTTAAGATTTCAAAAGTACTATGGATTGACTTGAATACCTTGTTTGGCATTGTGGTACCGAGTGATTTGTGGTCTGCTTGTAAAATTGTGGTTGAATGGCCAACTTCTGAACCCGATCGAGACCCCGTAACGCATGGTCCTTCACCCATAGCTATAAAAAAAATTGAGATGGTAATCATGTAGTTGCAGCCCAGAATTTCACCACAGGATATTGATTGGGTTAAAATAGATTGGACTACCCAAGAGCCCAAGGAATCAGTACATGCTTATTAAGAGCGGCTCCTACAAGCCTTTAAGCAGTACATGCTAGATTCAAAGGACATGGGATAGTTTGTTTTCAAATTTGTGTTAGGATTAAGACCCGAAATTAGTTTCATGATCCAGCAGCATCTGATATGTTGGCAAAATAAATCTGTGGACGAGATTCTACGGTATGCCAGATATTGTAGTGATGAAGTGGACTCGAAGCATAGGAAATTGAAGGATAAGCTAATGCTGCTCCAGATGAGGAATGCCAACAGGGTAGACCAAGTGCAGTCAAGTGGAGGAACATTGGGACGAAAGCAAGGAAACAATCACGGAGGAGCCCAGAATGCGTCGGGTCACGGGAGTCAGGGAAGAGGGAAACCCATATATCCCAAGACAGGGATGGACGTTGGTATCCTAAAGAAAACCACTGCATGTCATTTTTGTCACAAGGTGGGGCATTGGAAGCACGAGTGTCGATTAAATCCAGCAAATCAGATTCAAGATGAGGAGATAGTGCAGGTACCTGAGGTCGGAAGTACTGTGCCGAGACCTAGGTCCCTGCAAGGAGGGGGTCTGAGCTCACAAGTGCAAGTTCCCCAGCCTCCGAGGATCCCGCAGGGAAATCGAGTGTGCCAGCTGATGCCCTCCAGACTCCAGGAGACTCCAGATAAGATCGATCTAGACCCGTTACAATGACGGTGCCTGAGGGAGGAGGAAGACTGTACCCTTGGAGCAGCCTTAGAGGTAGACCAGAGAGGACCGTATGTGGAGGCAGATGTAGACGGTCATCCTATCATGTTCTTGATTGTTCGTGCTACTCGTTCTACTGTGAGATCCGCAGTAGTTCCAAACCTACCCCTCTCGGGACAATCGATCCAAGTTGTAGGAGATGCTAACAAGAAAATGACAAATCCATTGATAGATGAAGTGCCTGTGAGAATAGGAACTTTTCAGGATCGTCACCAGTTTGTGGTGTGCAATTCGAGTCCAGCTGTTTGTTGGGGCGTGACCTTTTGTGCAAACTGAATTGTACCATCTATTGCAAACCCAAGGGCATGGATTTGCAGACTAATGATGATATTGCATTCAAATTGGCAAATCAGAATCTCCGCATAGAGATGTTTCCTGTATTAACAACTGAAGCTCAGCCATACGACCTGAGGGACTCAGTCTCTCCGGAGGTGAGGGATTTCACGGGAGAAGAGATAAGGCTAATCCGAGGGGTTGAGCCAGTTAAGATCCATTTTAAGCCCAATGCTGAATTTTCAAGAACACCCCAGTACAACCTGACGCCGGAAACAGTGGCAGGAATTAAGCCGGTGATCGAGTCCATGATTGAACAGGGTATTTTGAAGGAGATAATGGGGAGCCCATGCAATTCCCCTATAATGGGACTGAAGAAGCCAAGTGGGAAGTTTAGGATCATGCAAGACCTTCGAAAGGTCAACACGATTGTAGTTCCATGTTGTCCCGTGGTACCAAATCCATCAGTGATCTTGTTTCAGATCCCTTGTGAAGCCGAATGGCTTACAGTAATTGATTTATGTCAGGCGTTCTTTTCTATACCTTTACACGAGAAAAGCCAATTTTTATTCGCTTTCCGGCTGAAAAATTATTTGTTAACGTGGTGTCGTATCCCACAAGGGTATACTGAGAGTCCATCGATTTTCAATCAGATCTTGAAAAAGAATCTTGAGAGTCTGGTACTGTTGCAGAGTTCAGTTCTTGTGCAGTACATTGACGACCTCCTGATTGCATCAGAGATGGAGGACGCTTGCAGGATTGATACTGTTGCACTGTTGAATCATCTGGCAGAGAATGGACATAAAGTGTCCCCGAGCAAACTGCAGTACTGTTTGCCTGAAGTCCAGTATTTGGGTCATCGCATTGAGAAAGGCAAGAGGAAGGTGTCACCAGACCGCATTGAGGCTATCATGAAAATTAATGCGCTTACCACGCAAAAGGAAGTCAGGATGTTTCTGGGAATGGTTGGTACTGCCGTCAGTGGATTCCCAACTTCTCATTGAAAGCAAAACTTCTGCAAAGGTTGACACACAAAGATGTGAGTGATCCTGTACCTTTGGACAATGACTGTTTGGTTGCCTTTCTGGAACTGAGAGAGAGCCTGTGTTGTGCTCCGGCACTAGGAATGCCTGATTACAATAAAGCATTCTCGCTGTTTTGTTGAAAGAGGGATGGGTGCGCACTGTCAGTACTCACACAAATGCATAGAGGTGTCCGTAGACCAGTTGCCTACTTCTCAGCTACCTTAGGTCCGGTGGCTTCAGCGTTGCCCGGATGTCTCAAATCCGTTGCTGGAACAGGTGTCAGCATTGAAAGATGTGAGAGCATTGTGATGGTCATCCTCTTACTGTATATGTTCCACATTCAGTTGAGCTTCTGATGACGAGAACCAAAACACAGCATTTGACAAATAACAGACTCACACGCTATGAGCAAGTCATACTTGCCTCTGAGAATGTGACTCTGAAAAGATGTTCTGAACTGAATCCTGCTACCTTGATGCCTATTCCAAATGTTGATGATGAAGATTGTGAAGACCATGACTGTCTCGACGTGACTGAACTTTGCACCAAACCGAGACCCGACATTGTTGATGAACCTCTGCCTGAATCAGTTGAAATCCTTTTTGTAGATGCTTCATGCTTAAGAGGCTATGAGGGTTATTTGAGAGCAGCGTTTGCTGTCTGTACGATTTCTGGAGTTGTGGAAGCTGCTTGTTTACAGGGAGTACACTCCGCACAGGTAGCTTAAATCATTGCCTTGACACGTGCATGCCTGGTTTCTGATCAGATCCGAGTCACCATCTACACCGATAGCCAATATGGGTTCGGTGTGATTCATGACTTCGGACAGCTATGGTCTCAGAGGGGGTTCTTAACATCATCAGGCTCTCCCATCAGAAACGGGGAATGTGTGAGACAATTGTTGGAAGCATTTCAACGTCCAAAAGAAATAGCTGTGGTTAAATGTGCCGCACATGGAAAAGGGAACGGCTTTGTGACTCTTGGCAACAGGTACGCTGATGAAGTTGTACGTTTCTGTGCTGAACAAGGATGCATTTTTGCGGGGGAATATACTGGAGAGAGAACAGAGAGAACCGAGCTCAGCATGATGCTAGCCATAGCGAACACTTGGGATGAGGTCAAGTGTCTGCAGGGAGAAGTGTCAGAACAGGAAGAAGCTGGTTGGATTAAAGCAGGTTGTGAGAAAAGAGATGATGGCATTTGGGTTTCAACTGATGGTCGAGCAGTGTTCCCAGATGATTTATTGAGCCCTATGGCGAGGCAGATTCATGGAGCAGTTCAAATTGGAAGAGGTGCCATGGTGCGAGTGTTTAGACAGACGTGGTTTAATCCACGGTTTCGTGCATTTGCTGAAGCAGTGTGTCACAGATGTGTTACGTGTCAACAAATGAATGCTGGGAAAAAGACTGTGGTTGCATTGAATCACATTGGGAGATCTGGAGGTCCTTTCAACAGGGTCCAACTTGATTTCATAGAAATGCCTAGGTGCAATGGGTTGAGGTACATTCTACTGGTATGTTTTCTCACGGTGGGTGGAAGCATATCCAACGAGAAGGTGTGATAGACTCACAGTGGCAAAGCTCCTACTTAGAGAGCTTATACCATGCTTCGGATTTCCAACTTCATTGGAGTCGGATAGAGGAACTCACTTTCATAGTGAAATAATGAAGCTGCTTTGTACTGCCTTACAAGTTGATCAGAGATTGCATTGTAGCTACAGGCCAGAGGCATCTGGCCTTGTAAAGCAGATTAACGGGACTCTCAAGATGCGGATGGCAAAGGTCTGTTCATCCACGTCCCTGAAGTGGCCTGATGCATTACCTTTAGTGCTGATGAGTGTGCGTAGCATCCCCAATAGGAGGACAGGACTCTCACCACACGAGATCCTGATGGGGAGGGCGATGCGGTTGTGCCAGCAGTGCCATCCACAGCATTAATGAACAACACTGATGATTTGATCCTTGATTATTGCAAAGGACTGTCTGACGTGGTCCATTCTGTGTCTCACCAGGTTGAAGCTGCGACTGCCCGACCTCGAAAGACCTCTTCCACGACCTGTGTCCAGGTGACTGGATACTCGTTTGGAAGCATGTGAGAAAGAGCTGCCTTGATGCTCATTGGAGAGGTCCCTACCAAGTGATTCTGGTGACGAATACTGCTGTAAAGTGGGGAGGCTTGCTGAACTGGATCCACGTCTCACACACCCGCAGAGTTTCAGGACCCCTGGAAGAAACAGCTCTTCTCCCAGAAGTAAATCCAGCTGTGGTTGCGAGGCCACCGGAGAGGACAAGCCAAGCTGTGGGGGTTGCTGACGAGGCTGGTCACCCACCAGAATGAGCTGAGGGGGGTCACTCTACACAAGGCCCAGGTATTGACTCTGAGGGAGACGGTAACTTTGCGAGTGGTACAGAGTCAGACTCAGCTGAAAGAGCTGGTGTGGAAGGTGATCGGGTGCAGAGAAGGAGAGCAGAGTTCGTAAGAGAATCGTGGCCTGTGAGACAAAGGAGGCAGAACTTGCGGTTGGCATCTGAGAGAGATCTTGCCCCTGTGTCTGAAACATCTGAATCAGAGCAAAGTGACAGAGAACCAGCACGAGAGGGCTTGAGAAGCTTGAGGAGAGCAAGGGTGCCTTGCCAGAGGTACGCTGTCCCAGAGTGGACCTATCTGAGTATAGATGCCGGGAGCAGTGGGGACCGGGAGAATGAGGTCTTCACGAGTGGTCAGCAGAGTTCCGAAACTGATCATTGAAATCGAACTCTTGGTTCCCGGAATAGAGGTTGTTGGAGTGTTGACGGTGGCTGTACCAAGGCCTCCGACATTGAGTGGTGTGAGAGCTTTGGTTTTGCAACATTGTCCTTACCCACCTTTGGATATCAGCCTCCGGCTCAAGAAGTTGCAGCAGTTCATCTTGAAATTCTACAGCGTGTTATTGCTGAAATTGGCTCTGAGCTGGTGAGAGACTGTTAATTAAATTGCGACTGTAAATAACTTTTGTTTCGAAGAAGATAACCTAGACCCGAGTGGAAGAAGAATAAAATTAGGGACTTTCCGTAGAAGAAGAAAGAGGGCTAAGCAAGTCTTTTTGAACTGTGTAAATAAACGTATAATGAACTGTGAACTGGTTTTCAGGACTCCTATGAACTGTGCATGAACCTTTGTTGAACAGCAATCAGAGGCAGAGAAAGAAACTTTGTGTTGAATCCTCTTGCTGTGCGGAACCGAAATCATTTAAAAATTAAGTCTGGAAATCCGAATCGTAGAGCAAAGTGTGTAATAGGCACACTCATAATGGGAGTGATAATAGTAATAGCAGTAGTTATTACAGTTTCTGTAAAGGTTTCACATGATGCAGACGTCGATGGAGTGGAAGTGCAAGGGACTTCCACACCTACAACTTCAAGCACAAAAGAGGTTATATTAGGAGCAGATAAAGGTATGCTAGATCAGACTAGTCGCATGTTACACGTAGATCTGTCTAAAGGTGATTACACGCTTAATGCCTACGCGAAGCTGCTATATGAGTACGTGAACACGATGGATGTGAGGGATTGTTATGTGTGCATGCAGTTACCTGCGTCAGTGGAGGAGGGTATCCGTTACCATCACCTGCCCCTGACGTATGGAATTTCGTGTAGTTTATTGCTTAATATGTTTTATGGTAAGGGTCACTATGAATATTATTTTTCCAACAACGATGCGGTGCTTTCTGAAGTTCCAGCTTACAAGCACCTGAACAAGTTTGATTATTACAAGCTGGAGGAGAGAGTACGGAAGTATTTCATACCTACCGTTACCCTTGATACAGCTTATGCTCATTGTCATAATTTGACGTGCTTACTAACAGATATAGAAAAGAAATTTATAGATCAAGTAGAAGATAGACATAGACAATTAGCTGTAAAACTTAATAGTAGAGAGGGGAAATTTCAGTGGACCAAGGAGGAGTTAGCGCACAAGGCAAGGGGGAGCTATGGTCCAATAGCTTTGGATTTTGAGCAGCGAGGAAAGCTTTGCATTAGACAGATACAGACTTATTATGATAAAATCTTTGTGGGACAAAGTAGATGTGATCACATTTTCACAATTGAAGCTACTGCGAAGAAGTTCTTGCAGGAGGCGGTGCAAGCTGTACCCATTGTGTATTTTGTGTGTGGGAAGAATGCATATGTGCGGTTGCCATTGAATTGGTATGGCACATGTTATGTGGCTGTTGTATTTCCCAAGATTTATCACGTTGAGGATTTGAGACCGTTGGAAGGTGGATTACATCATAGAGAGAAACGAGGTGCGAGTGCAGGAGAAATTGTTGGAGATGTGTTTGGAGCAATGATACCAAGTTTGGGAGTGGTTCTGAATGATATAAAGATTAGAAGGTTGTCAACTATTTAGGACAAGCTGTCAGCAAACACAGCCCAGTCTTTGTTGCTTGTAGATGGAGAGATGGTGTTGATAAGAGCTATGGTGATGCAGAACCGTCTTGCTCTAGACGTATTATTAGCAATAGAGGGCGGAGTCTGTAGGATGTTGAGGATCCAACAGTGCTGTACTTATATCCCAGACCATAGCAAGGATCTGAGGAAGTATATAAGTAACATCACTAAGATTCATCATGAGGTCCATGACTTGGCCACAGAAGGAGTTTGGGATAAGGTTGGAAAAGGACTTGGAAAGGTTGGAAGTTGGTTTGCAAGCCTTGGTAAGGGAATTCTTGGTTATATCTTGAAGCCCATCATCATAGTGGTGGTTTGCATGATTCTCTTGCTTGGAATAGTAAGGGCCTACAAATGGCATAAGGCAGGACAGGCTGAGAGATCTCTTAGAGAGCGAGAGAGGAGGATGGAGAGACTGCAGGACAGTAACTATGAGAATCTCAAAAGTCTAGAGAAGTTCCGGCAGGGAAAGCTGACTACAACTTCTGTTAAGGTCAGTTCTCTCTACAGGGAGTTATAGATGGTTGTGATGACACTTGTCATCAGAGGGGGGGACTGATAGAGTGCGATGGTGCTCTTTATTTGTAGGGGTGCGTTATAATCATGGGTAGTTCACACCTACATTTATTCTTGTGTCGTATTAACCTGCGATAGTTGAATGTGTACGGTAATATTATGAAATGTGATGTGCTATTTAGTGTTTCAGTATATGTATGTTAACTGAAAACATTAACGTGTATAATTTGTGCTAGATGCTTGCACTTATTCACGTATTTGATGTGCCCATGTAACGTGTTGATTTAGAACGCTCAGTAAAAGAGTTCATTCATTTGTAAATTCATGAGGCCTATGTGCTATTCTCCTATGTTGGCCGATTTTTTGTAGGCCTGAAATGCATTCTCCCTAATGCTCTAACGTTGTAGAATTAATGTCTGAATTTTATGTGCATGTTGGATTTGTTCTTTTCTCACGTTTCGGTTACAGGTGGGAAACCCGTCTTTGCTAGTTAGAATAACGCTTTTGTTTTAGGAGTTAGACTCAGGGGAGGAATGAATAAATTTACACAAGAAGCGCAGATAACGTGAGACGGTGTTCTTCCTCACTGGAGAAGGCCTGGGAATCAAGGTCATCGAGCCAGGAGCTGGGAGTATCGAAACTAAATGGAAAATCACCTATGAGGAGTGCGCAGCTGGATGAGGTGATCGGAAGATGAGCAGTGGTCATGATCTGAGATTTTGGTGTTTGAATTAGGGACAGTGCCACAGGTGTTGAGTCGGGAGAAGAGAGGAGATCGATGGTGAGGGAAGGAGCATCTTAGAGCGAGCTCCGTAGCCTTTGGCTACTTGACCCATACAACGTGAGTGCACTTCTTAGGAAGTCTTCACGTGCTAACACCTTTTCCTGACTTGCCTGGGGAATGCTAAGTAGGGATGTCATGTTAGTGGTAGTGTAGGGACAGACTGCTGCTTTTTACTTACGAACCCCCAATGAAGTCTGATCTCGACGTGAGGGCACTCATTGCCTGTGTTCTTGTGTTGGAATTCGTTATTCTCTACATGCTCCAACGCTTCAACTTTGCTCGTAGATTTGACTTTGTATTAGTTCCGATGTATTTTTACAAACTCATCTAGAGGTGTTTGTATGTCCAGTTATTTTTGGCTTTGTAATAAACCCACTAAACTTAGAACCTGGAGTCTGTGATTCCTCGGAGTCATAAATCATTGGGGTTTTGGTCTGATATGGAAAGGTTGTCTCTTCCCTCTACACTTCCAGGTAGACACCAACAGTCCATCCGCCGAGTGCTCTGGAGTAAATGAGAGAAGAGAACCCAGCCCCTTCACACTCATGGTAAATCTGGAAACGCACCAAAATCCATGGGTGAATGCGTAGGAACACCCATGCTCCACCCATAGACTGCCTCCCTGGGACAGAGTAACACAAGGAAGGGACTTAAGCTGCCTTGCGTTTCTCCAAATTTACCAAGCACTGCAGGGTGGCCTTGCGTGACTTGCTAAATCTCATTTAGGTTTTGGGGTGCCCTTGCAAGGATGATGCAAAACTCTGATAAATATGCCCCTGGGTCCCTGGGTCCTCCAATCATTTATGTTTCTCCCAGGAGCTTTCATCCATTAGTTGGGGGCTGTGCAGCATCAAATAGGCTTTGTGAATATGTTTGTGTTAAAGGTCTCCTAGTCGTTGTCAGAAAATCTCTGTTCTGCATCTTTATGTTCACAGATTTGTATAGTGCACACAATGCCCCATCTCTAGGTTAGAATGAGTGAGCTAAGCTTCGTACTGCATCACCAATATAGTGATGTAAGGCTTCCAACACCAGTGAGTGCACTAGCCCCTGTAGGATTTTTAATACCTCACTAGTTGTTGAGGCAGGCTCTCCTGATCTCAGGCGCAGTTCTAGGGGAAGGCAAGACTACCTGAAAAACAATAGTAATCTCTATGAGCACCACAGAAGCACCCTATACCTGAATGCTATCTTCTTCCACCACTCCTCCACTCGCGCGTTCGGTCCCCTCCCTTCAATGTATTCAATATATATATATATATATATATATAAATATATATATCCAAAAGAAAAACACTTGATTTGCAAGTACTTGAGAGGACACAGCGGGGAGTTAAGGAAGTCCACTTTAATAGACAGCTTGTGGCATGACGCGTTTCGGCGGGGTTTGCCTTCATCTGATGCCGCTGATACTGGGAGATAGCCACACCCCTCCTTTGAACTTGCTGCAACATTCCCATTGGTGGGAAATCAGCTGGTCCCTGTTTGGTGTTTTCGGGTTTTGCTGTAATCTTCGATGGCACAACTACAGCTCCCAGCATGCATCATTGCTGGGAAAATATCCCCGACAGGAACCGATGAAGCCCAAGTGAGCGTAGATGTGACTGCAAAGGGGGGGCTGTGTATAGGTGGTCAGTCCCGCTACTGTTGTTGGTTGAGGAACTTCCTTGGGTCCCCAGACGTCCCAGCCGCAATAGCACGAGTCAGCCGGGCCGTGCGACGCTGAATCAGTGATCGCGCCACCCCATACAGTCACGGACTGTGCTTGACAGCGGCCCTTTGCTTGAACATGCTTCCGAGGCGGGCCAAGGCATTCCAATACCTTGGAAAACAGTGCGAGGTTTGTTGCCAGCAGTGCCCCGGCCACTTGTAGGATGGGTCCTCTCTTCACGCTACTGGCCAGCGCGAATAATATCCAAAAGAAAAAGACTTGATTTGCAAGTACTTCAGAGGACACAGCGGGGAGTTAAGGAAGTCCACTTTAATAGACAGCTTGTGGCATGATGCGTTTCGGCGGGGTTTGCCTTCATCTGATGCCGCTGTTACCGGGAGATAGCCACACCCCTCCTTTGAACTTGCTGCAACATTCCCTTTGGTGGGAAATCAGCTGGTCCCTGTTTGGTGTTTTCGGGTTTTGCTGTAATCTTCGATGGCACAACTACAGCTCACAGCATGCATCATTGCTGGGATCATATCCCCGACAGGAACCGATGAAGCCCAAGTGAGCGTAGATGTGACTGCAAAGGGGGGGCTGTGTATAGGTGGTCAGTCCTGCTACTGTTGTTGGTTGAGGAACTTCCTTGGGTCCCCACACGCCCCAGCCGCAATAGCATGAGTCAGCCGGGCCGTGCAACGCTGATTCAGCGATTGCGCCACCCCGTGCAGTCACGGACTGTGCTTGACAGCGGCCCTTTGCTTGAACATGCTTCCGTGGCGGGTCGAGGCATTCCAATACCTTGGAAAACAGTGCGAGGTTTGTTGCCAGCAGTGCCCCGGCCACTTGTAGGGCGGGTCCTCTCTTCGCGCTACTGGCCAGCGCGAATAATATCCAAAAGAAAAACACTTGATTTGCAAGTACTTGAGAGGACACAGCGGGGAGTTAAGGAAGTCCACTTTAATTGACAGCTTGTGGCATGACGCGTTTCGGCTGGGTTTGCCTTCATCTGATGCCGCTGTTACCGGGAGATAGCCACACCCCTCCTTTGAACTTGCTGCAACATTCCCATTGGTGGGAAATCAGCTGGTGCTATATATATGTATGTGTATATATATATATATTCACTGAAAAAACCATAGGTTTCAGGGTCGTTATAGTTAGTTGGTCATTTCATTCGTACAAAACCAGAGAAATTCAGCCGTTATAGTTAGTTGAGCTAACTATAACTTGCGCCCCCGCAATGCACTGCTGATGACGTCACATAGTACATCATTCATGACATGATCAGTGACATCACTGATGACATCTCAAATGACATCACTGATGACATCATCCACGTGATAATCTGATGCACCTCCTCACACCCTAATATAACCTTTGGTACACCTCCTCTAAAATACAGACTACAATTTTCGAAACCATAGACACAGCAATACCAGTTACTACATACCCACTCACTGATTCCTAGGTCTACACACACATCCACACATTCACCCATACAGTCACTCATACATGCAGTCACTCATCAATACAGCACTATCATATGCACTCATTCACCTATACAGACACTCACACAACGCCACTCATCCATAGAGTTACTCACACACCTACTCAGTCATGCAAAGAATGAATCACCCTCCCATTTACTCACCTATACAGTTATACATACACCACCTCACTTATTCATACAGATACTAACACATACTTGCTCTCTTATACAATCACTGATACAAGCACACACTCATCCATACAGTCACTCTCACAATCACTCACTCTCACATATAGTGATTTATATACTCCAGCACTCACATATACTGCCTTTCACATATGTAGTTACTCACACATATACCACTTAGACATCCATTCACTCACCAACTCACTCATACACAAACTCACCCACCCATACAGCCCTTCACAGATGCACTCTTAAACCCATACACCCAGTGAATTACCCACTCACACATCTATGCACAGAGTCACACACCCCCCCACCCACCCACACAGACACTCAGGCACCCATACAGATACTCAGACAGCCAATCAATAACCCATATAGACACTCATGTAGCTACTCACCAACCCATGCAGCCGCTTACACACCAACTGACAGACTGATACAGACATTAACACAGTTTACTCACTAACCCATGCATTCAGTATGACACGTTTAATCACTCACTTATACAGTCAGTCACGCACCTACTAAATCATCTATTTAGACATTCATACACCCACTCATACTTCAATACTCCTTGACATATATATATATATATAAATCATATTTAAACTTTACAGAAACACACAGTCACTGGATGATGTCATCAGTGATGTCATCAGTGATGTCATTTGAGATGTCATCAGTGATGTCATCAGTGATGTCACTGACCATGTCATGAATGGTGTAATATGTTACGTCATCAGCAGTGCATTGCGGGGGCACGAGTTATAGTTAGCTCAACTAACTATAACGGCAGAATTTCTCTGGTTTTGTACGAATGAAATGACCAACTAACTATAACAACTCTGAAACCTATGGTTTTTTCAGTGAATTTCAAAGGTTTTATAAATGCTATTTACTAACTATAACGTCCCTGATACCTATGGTTTTTCAGTGAACTTCAAAGGTTTTTAAATGCTAATTTCTAACTATAACGCCCCTGAAACCTATGTTTTTTTCAGTGAATATATATATATATATATATCAAACATGGTGGAAGAGGTGTGGCGCAGCGGCCAGGGCGACTGACTCTGGAAACCAGGGGTTCACAGTTCGATCCCCGGTGCCGGCGGCAGATCAGCCCAGCACCATGTGACTCTGGGCAATAGCTCGCTTAATCCTCCCGACGGCCCCCAGTGCCTTGACACCTTCGGGTAATTGTTTGCGCTTTACAAATACTGGACATTTACATTTACATCAAAGTTCTTGATTAATTATTTAACTTGAAAAATAAAGCTAACACATAATACACCTCACAAATTTATAACTCACCTTCCAAATTGATTTGTAGAATATGAAATATCAGAAACTCTGAAAAGATTTTCTTATGCACACAATAAATGTAATGCACTGCTCTCAGCAAAGCAAAACCAGTAATGGCAAAGTTTCCCTCTCTTTCTCCACACAAATAAATGTAAGTAACAAATCACATTGCTTCCTACATTATTTCAAATTGTAAAACACATTTCTCTATTGGTTAGACATATTAACCCTTACCAACTGACTTTTAAAAGTACCAAAACAGCTTCTGGAATTTTTTGAAGTCGCGACTCCACTGTGCACCAAAGCGATGGAGCCGCGAATCCATACAGGAGTTCAAAAATATATTACAAATCAAAATACCACTATTTATTAAGAACACACCACTTCTAAAGATACTACTGACTTGGGAAATCTTACTTTAATAAGATTTCACTTATATATTACAATTTCACATTTTAAATCCACAGTTTCTTAATGGCAGTTTCCATAGTAACAGTTCATGGAACATTCAACATTCAACTGAACTCACAGGTCACAAGTTCACCATATTTTCAAGTTCACCACACAATGTTACAAATGCAAACAGCAGGTGTGGTTGACATTTCCAAAATATGAGCTTATCCTATCTGCTGTACCTTTTAAACATTTTTTACCAACTAATAAGAAACATGCTTTTCAAAGAAAGTAACATGCACCCTATTTTTTAATGTACAATGTTCTTAAACAGCCATTCAATGTTCTACTTTTTTTAAAACTGCATCTTGTCCACCATTTTACCTACCTCTCATTCTACCAACTAACTACCTCAGCTACAGACATCTTTTCATTACTTCCAGACATCCCTTCAAGATGCTTACAGTGTGGATTGTTGGACACAGCTATACAATACAATACAATACACAACATTTATAGAGCGCAACAGCTACCTCAAACAGAGGTGTCCCGGCGCTAGCATGATCCAGCAGCAGAGGGGACACAGATCTCCGAACCAAAACGTAATTAACTAGTCCCGGCTAAAAAGCCATGTTTTTAGAGCTTTTCTGAACTCCCCTTCTTCCGGTATATGCCGAAGTCTAACCGGAAGTGAGTTCCACAGTTTGGTCACTCTAACTGAGAAAGCCCTTCCTCCAATACGAGCCTTTGCAAATCGGGGGACACACAGCAAGTTCTGTGAGTTAGAACGTAACAATCGCCTTTGCTGATAAGGGCGGATACGTTTTTAATGTAATTGGGACCGCTGCCGTTCAGGGCCCTGAAAGCAATTGTCAAGGCCTTAAACTCTATACGCTGTGCAACTGGCAGCCAATGAAGTCGTTTAGCATGTGGAGAAATATGTTGTCTAAATGGCACTCTTCTAATCAATCTTACTGCTGCATTTTGCACCATCTGCAATCTTTTTATCAAGTATGCCGGGAGGCCAAGGAACAGACTGTTGGCATAATCAAGCCTTGAAGTCACCGTAGCATGAATGACTAATTTTCGACAGTTCTCCGGCAGAAGAAAAAGAAATTTCCTCAGACTCTTCAAAATTCCAAAACAAATAGATGTAATGGAACGTATTTGGGGAGCAAATGTCATCTCAGCATCCCATTTTACACCCAAGATTTTTACCGTAGAAGATGGAGAAGGTGGAGGACCCATTTCCTCCGGCCACCACAGACCCGATGGAGGGGGGAAATTCTTACCAAAAAACAACACCTCAGTTTTCTCTGTGTTCAGTTTTAATTTGTTATTGTTCATCCATCTAGCAACATCACACAGGCAGCCCCTGAACCTCTCGAAGGTGTTTGCCGATAGGTCCCTGAAGGAGAACACCAATTGAGTGTCATCTGCATAAGACACGGTTTTGATTCCCCATTTAGAAATGAGCACACACAAAGGGGCCAGATAGATGTTAAAAAGTAGCGGGCTCAACGCCGATCCCTGCGGCACCCCACACCAGAGAGGCTTAGCTTCTGATTTATAAGGGTGAAGTGTCACTCTTTGTGTGCGATCGCTAAGATAGGACTTGATCCAAGCGAGTACCTTCCCCTTCACTCCCACCTTCCTCAGTCTGGCCAGCAATAATGAATGGTCCACCGTGATCAAATGCGGCGGACAGATCCAACAACACCAGCATAGCTGAGGCTCCTCCGTCCACTTCCATTCTTATTGATTCGGCCACCTCCAGAAGTGCCATCTCTGTGCTAAAGCCTGCCCGGAAACCGGACTGAGTTTCATGCAATATATCGTTATTAACCACAAAATTATTGAGTTGGTGCTGTACCAATTTTTCCAACATCTTTGCCGGCGCTGGGAGAAGGGAAATAGGGCGATAGTTTTTTAAATCCATCGAGTCAGCATTAGGTTTTTTTAGAAGAGGTTGGAGCATCGCATGTTTCCAAGCTTCTGGAAATCTGCCAGTACTTAAAGAATTATTCCATAAAAGATTAAGGGTTGGACTGAGAATATGTGCCAGTGCCACCCACAATTTTGGAGGGCAGGGGTCTGCTGGGGAACCTGACTTACACTTCAAGATTCCATCCAGGGATGCCTCGAGTGAGATTGGAAAAAAAGCAGACAAGGAGACATCCCCCAACTGGTTCTCTCCCAAATCAGACTCAACAGTGTCCTGTACAGGCAAGAGGAACTCATAAACCTTCTGAATTTTTTCTTCAAAAAAGACTGACAGCTTATCACAGAGTATAGGGGATGAGGGTATCTTGCCCTCGAGGGCGGAGGGTTTGGTGAAGGAGCGTACTATATTAAAAATTTCTCTGCTAGAATTATCTGATAAATTTATGCGCTTCACAAAGTAATCCCTTCTAGCTATTTTCATGGCTTTGTGAAGCTCTTTTGTGGCATCCCTGTACATATTTTTTGCCAGGGGACAGTACGCTTTCCTCCAAACACGCTCAAGGCGCTTACAATTACTCTTTGCCGCTCTCAACTCCTCTGTAAACCATGGGGCCGAGGGAGCTCTTCTAGGGGAACTTACTAATCTTGCTGGCGCAAGCTTATCCAGAGCGCCCAGTATCCATGCGTCCACGGACACAGCATCCTTGTCTGAGTCATTGGACCATTGGGGTTGGCTATCCATCAGAGCTGGTCCTAAGGAAGCAGGCGACAGTTTTTCCAATTCCTCTTAAGTGCTTGTAGAGGTTTCCCTTTACCTTGGGGTATTGTTCTGCCGCACGAAAATGGGATCAAGAAGTGATCAGACCAAATCTGTTCTTGCGGTGATTCAATAACCAAGGAGGAGATGTTAGAGAACACCAAATCAAGTATATTACCGGCACTATGGGTTGGGGATTTTACGTGCTGCATGAGATTGGCACCCTCAAGTGACATCAACAGTTGTGAAGATTGGGTGCACTTCGTATCAGAAATATGGAGGTTAAAATCTCCAAGTGCCAAATAGTTTTTATGTTGTAAAGATTTTTGCACTATAAAATTACAAAGATCAGACATGAGACAGGGGGGAGCTAGGAGGTCTGTAGATGAGAAGTCCAGCTAGGGATGCCGTCGGACTGGTCTTAACACAAAAATGTAGTCCCTCAATATCTCCAAGATTGGACACCTCCGATGTTGCAATCTCACAGGAATCTCTCACAATGAGAGCAACCCCACCACCCCGTTTATCTCCAGGCCTGTTTGCACAGCTTAAAGCCAGGGGGAATCGCTAGCGCTAAAACAGGGTTAGAGTCATCTTTTAGCCAGGTTTCGGTGAGGAACATCAAGTCCCAGTTATTATTCATGAGGGGCATCCAGATGTCCCCCGAATGTTTGGCCAGAGACTTGCAGTTAATAAGGCAAGCTCTGAGCCTATCCTCTGAATGCTTTGCCCCTACGTGTAAGGCCGGTGCTCGAGTGATGTTTTCAATCCCCTCAGAGGACCCGCTAGCCCAGTTGCACTGCGTACAGATATGAGGCAAAACTGTATGTCCTATATTTGCAGTACAACAGTTCCGGGCTATGTTTTCTGGTGCAAAAGGTATGCTGAACGCAGAGGTTTTGACAAAGACCTAGCTTTGCAAAATGTGGATATTAAATGGATTGCACAGAGAGGATTAAAGTGGCACCAATTGATGCCTTTGGTTAAAACCTTTTTGCATCTACAAGCCCCTGACCTCATGATTGTGCACTGTGGTGGCAATGACCTAGGCACATTGACTTGGGTAGGTCTGGAAATGCTAATGAAGGACACCTTTGCACAATTGATGTTGTTTTTACCTCAAACTGTCTTTGTATACTCTAACATATGCCAAAGACAGAAATGGAAGTGGTCAAATCAATTCTGTCCACAGATTGAGAAAGCTAGAAAGAATGTCAATAAAGCTGTTTCTGCTTACCTCAGAGACCATAGGATGGGCTCCATATATAACAACAATCTACGTTTTGATATGGATGATATCTACAGAAGTGATGGAGTACACTTCACAGATCAAGGAAACAGAGTCTTTCTCAACAACCTAAAGCTCTGCAACCGCACTTACATGTAGCTACAACAAATTCACGATGAAAACAAGGACTCTTTTTAGAGCCAACCTATAATATAATACTAATTGTATTTTTTTTTTACACATACATATTTTTTTGTATTTTTTTGTGGATTCGCGCACCCGACGCGACTCCACAAAACAAAAGCATAAATTCAATGTACTACAACACAACACACTTTTCAAGTTTAACTGTTCATTTTTAATTTTATATATTTTTATCAACTATATCAATTGTAATCTTGTCATTAACTTCAATCACAGTACCTCTTTCAAACAAATTCACAAATACAACACTACCTTCTAAATTATATACTACTTAATTATTTATTTAAGGTGAATTCGCGAAACCAGCGCAATTTTACACGGGGGCCGCGCTGAGAGCCGCGCTGGAGTCGCGACTCCAAACTTGAAAGAAAAAAAAACGATCCACTTTTATTATTTCGTATTCGCCCCGGGGACCCCATCCCCCAGGGCCTGCCACCATTTTTTTTGTAAAAATAAACAAAAAAAGAAGGGGGACCCCGTGGCCCCCCTCCTCAGGCCAATAGTGGCCCCGGGGACCCCATCCCCCGGGGCCTGACCTCTTTTTTAAAAAACTTCAATTAGGGGAGGGGGGCCGCGTGGCCCACCCTCCCGGGCCAATTCTGGCCCCGGGGACCCCATCCCCTGGGGCCTGGCCTCACCGTTGGGGACCTTGAGGGGAGCCCCAATGCCCCCACGGTCCCAGCCGGCTCCCCGCCTCCTGCGGGAGCCGGCATTGCTTTTGCACAAGGGGAGCTGCTCACATGCAGCTCCCCTTGTGCAAAAGCAATCTGCTTTGGTTTTTGGAAGCGAGAGCAGGTTTCCTGCTCTCGCGTCCAAAAACCAAAGCAGAGTTTGCTCTGACAGGGTGGGAGCCGTGCTCTCGCCCTGCCATAGCAAACAGCAATGTCCATGGGGTGGGCACCCCGGGACATTGTAGGAGCCGGCCCTGGGGAGTGGCGGTACCCAGGGCCATGAAGGGCTCCAGGAGGGGGGCCGCGTGGCCCCCCTCCCAACGTTTGTAAAGTCCCGGGGAGGTGGTGGTCCCCGGGGCGTGTGGGGGGGCTCGAACCCCCCCACACTTCTTTTTTTTTTAACAGAGCCCCAGGGAGGTGGTGGTCCCCAGAGCTGCGGGGGGGCGCTTGCCCCCCGCATAAATTTGTAAAAGCCCCAGGGAGGTGGTGGTCCCCAGGGACGTGTGGGGGGGCTCGAGAACCCACACACATTTTTTTGTTTTAAAAAACACAGCCCCAGGGAGGTGGAGGTCCCCGGGGCTGCGGGGGGGCTGAGTGCCCCACCGCAAATCATAAATGGCCCGTGGGCCCCCACAACATAATTTCACATTGGCCCTGGGACCTGGCCCACCCGGGGGCTTAAGTACAACGAAGCACTTCATTTTTTGTTTTTTTCTCACCCGGATTCGCGCACTCGGCGCGATTTCGGTCGATTTTTAAAAAAATGCTTTCTTTGGCCCTGGGGGTCCTTGTGGGACCCCCTAAGCAGGCCTAGAGGGTCAGGGTGTTTGTACCCTGCCCCCTTTTCTTATTTTTCATCTTCTTTTTTCTGATTTCTTGTGACTCGGTTACCGAGTCACAAGATGGCTGCCAACACTTCCTGGTTTGGAGTGTTGGCAGCCAATCAAAAGTGAGCTCATGCTCGGGAGGAGTCGCGATTCCTCCTCGATGCTCAGATACATATATTTTCTATTTCTTGAATTTCTCTGTAACTACTGAACGGATTTACACGATTTTAAAAAAAAAGGTCTCTTTCTGAACCAAGAGCTACCTTTTTGCCAAATTTGGTGTAATTCCGTTCAGCAGTTCGGGCTGTAGCCTGTTCCAAAATTTCCTATGGAAATTAACATGGGGAAAACGTGTTTTGGGACCCCCCTTTTTTCTCGACTCCCGCTTGACGAATCACCCCGAAACTTTTAAGACAGGAGCTGACCGGAGCGCCCCATTAGTTTTGAAAATTTTGCAAAGACTCGTCAACCGGCGCCAAAGTTATTGGCAAAAGAAAAAACGCTTTTTGAATGGAAACAAGGTCCTAACTATAACTACCTACTGGCGACCGCCAGTAGGTAATATATATATATATTACACAATACCTTGTTCACGATCAAGGTATTGTGTAATACCGAAATGCGTAGGTCTTATTGCCTGTGTTCCCGTTTGATGTAAGGAGGAAATAAACCTGAAGTTGCAAAATTCTACGGGAGTGCGACCCGCTTTGTCCTTTCCTGCCAGGAGAGGATTGTGAAATTATATATATATATATATTTCTCTGTTGGTTCCTGCACTTGCTCGCTGTACACCAAAATGAAGGGCGCGTCGTCACGGGGATTTTGCAGGAAAATCCAATCAATTGCAACAATCCTTAGACAAGGAAGACGAAGCCATGTGTGATTTAAACTGTGTTTATTCGTCAAACCGCCATCGATGGCGGTATGACGAATAAACACAGTTTAAATCGCACATGGCGTCGTCTTCCTTGTCTAAGGATTGTTGCAATATATATATATATATATATATACGCTAAACATATATAAATAATAAATAAGGCAATGTAGCGCCAGAAGCTGCCCACTGATTACCACTAAATGCAGGAAATAGTATTATGGGTCAGTTTCACAAAGCTAGACCTGCACCTAAATTATACTTAAGTGAGAAAATAACTTAGTTTCCAATTTGGTTCGAACATTACAAAAAATGAATGTACATCTGTTAGTTCCTTTATTGATGCATAAAATTTGAGGAACTGTAAATTTATGTTTGATCACATCCACTGTCAGGGGTGAGTTGATAGCATTTCATAGCGGGTGTGTTTGCCAAAATAAAATAACATACACACATTGGAAGTTTGCAGGTATTCACAACTTTATGGCAGGCAAATTCCCTAATTGTCTACAATCTGAGTTTTTCTTTTGTCAAGGGGAGGAGCAAATCTCCATTCAGAGTGAGATGTTGGTAGGCAAATTCCTACCATGGATATGATCAGAGATTTACTACTGTCAAGATCAGAAGCTACTTCCATTCCAGTGTAAGAAGAGGACGAACACATCAAAAATCAGTGGGTGTGCACAGAGAGGGTATTCTCAATGGATAAGTGAGAAACAAGTGTAAATGCACTAATGCTGCACAGTTCTGCTTGTGCAGCTGCACATTTGCGACATCCGTGCTTGTGAAACTGAGTTTCAGAGTAACGCCTGGGAATCTGCAGGTGGCACAGGTTTCTGGAAGGAGTCAAAGAATCGTTTGTGGATTCCATGGTAGTCAGAAGCTTACTCCAAGTGTAGACTTAAGTATACTGTTTACGGGAGTACATTTTCAATTTGGTTTTGTGAATCCAGCCCCATGTACACGACAGGGATGCTATGGGTGGAGATATTGTCCCAGCACCAACAGAGCAAAGGTGTTTGCACCTTATCCTATCTGCCGTATTTTTCATACTTCAGGCAGTCGCGGCCGGCATGACTCGGGGTGGGGGCGGGGGATCGCGCAGGGTGTGGGGGAGGTTTAATTTAAAATTAAAATAAAGAAAAAAAGTTAACTTACCATCACAGTCCCTACGACTGTCCCACGTCGTGTCTGCTCCTCTCCTGGAAGCAAGAAGCCTCCCTCCCCTCCCCTAAGCAATGGCAGCGTTGTGATTGGGTGGGATGCCGACCAGCCAGGCGTCTATGGGGAGGCCATTTTCTCCATGTAGGCTACATGCAGCCTACATGGAGAAAAGGCAGAGTGCGCATGACTGGTTTGGTCGGCCACAGAGGGCCGACCAAACAGTCAGCGCCCTCAACAGTGGGCTAGCCACTCCTCCCCTGTCCTAGAGCAGGACCGCCCACCCGCCCACCCCCAACCAAACCCTTCTGCTTTCTCGCAGTGCAAGAAGCAGAAACATAAAATGGTATGTTTCTGCTTCTCGCACTGCAAGAAAGCAGTGGTGCGACGCTCCTCCGCCCACATGGAGGAGCCGCCCCTGATTTCCAGTATATCTGTTTTTCAAATACTAGAACCATTAGATTAAAATATGTGATTCTTATCTTTTCGGTATGGCCGGCCATAAAAAGTGTAGAAATTTGTTTAATCTTATATGAAATCAGATATTTTATGAGCTAGGAACTCAGTCTTGCGTTGATGGCGTGCTCAGATGGAATATTCAAAAGACACACAATTGATGGACGGAATGCAGAACAAATCAAAACATTCACCCCCAGTCAAGAGATCTGGGTTGAATCCATCATTCTTTTGCTCATCATGCCACCCCAGTTTAGACCTGGCCATATGCAAATCAGTCTTGACCCTGTGCCTCATGGGAACAGTCCAGCCCGAACTGCCAAGCCAGGTCCTCCCTGGACCGGAAACAAGCATCCTAGGACCGGTTTCGGGGTTTCACCCCTCTTCAGCGAGGATAGCTTGATTCCAGTGGCACAGTGAGCCCGGGACCCACGTCTGGGCATACCCGGCGCACTTAGGGCGAGTAAGCAAAAGACACACAATTGATGGACGGAATGCAGAACAAATCAAAACATTCACCCCCAGTCAAGAGATCTGGGTTGAATCCATCATTCTTTTGCTCACCATGCCACCCCAGTATAGACCTGGCCATATGCAAATCAGTCTTGACCCTGTGCCTCATGGGAACAGTCCAGCCCGAACTGCCAAGCCAGGTCCTCCCTGGACCGGAAACAAACATCCTAGGACCGGTTTCGGGGTTTCACCCCTCTTCAGCCAGGATAGCTTGATTCCAGTGGCACAGTGAGCCCGGGACCCACATCTGGGCATACCCGGCGCACTTAGGGCGAGTAAGCAAAAGACACACAATTGATGGACGGAATGCAGAACAAATCAAAACATTCACCCCCAGTCAAGAGATCTGGGTTGAAACCATCATTCTTTTGCTCACCATGCCACCCCAGTTTAGACCTGGCCATATGCAAATCAGCCTTGACCCTGTGCCTCATGGGAACAGTCCAGCTGGAACTGCCAAGCCAGGTCCTCCCTGGACCGGAAACAAGCATCCTAGGACCGGTTTCGAGGTTTCACCCCTCTTCAGCCAGGATAGCTTGATTCCAGTGGCACAGTGAGCCCGGGACCCACGTCTGGGCATACCCGACGCACTTAGGGCGAGTAAGCAAAAGACACACAATTGATGGACGGAATGCAGAACAAATCAAAACATTCACCCCCAGTCAAGAGATCTGGGTTGAGTCCATCATTCTTTTGCTCACCATGCCACCCCAGTTTAGACCTGGCCATATGCAAATCAGTCTTGACCCTGTGCCTCATGGGAACAGTCCAGCCCGAACTGCCAAGCCAGGTCCTCCCTGGACCGGAAACAAGTATCCTAGGACCGGTTTCGGGGTTTCACCCTTCTTCAGCCAGGATAGCTTGATTCCAGTGGCACAGTGAGCCCGGGACCCACGTCTGGGCATACCCGGCGCACTTAGGGCGAGTAAGCAAAAGACACACAATTCATGGACGGAATGCAGAACAAATCAAAACATTCACCCCCAGTCAAGAGATCTGGGTTGAATCCATCATTCTTTTGCTCACCATGCCA
The DNA here is from genome assembly GCA_963921515.1 of Calotriton arnoldi. Classification (NCBI taxonomy): domain Eukaryota; kingdom Metazoa; phylum Chordata; class Amphibia; order Caudata; family Salamandridae; genus Calotriton; species Calotriton arnoldi. Next base: position 301,339 of record CAWUFW010015125.1, on the reverse strand, counting down.
CCCCAGTTTAGACCTGGCCATATGCAAATCAGTCTTGACCCTGTGCCTCATGGGAACAGTCCAGCCCGAACTGCCAAGCCAGGTCCTCCCTGGACCGGAAACAAGCATCCTAGGACCGGTTTCGGGGCTTCACCCCTCTTCAGCCAGGATAGCTTGATTCCAGTGGCACAGTGAGCCCGGGACCCACGTCTGGGCATACCCAGCGCACTTAGGGCGAGTAAGCAAAAGACACACAATTGATGGACGGAATGCAGAACAAATCAAAACATTCACCCCCAGTCAAGAGATCTGGGTTGAATCCATCATTCTTTTGCTCACCATGCCACCTCAGTTTAGACCTGGCCATATGCAAATCAGTCTTGACCCTGTGCCTCATGGGAATAGTCCAGCCCAAACTGCCAAGCCAGGTCCTCCCTGGACCGGAAACAAGCATCCTAGGACCGGTTTCGGGGTTTCACCCCTCTTCAGCCAGGATAGCTTGATTCCAGTGGCACAGTGAGCCCGGGACCCACGTCTGGGCATACCCGACGCACTTAGGGCGAGTAAGCAAAAGACACACAATTGATGGACGGAATGCAGAACAAATCAAAACATTCACCCCCAGTCAAGAGATCTGGGTTGAATCCATCGTTCTTTTTCTCACCATGCCACCCCAGTTTAGACCTGGCTATATGCAAATCAGTCTTGACCCTGTGCCTCATGGGAACAGTCCAGCCCGAACTGCCAAGCCAGGTCCTCCCTGAACCGGAAACAAGCAACTTAGGACCGGTTTCGGGGTTTCACCCCTCTTCAGCCAGGATAGCTTGATTCCAGTGGCACAGTGAGCCCGGGACCCACGTCTGGGCATACCCGGCGCACTTAGGGCGAGTAAGCAAAAGACACACAATTGATGGACGGAATGCAGAACAAATTAAAACATTCACCCCCAGTCAAGAGATCTGGGTTGAATCCATCATTCTTTTGCTCACCATGCCACCCCAGTTTAGACCTGGCCATATGCAAATCAGTCTTGACCCTATGCCTCATGGGAACAGTCCAGCCCGAACTGCCAAGCCAGGTCCTCCCTGGACCGGAAACAAGCATCCTAGGACCGGTTTCGGGGTTTCACCCCTCTTCAGCCAGGATAGCTTGATTCCAGTGGCACAGTGAGCCCGGGACCCACGTCTGGGCATACCCGGCGCACTTAGGGCGAGTAAGCAAAGACACACAATTGATGGATGGAATGCAGAACAAATCAAAACATTCACCCCCAGTCAAGAGATCTGGGTTGAATCCATCATTCTTTTGCTCACCATGCCACCCCAGTTTAGACCTGGCCATATGCAAATCAGTCTTGACCCTGTGCCTCATGGGAACAGTCCAGCCCGAACTGCCAAGCCAGGTCCTCCCTGGACCGGAAACAAGCAATTTAGGACCGGTTTCAGGGTTTCACCCCTCTTCAGCCAGGATAGCTTGATTCCAGTGGCACAGTGAGCCCGGGACCCACGTCTGGGCATACCCGGCGCACTTAGGGCGAGTAAGCAAAAGACACACAATTGATGGGCAGAATGCAGAACAATGTCATACATTCACCCCAGTACAGAGATCTGGGCCTAAATCCATCGTTTTTTTGCTCACCATGCCATTCCAGTTTGAACCCAGCCATATGCAAATCAGTCTTGACCCTGTGCCTCATGGGAACAGTCCAGCCCGAACTGGACGTGGGTCCCGGGATCACTGTGCCACTGGAATCAAGCTATCCTGGTTGAGGAGGGGTGAAACGCCGAAACCGGTCCTAGGATGCTTGTTTCCAGTCCAGGGAGGACCTGGCTTGGCAGTTCGGGCTGGACTGTTCCCATGAGGCAAAGGGTCAAGACTGATTTGCATATGGCTGGGTTCAAACTGGAATGGCATGGTGAGCAAAAAAACGATGGATTTAGGCCCAGATCTCTGTACTGGGGTGAATGTATGACATTGTTCTGCATTCTGTCCATCAACTGTTGTTTTTGTAGATGGAATATTCAACATTAATTATTCACAGAAAGAGGAACACTGTATGCCTTCTGCAGAAGAAGACAGTGTGCACTGTTCATTTGAGTGACAGGATTTCCCAGTGTCACCCGCCACAGTGATAGCTGTGGCTAAAAGTAGTCCCTCGGATTGTGACCTCATTTCACTCCTGGCGGTTGCTTATGGCGTTGAGCGCTGGGTGCTGTCCCGGCCTCCCCGCCGAGGGAGGTCGCTCGTCCTTGCCCTCACATGACCTTACTGTATTTAGTTGAACTGCTGCCATGGTGCGGCGGGAAGAGCTCTTTTTAGAGGCCGCGTGTCAGCTGTGCGCGAGGCACCCAGGCTGGCATGTCCTCATAGAAGGCACGGCAGAGCCTTCGAAGAAGCAGGAACGCGTGTGGCGGCGCTCCAGGCAGAGCATTAAGATAGCCCGGATTGTATGTCCTCCCCTAGCAACTTCCCTGGATCCTGGCCAAGCCTCGGAGTTTCGGTCGGCAGCACGTCCCTTCCAGGAGAGAAATGCAGAGATGTGCGAGAGCGTCTTCGCTTAGCATTCTGCAGAGGGCACTGCGGGCGTGTTTTACGAGCAGCGCACCCTGAGTCAGCCTTTCGTTCACAGTCTAGGTTCTAATGGATGCCGGTTAATGCGGAATATACTGCCGCATTTCAAGTAATCATCTGTGCGCTGCTTTTATCTGTCCGCCTTTACCTCCGTTTGTCTCATCTTCTCTCCCCCACTCACCTACAGTTCCCTGTGCTCCAGACTGTATATTTTGTAAGCGCTCTGAAGCAGCTATTGAGCTGTGTGACGCTAGCGAAATCAAGACATTCCAGAAGCCATTGACTGACAGTGCAAGCGCTCTGCATGTCACCCACCAACCTGTCAGTAAAACTAAAATGCATCACGGAACAGGTGCTATCAGAGTCTTAAAATACAAGTGGCCTGCATTATTTTCAGCTGATGTCTCGTGTGGTGGTTCGTGGACATGCACGTCCTTCTCACTGCCTTGGGCACACGCCTGTGCATTGTGAGCGGCCTAACGAAGTGTGGTGGCCACACCAAGAGCTGTATAGAAAATTTAAAAATAACACATAAGTAAAGGTTGCCGGGTTTCTGGTTGGATTCCGAGCCCAGTGTTATTCTCAGAAGTGACAGTGGCTCTATCAAAACAGATCTCGGATGTGAGGCAACGTATGCCAACAATGCAAACTCCCAAAATGGGAAACATTTTTTAATTTCCTTTGTAGAAATTACGTGAAATGTCCAAAAATATGCTAAAATAATCATTATTACATGAAATGCTATTTTCATCATTTTGCACTATTTTATAGCGTGCAAGCACTTCCCACTCTGATGCAGGCTGCATCATAGAAACCAATAGGCAAATCATCGCGTTCCCTACCTGATGCCCAAGATACACTACAGCGGACTGTCCCATCTGGAACTTAATTGCCTTGTTTGTAAGTATGCCCTATATCTCTTGACCATTACTTGTTCTAGGTGCCTTAGTTGGTCATTCCATGAATTGCGATACAATCCAGGTAGGCTACACAAAACTCTTCTAGCCCTGAGTGAACACGGTTCTCCAATAGCTGGAAAGTAGCAGGAGTATTTTTTAATCAAACGGACAATACCTTGAACTGGAATTGCCCCATGGCATAGAAAATTCGGTCTTCTTCTTGCCACTTGGTGGTAAAGCAATCTGCTAGTATCTACTGGTCATATCAAAGGTGCTCAAGTGCTTTGCAGCACCCAAGCTCACTGGCTCTGGAGATCGGATACACATTGGTCTTGGTGACTTTGTTGAGGCCGCGATAGTTTACAATAAAGAGCAAGTGTGTAGTACCTTGCTTAGGCTCCAATACTACTGGATTGCCTCAATGGCTAACGCAACAGTCAAGCACCCCTAACTCCAACATCTTGAGCACCTCCACATTGATGCAATCCTAGGCTTGGTCAGACATGCAATAAGTCTTGCTCTCAGGCTATCTCCTGTGTTAGTATCATTAACACAGACATGTATCATGTGTCAACCTTGGAGCAGATGAGAATAAATAGGAAAATTGACCCAAAACCTCTGTACATTTTCTTTGCTGCATAGGCGTCAACTCAGGAGCAAGAGGTACCCCTTCCATAGATCCATCAAATATGTCAATTTGCAACAAGCCAGCAAGAGCATCACTGTCAACCTCAGCTTCCTCTGCCATAGCCATGATGTTCATTGTATAATCTTACCAAATGTAAGGTGTTAGCTAGTTCATATGGAACACCCTCCCAGGTTTTCTTGGGCCACCTGTGTCCACCAAGTAATTCACATGAGCTACTTTCTGCACTACCTTGTATGGCCCATACCATTTATCTTCCAATGCTTTGAAGCAAAATGGGCTTCAGTACCGACACCTCCTGACCTTCTTGGCACCAAGTCGGAGTCACTTCCTGGTCATACAATTCCTTCATTAGCTGTTGGCTAGCCTAATGGTTTTGCTTTACTTGACTTATGTAATGCACCATCAACTTCCTGAGCCCAATCACAGTGTACCTCATCCTTCTGAAGTGACTCAGGAGCTCCTTCCCATCCTTCTCTAATCAAACTGAGAGGTCCCAGTATGGGTTTTCAAATAGAAGCTCAAAGGGACTGAACCTCTGTCCCTTCTGTGGAATCTCCCATTAAGCAAATAAGAGACATGACTGGAGAAGATCCCACTTTCTCCTGAGGTCCTTTGATAGAGTTATCATCATGCTCTTAAAGACCATGTTATATCTCTCCACTAACCCATTAATGTGGGGATAGTACACTGTGAAGAAGTCACATCAGCTTGCTCTCATATCTCTCTCATGTGAGAAGAGATTAAGTTGTTCTCCGGTCAGAAATGGCTGATGTAGGAAATCCAACCCTAGAAAAAGATTCGTAAGAGAGCCCTAGCTACCACCTTTGGAGTCATGCTCCTCAGAGATATCGCTTCAAGATACCTGGTGCATGATCCACTACAACCAATATATATTTGTTGCCTGATGTTGAGGGTGGATTGACTGGACTAACAATGTCTATTCCCACACACTCAAAAAGAACCCCTTCAACCGACAGAAGCACTACCAGTGCCTTCATCTTACCTCCCGATTTACCACTCAATTGGTAAGAGGGACAGTCATACAGAACCTCTCAGTGTTTCTGAGCTTCCCTGGCTAGGCGAACAGAGGGTCTAACCTATCCTGGTCCGAAAGTCCTGCTAAGGGCACTTTGTGAGCCACTTCCTGTGCATTAGTGAAATCACTAGCCTCTTGCTAGTAATAGACTCAGGATTCACTGGCTCACTATATAGTAGGACATCCTGCCAGCCAACATAGTGACTTCCGAGCAGTTCTTTGCAGACCAGTCCTGGGCTTCCATATGAAGTCCCACAAGCATATGGCACTCAAGCTATGCCTTGTGGAAATCTTACTGGGTATGTCATAGAGCAGATAGTAACCGCTGCAGCTCTGGTAGAGACTCAGACTCCAACACCTAGTCCACCTCACTCTCCTCTCTGTTAGGAGCAGTGGTAGGAATGTCACAGCAAGTCCCTTCTCAGGGTTAGCCCTAGTCCACTGATTACCTTGTCCTGGTCTCTGAAAATCGTACATGGACCTAATCTTTCCTTGAGACTGACATGCTGCCTCTGCTCTTGTCAAAATATTCAATGTTATCCAAGCCATATAAGCTCCCGATTCTGGCACCAAGCCAGGAGCAACCAAGTCATTGCCCAATAGGCATCCAGTACTTTGCTTCACTTTCACCCCTACATCAACCATGGCAGACTTTCCATTGTGTTCCACCTTAACTCTGGCAATCTGATATTCCATGCCCTATCCATGGCTACTAAGCTTGTGTCATTAGTATCATGAAGAATATCTTTGGGTTCGAGATAATTGCTCTCAGACATAATTCTATGAGCTCCTGTATCCCTCACTGCAGGAAGCTTCCTCCCTTTGATACTAGCCACCTGCACAAACCCCATAGCGTTTTGAAGAATGTGCTTCAGAGCATCTGGCATATCTCTCTCAAATGTCCGTAGGAACTAGGTTAGCTGCACCAGGGCTCTCCGAGGTACCTTCCTCCATAGTCAATACACTAGCTATGATATGTGCAGTTGTACAGGATCTTTCCACCTGACACTCACTCTCGTAATACCCCTTGTTGTGACACTCGAGTTATCACCTTGGGCTTGGAATAATCTTTTTGCCTTCCTTTTTCCTTCCTTTGTTCCTGACTTGGAACCCAATTCCCTTTCTGTTTGTGCCCCCTCTGGAACCTTGGAAATTACACTGGCCCTTAGCCTCTGGTTTGAAATCAGTCACTGGACAGTTTCACTCCTCTTTTGTCTTACAGCCATGCTACTCCAGCCCTTTGTTAACCCTGTTAGCTAACTCCTTCTCAGCCAACACTGAAAGATTATATGGATGCCTCTCTGTAAGATTTGACAGGTATTACCTAAGTGGGTTAGGACACTCCTCCAGGAGTGTCCTAACTCTCAAAGTATCAACTGCTTCAGAACATGAAAATCCTGCACCTTCAGCCCTCTTAGCCACTCATTCCAATCACACAATACTCGATTGACCCAAGTCTCAAATAGTATACCATCTGTTGACTTATTTTCTTTAAACCTTTGTAGGGATTGAGCTGGATTCAATCCAAACCTTCTAACCAGTGTGTCTTTCATTAACTCATTCACTATTTGCTCCACAACAGGAATCCTTCCAATCACTACTGACCCTTCCATAGGCAAGCAACTCATAAGAGTTGCTTGCCTAAGGCACATCATTCAAAAAATCACAAACCATTCCAAAATATCTTGCCTCCACCTACATGTGCACAAGTTCTTTTGAAATCTTGGCAAGAACTCTAGAAGAGTTGGAAGTGGAATATATTTTCTCAGATGTAGCTGTCTTAGCTGCCATCTGGAGCTTCTCTTTCTCTAAATCTGTCCTCTCCCTCCAAATCTGTCTCCTTTTCCTTTACTTGCCTTTACACTTCCTGCTCCTCATGCGCCCTTTTTATTTCCTTATGGGCCCATTCCTTTTGTCTCTCTCGCCTCTTTTCCTTTTGTTTCTAGCGAGTTAATATCAGCTTCTTAGCAGACTCCCTGGTCTTCTCCTCTTCCTTAGCCATAGCTTTCTAGAGAGCCTGCTGCAGGTTCAGGGTCTCTACTGGGCATATACCTCCCAATAGAATCACTCCTGGAGAAATCGTGACAGTGACTGTCATGGGGAATCGTTGGAAAGCACATTTTGGGATACACACAGAGTATGTCTAGGGGAAAGTTGGGCTAGGGGTTCCAATCATGCTACCTTCCCAGAGTCCATCACAGTGTCTGACTGACTGAGTATTTATAGAGCGCACTATTGCCGAGGCGTCTTGGCGCTAAGGAGTGAGCATACCAAAACAGCTGATGGAATTAGAGTTTGGAAAAGAGCCAGGTTTTGATGTTTTTCCAAAAAAGAGCGACCTGCTGGACTGTAGTCGTAGCTGTACTGGGAGTGAATTCCACAGCTTTGCTGCCTGGAAGGAAAAACCCTTTCCTCCCCACCTCACTCTTTTTAGGTCTCGCCTGAGTCAGCGCATGCGCTGGTCTGGCGAGACATTTAGTGAGTGGGCTTTAGAAATCCCACCACAAGCTTTTGCTGGCCTAGAGCGTGCGGTTACGCGCACAGTAATGCGCATTCCTCGCATTGCTCAGGCGCCATCTGGCTTTCCTCACTTGCTCTCCCGCTCCTCCCCCTCCCCCACCACAGAGCGCGTCTCATGGCTGCGCATCTTTTTGGCTTGTTTTCTATCTTCCTCTTCCACGTAGCTGACGTTCTCTCTCTCTCTGCCTGTGTCTCCCCCTGCATCTGTCTGTCTCTTGTATTCCTTCTAAATCTACCCCTCTGTTTCTCTACACCACTCTTGCGCCTTTCTATTTCTCTCTTTCCGTCTGTCTCTACTCCTCTCTCTGTCTTTCCCCTCTCGCTCCCTCTGCCTGTCTCTGTCTCCCCGCCTCTCACTTTCACCAGAACTCGCCCGCCCGCGTCACCCCGTGCGGCTTCCTTGTTTTATATGTGTCTCACATCAAGAACCTATGATCCAGTATGTAGTCGCACGTTCTCGGTCCTAGAAAATTTATGGGGTTATGCAAGCGGACTCTGTACTGTTTTCCGTGTCAACATATTTATTTTGCAAAGCTCAGTTTTATAGTCTTTTATTTTAGATGTCCCGTTGTTGTCATTATTATAGGGTTGAGCCTGGTTTGGGATGCTTCTGAAACGACGGTGTTTCTTTCATACACCGAGCTTGGCTCCTCCCCCATTAATGGTAACCGATAGAAGCTACATTGGAAGTAGGACAGCTTCTTGCAGCAGGTAGACATGAAACGAGGGGTATTTTCGCTTTTTCATATAGTTCTTTGATCGGTCCGCACCGGCTCTGCAGTATCGTGTCCTGCTTTACTACATAGTCGGGAAGAGAATCCCTGACGTACCGTGGCATTTGCTATGTTTAGGAAAATCGCGGCCATACTGTGTGTGGCAGTTAGTTCCTTCCCCAGCGTGTACCGTGTGGTTCTGGAGTTTTTGTTTTCTGTCTACATCCGTTGTTTATTATAATTCGTTGTTTATTCAATTCCATTGGCCTCAGTTAGGGGAAGAAATTTGTAACTAGGCCATATGTCCTTACTGTCAAGTTTTGGAATTGATCAACATAGAATGCTTCTCCTAACAGAGAAAAAGAGCAGTTGAGCAAATCGGATAGCAGTAACACCTCAGGCAACAAGCATTGGCATAGCCAATAGGTCTCGCCTTTGTGACCTTATAAGTGTTTAGCCATGCAACAGTTGTGCTGCATAACTAAATACTTATAAGGTCCCAAAGACGAGACCTATTGGCTATGCCAATGCTTGTTATCTTGGGGGTGTATACCAGTCCAGTATTTGTGGATCTAAGGCAGCGAGATGTCTCATAGAGGGGAAACAACGATTGCAGATCATCGGCGCCACCACCATATAAAGCTTTGTGCACTAGGCAAAGAGCTTTGAAGTCTACCCGTCGTCGAACGGGGAGCCAGTGGAGTTGCTTAATACTGGCGGAGGTGGGATGATGTTTGGGTAGATTTAGCAGAACTTGTGCTGCCGCATTTTGGAGTGTCTGAAGTTTGGCGAATTGACTAGTGCCAGCTCCTAAATATAGAGCATTGCAATAGTCGACTCTCGACAAGACTAAGGCTCCGACCACCGTTTTCCTCAGGGAGGGGGGAATGAACGGAAGAATCTTACGTAGGACTCTCAGGGTAAAGAAACATGCTGAAGTCACTTGGTTTACCTGTGAGGCTAGCGTTAAGTCTTTATCAATCAGGAAGCCTAAATTCCTTGCTTTAGGCTTTAGTGTCCTCCCTCTTCTCCAGTTTCTGTAACTGGCTTCTGCTGTAACTCACAAGGACCTCCCTTTCCTTGGTTCTGGTATCCCTCCACCATCATCCATACAAAGATCCATCATGTTATCCAAAGACAGGGTGTCAAGATGTACTTCTTTCAACCTTGCAGCTGATATGTTTGCTGTGTAGGTTTTACTCTGTAATGGTTGGACATATTGCTGTAGGTTGGAACTGGCCTTTGTAGGACCTCGTGCTGATTGCTATCAATTGTCAGACCCTATTTCGTGGGCCACAGGGCAAGTAGGGGTTACTAGGGTACAGCTGTGGGGACTGGGGTCATTTGCCTCTACTGTCCTTGGTCCGTCCTACAATGGCTCTGCAAACCGGGTCAAGTACTACCTCTTCGGCACTTGACTTTCAGTAGTAGCTAGAGAGAGCAGTCACAGGCTTCTCAGGGACATTAGTGTGGGGGACAACAGGCTCAGAGATTAACAAACACCCAGCAGCATATTAATGTGAATGTCCAGCTCAGTGCCTCTCTTTAATAAAGGAAAGAACTTTATTACACTGAAAACTCAATACTATACAAAGACAAAAAGTGCCAGATATCCAATATGCTTGTATGAGGCTATAACAGCTAGGAAGGCTGGTCCCCTCTCTCTCTACTCTCTCCCTTTCCTACCACTCTCGTAGTCTATGGTCTAGTAAGGGTAATAATCAGTGCAGGTATGTTAGTTATTAATCTCTTTAGGCTGTAGCAGCGCCCAGTCCCTCACCTGTTGTCTGGGTTGCAGTTGGCTACAGAGATGTGTTGGCCACAGTCGATTTACACAGTTTCCTCGCTTGGGTCAGGCAGGCACAAGTCTCTTGGTGATACTTAGGACACAGCAGCTGCAGGCAATTGTCTTCGGATGGTGGTACACTTCAGGGATTGATAGCGTCTGCAGTAGGTGGGCCTCTTGGCTGCGGCAGGTCCTCTCATACAGTGTGTAACATGCTTACCAGACATATACATCCATGCACTCAGATTCTGAGCACATTGATAGCAGCGGAAAATTACACAATTGGGCTCACACTCTTATGATGCAGATAATTAGGCCTGGTCGCAATAAGATCACTATAAAATACAGTATGCTGCCACCATCATACTACACGCATGACTCTGTAACAGGGACACTAGTCCTCTGTCACTGTAGAGTGCACCTTCCCAGTTCCAGGACAAGTTCAGGACCAGACCTTTGTCAAGGATGGGCCTAGGCTTTTGTGCACATGCTACATTAGTGTGAGGCGTGGGCCAAAAATCCAGAAGATGGGATTCCAGATACTAATAGTTGAACACGCAGGGCAAGGAACATGACGGCTCACCATGAAGCGGACATTCCTGTCCCAACAGTACAGAGAAAGGCTTATTGGCACTGTTTGCAGATGGGGATTCATGCCATGTGTCAGGATTGGTCCAGTTTACCCTCTGTTAAGCTCCCGGCGCAGGAGAAGGGTTTTCAGTTATCCATGGAATCGGCCAGAGTTTTTCTTTGTTACGCTCAGCCCTTTTCATGGCGACCTTTGCGGAGCGTTTTTTCCTTTAGGGGTTAGCAGTCTAGGGTAACTGAGTAGGAACCAGGTGTTCGCGCTCGTGCGTTTATCGCACGGCGCACTTCAACCGTCTTTTTGGAGTAGCTGTTGCGTATCTCTGCCGCTCTTCAAGAATTCGAGCATTCCTTTCAGGGGAGGTATTAGTTTCTTCGTATCTCCGCCTGACTCCTGTTTTGGCTGAAGCAAGTGGAAGTCAGCGTACACAGGCAGTGTTCGGTTTCCAGTTTGGAACTTCGTTTTTTCGCAGAAGTCTCATGAGTACTTGTAGTGAGAGAAGTCTCTCTCTCTCTCACAGAGAGGTAAGTTCATTTTTACCTTTCTACAGTCCGCGCGCATACTTCCACAGTTTGGACATTCATTTCAGTTGAGTCCTGAGTTGTTTCTAGCGCGCTTTGACTTCCAGCAGTTATCTATTGAGTTCAGAGCTTCCCGTTTTGTTTTCCCTGGGCGTACTTGCAGAATAAGCTCTGAGTTACAAGTCAATCTTTATTTTCCTGTTCTGAGATGACAGTGCAGTAAAGACATTTTTGTAATTGGAAAAGCAGCTGAAGTTCATTCCTAATCCAGTGCGCAATTCTTCAGTTGAACTATTTTGCATGGCTTAATGCATAAGAACTACAGATACTAACGCTGAACTATTGTTTCTTTATCTTCTACGAGTTCATTAACTCTCCACTAATTTGAATATCGAAGGCTACTAATAAGGCAGTTCTACTTCCTCTTCATCTCTACAAAGTATGTAGCAATATATATATATATTATACTTACCAACAGTTCCTACTGCCATCTGCAAAAGAAAAATATAATAAAGATTAATATTCAAGCCAAGCTACAATACTAATTTACTTCTGCCTAACACAAGAGAGGAGCAAGCCACTGCAGGACTGAAGGTAGGAGATGCGTTGAGGCAGGTGCTTGGTGTAAATATTGAGGGTCTCGCAGGGTTAGGAAAGTATTAATGGTGTTGTTTATGTTTCAGATGCCAGACAGAATTTGCTACAATTCAAGAGAGGAAGAGGTGAGCAGTGGAGTCTCTCTTTTATCCCATTCCCCTTTCCCCCTCTCTACTGGCAGTGGAAATATACGTCCGCTTTCAGTGGAGTTTGGGATTTGGAGTTTAGTCATCTGCTCCTGTGGAAGTCCAAGTATTCAAGTTGTGAGGTGCTTGACACCATGCCAGCTGTTTGTCTTTGGAATGCATAATCTCTGGATTTTTAGCGCAGAACACGCATCCTTCAATACGTACCGACGACCCCACTCAGTAGTCTTGGGGTATTCTGGTGACTGGGCACTGTAGGAGTAGCTACTCCGAACGGTGAGGTGGGTGGACAGTATTCATGTTTTTTGAACGGATGGGTCTCCTCGAACTTTGCTGAATACAGCTAATAATCGTACTGTTTTGGTGACTCCCAAACCCAATATAGTTCGCCTGATGCATGCTGGTCTTGGCAGTTCTGGCTAGCAGTTATTAAAGGGCGTCAAGCCTTCTGTTTCCATCGAGGGATTTCCGTGATGATGGTTGATTTTGGACATATGTGAGCTATAGGAAAATGGTTTGAGCCTTCAACTACAATATAAATAGCATGTACGAGCTGTTTGTAATTTTACTATGTTTTTTTAATTGAGGACTGATGTACACAGACTTTCAATGGCGCAGTTGGTTTACAATATTTTCGTCCCAGGTTGCTGCAACAAATCGGGCCGGTAAGTGATTGAACAATGATTTTCAATGCTAAATATGAAAGCTTCACTCTAAGATCATATGACATTTATGAATTGCATTGAATCTAAGTGCTCTATTTTTGGCAAACGGTGATCATCTTTGTTGTGTGCATTTTACAATGTTTTATACACATACTATTGAGTGATGAATTGTATGTAATTAGAATGGGGCGATGTCTCTGCGCCTTATGAAGTGTAGTATTTTGTCTGTGTCTAGCTTCTTTTAGTATATAATGGCATTCTAAACATGGCGTCTCTTAGATTGATAAAGGCAGGTTCCCTGCCGAAATGTGTCTCTCGTTTGTGCGAAGCTGCGGAGACCCATGGCAATAAAGATGTGCTTCAGATTTTACCTACCTTGAGTGCGTGCCCTTCTTCTTGTTTTGGCATGAAGCGGGTTGGTTGGAATATATATATCTATATATATATATATAGATATATATATATATATAGATATATATATACATAGATATATATATATACTCTAAGATGAAGGATCACAAGAAAACAACAGCCAGCCAGGGCAAAAATCTGGATCCCAAAGGATACAATGAGTCACAAAGAAATAAAATATCCAAGAAAGAAGTGACTCAAACAGATAGATTCACCAAAGAACAAAAATATATTTCCACTACAACGTTTCAGCTTCCGCCTTCCTCAGGTAGTACAAGATGGTTTGCTCAGTGGCTGCACAGATGACACAGCTGAATTTTGAAAAAGCATCATGAGTGAAGATTTCATTTGGAATGTGGAATCAATGCAGTCCTAAGAGCTCTTGAGATATGCAGTAATCAGGTTGTATTGTCGGTAATGTTCAGTCCATCTGGATGCAGTGATTTTAAACGGTACATCCAGAAGTTTTCTCTGGAGTCCAGTAGTTCTTCCTTTGAGACATGTTCCACGGGGAAAATCTTCAAATCTGATAGTAAATGATCCACAAGGTTAAAATGATTGGCTACAGGCTGGTCAATTTTCTTATTAATTATAGCCGATTTGTGGTTCCTGAATCGTGTACGGAGGTCATTCACTGTTTGGCCTACATATTGTTTTTTACAGCTTTGCCGTTGGCACTAAATCACATAAATAATGCATGTTGAGTGACATGTAAGATGCTGTCTTATTCCATAGGTCCTTCTCGTAACAGAACTAGTTACTGATGATGTTTGTAAAAGGTATTCACACGTGATGCACCTTTTAGAGTCACAGCAATGAACCCCTGCATTTGTTATAACTTGCTTGAGTTCAGCTCTCACAATAAGAGATCGTAAATTTGGAGCTCTGCGGTAAGCAATGACTGGTGGTTTTGGAAAAACCTTTTGCAATTTTTCACAAGTAGACAGTAAGGAAATGTTTTTTGCATTATATTTCTGTAGTTGGGAGCTGATGGATGATAGTCAACCACAAATGGAGTTCTGTCACTTTTGTTTCTGCCGTCGGTATTCCAAATAAGTGCTTCTCTGGGTAACTGCAAAGACTTGTCAATTTGTTGCTGTATGATATGCAGAGGATAGCCTCGCCTTTTAAATAATGTAGCAAGCTCCTGTAGATGGTCTTTACAGGTTTCCTCATTGCTGCAGATGCGTCTTATTCTGAGTGCTTGGCTGTAGATGATGCTCAGTTTAGTGTGGTGTGGGTGACATGAAGTCCAGTTTAGATACAAATGAGCATCTGTAGGCTTGTGGTACAGATCAGTTGTAATTTTTGTTCATGAATGGTGAGTAGCACATCCAGAAAAGGGAGATGATGCTTCTGTTTAGTATTGCTGCTGGTAAATTTGATGGTAGGATGGATATTGTTGATATAAGCTGTAAATTGTTCCAATGTTCTACTTCCTGCATTCCATATTATAAATATGTCATCAATGTATCTTAGCCATACCAGTGGTTTGATGCTAGAAGTAGCAAGTATACAGTTTTCTAGTTTGCCCATGAAGATATTTGCATAGGATGGAGCCATCCGAGTGCCCATGGAAGTCCCTTGTATCTGCAGATAGTGTTTATTTTCTAAGTGCGACAATTGCGCTGACTCGTACAGGGTTCGCGTCTGTGTTAGACACATCGCGTCCATCACCCTTGTAACTCTATCTGTAACCGTGTCCTTCGACTCGTACTGAGTCCGATCGGTGTTCGCCTCGAACGCACAAGGGACCTGTAACATTGAAATCTCAATTGCGCTGACTCGTACAAGGTTCGCGTCTGTGTTAGGCACATCGCGTCCATCTCCCTTGCAACTCTATCTGTAACCGCGTCCTTCGACTCGTACAAGGACCGATCGGTGTGTTCGCCTCGAACACGCAAGGGACCTTTAACATTGAAATCCCAATCGCGTCTGTTCGCATAGACTCAGACAGGACTCGCACCGGTGCCTGAACACCGCGTCCGTCCCCTGTGGGTCTCCTACAACTACCTGGGGTGGTTCTAGGGGGTCCCTCGATTCTAAATGCCCTAGACCTAGGTCTAGCCAAACTAAGATTGTGATATTGGATTGTGCTAACTCATTTGTGATAACTTTGCATTGTACATATGTTCCTGACTTCTAATCTCATAAAGAGATTAGTAGAGAGTTGTTTATTAATAAATACATATATATTTGAGATATATACCTGTGTGGTGTCTTTTCATTTGGTGATTCAAGAGATTGTGTGGTAAAACAAGCTGCTTTACATTCCTCCAAGACTTAGCCTGAAGGCTGCTCTCCACAGCTACCACTAGGATAGCTTTCTATAAAGGTTGTCTTAAACCTACCAACCATAAGAGTCGAATTGTTCTGGTGCAAGGTGTCCACTTTAATTAGTGAACAGCATATACCAGGCCAACTTCTCACATTGGTGACAGCGTGTGGGATTCCAGCTTGCTATTGTTTTACCAGAAAATCTCTATTTGAATTACTAACTGAAAACCACTATAGGTACTCAAGGTACATATAAAATCAAGCTTAGTATCAATAAGTTCTACTGAACTTAGAGCTGTGTGCAAAAGGAATAGAACACCCTTTCTATAGCTCAAGCTAGTATCAGTAGGCCACAAACTAGTGTAGGTAGTACAACACTGCACAACACTAGAATGTCCTCAAGGGATGGACCCAGTGGATCCACCCAGCTTCAGTATAAGGACATGACTTTCTGTGACTTGAAAGCCATGTGTGCTGAGAGGCTAAGGGGTCTGGATCAGTGGGTGGGTCAGTCATAGTGTCTGGGTCAGATGATGAACATCAGGATGACCAGGACTCTGTGACTGTAGGGCCAGGCCCAAAGGGGTCTGAACAAGACAGAGGAATTCTCCCTAAGAGAACTGACATAGTGGAAGACAGGCACAGGTCCCTTTCCAGGGAATCTGAGCACTCCTTTCACTCTGGCAGAGAAACTGTCTACCAGAGGAACTCCTTCTTCCCAAGAAGAGAGACCTCCTCTGAAAGGATGTACAAACTGCTGCAGTATGAGGAAGCAAGATTTGCCCTCAAAACCAAGCAGTTGGCATTAGACAAAGAAGCCTTTGAGTTCCAGAGAGCTTCTAGAAGAGAGGGTTAGAACCCCTGGTGGCAGCAACAGTGTCCCTAGAGGCAGAGAAAATATTTCAGACCATAGGAACCTGAGCAAGGTTGTTCCTCCCTACCAGAGTGGGGATGATATCCACAAGTGGATAACTGCTATGGAAAGGGCCTGTAGAGTACAACAGGTCCCCCAAAAGCAGTGGGCAGCAATCTTGTGGCTCTCCTTTTCAGATAAAGGTAGAGACAAGCTCCTCACTGTTAGAGAAGAGGATGCTGATGACTATGAAGTCCTGAAGAGTGCACTGATAGATGGGTTTGGCTTAACCACTGAGCAGTACAGGTTGAAGTTCAGAGACACCCAGAAGGCACAGACTCAGGACTGGACTGACTTTGTAGATTGTACAACCAAGGCTCTGGAGGGTTGGCTGGTTGGCAGTAGGGTTACTGATTTCAAGGGATTGTATAATCTAATGATGAGAGAACAGATCCTTAATAATTGCCAGAACCAGTTGTTGCATCAATACCTGGTGGACTCAGATCTGACCTCTCCCCAAGAATTGGGAAAGAAGGCAGACAAGTGGGTCAGAACCAGGGTGAGGCAGAAAACCCAGAACCAAGGGGGTGACACAAAGAAGCAGGATTCTAAGGGCTCTGAGAAAGGTGGGGATAAGTCAAAAGACCAGAAGTCTTCACAAGGGCCCCAAAAATCTGCATCTGGTGGGGAGTCACAATCCAACAAGGGAAAAGGCCAAAAGAAGCCCTGGTGCAAATTCTGTAAACAGAAAGGGCACTGGACTTCTGATTGTAACAAGTCCAAAGACCAAACCACCACCACTCCTGCCCCTAAGGCAACTGTTCTCCCTAGCTCAGCTACTGGTGGAGGTGGTACTCAGAATAAGGGTGTAGTAGGGTTGACCCTGGGTTCTGAAGTGGACTCTGACCTAGTCAGAGTACCCACTCAGGCAATGCTGATTTGTGATGGAGACCTTGATATGTCCTTCCTAGTAAGCCCCAGTAATCTGGGCAAATACAAACATCAGCCTGTAATAAATGGCAAACAGGCTTTGGCATTTAGGGACACAGGTGCTAGTGTCACCATGGTGGCAGAGGATCTTGTGGACCCTGGACAGATCATCCTGGGTGAAATGTACCAGGTGACCAATGCAAGCAATGTCCAGACCAACCATAGTCTGGCAGTTGTGAATTTCTCCTGGGGAGGGGTAACTGGCCTCAAGAAGGTTGTAGTCAGTGCAGACCTCCCTGTAGAATGTCTATTGGGCAATGATCTAGAGACTTCAGCCTGGTCTGAAGTAGAGTTATGGACTCATGCTGAGATGTTGGGCATCCCTGCAGAGGTATTGCTGTGACCAGGTCTCAGACCAAAATGCATAACACTGAACCAGCTCTGGATCCTGGAACAATGGACCAGATGCTTCCTAAGAAGAGGAGCAGTAGGGTAAAGGCAGTGCCTTCCCCTCTGTATCAGATCACAGATTCACCTCTTGAGGGAGGTGAAGCAGATCCTGAAGAAGGAACTGCCCCAGAGGGACTTGAGCCTGATCAGGTTGAGAACTTGGGGGCAGGGGGCCCTTCTAGGGAAGATCTGAGTAAGGAGCAACAGTGCTGCCCCTCTCTTGAACCCCTCAGACAGCAGGCTGCTGCTGAGGCTGCTGGGAGTGCTAGTGGGTCCCATAAAGTTTATTGGGATGAGGGACTCCTATATTCTGAGGGTAGAGACCCAGCCCCTGGAGCCACCAGGAGGTTGGTAATACCTCAGAAGTTTAGGGGGTTCCTCTTGACCCTAGCACATGACATCCCTTTAGCAGGTCACTTGGGCCAAAACAAGACCTGGGACAGGCTTGTTCCACATTTTCATTGGCCACATATGTCAGAGGACACAAAGGAGTTTTGTCGCTCCTGTGTCACATGCCAAGCCAGTGGTAAGGCAGGTGGCACAACAAAGGCCCCCTGATACCACTACCTGTGGTGGGGGTACCCTTTGAAAGGGTAGGGATTGACATTGTTGGTCCCCTTGACCCTCAAACTGCATCTCGGCACAGGTTTATCCTGGTGGTAGTGGATCATGCCACCAGGTACCCAGAAGCAATTCCTCTGAGGACCACCACAGCCCCTGTGGTGGCAAGAGCCCTCATTTGAGTTTTCTCCAGAGTGGGTTTCCCAAAGGAGGTAATCTCTGACAGAGGTGCAAACTTCATGTCAGGATATTTGAAAGCAATGTGGAAGGAGTGTGGTGTAACTTATAAGTTCACCACCCCTATCACCCACAATGCAATGGGTTGGTTGAACGTTTCAACAAAACCCTGAAGGGAATAATTAAAGGACTCCCAGAGAAGCTTAGGCGGAAATGGGACCTTCTTCTTCCTTGCCTGTTGTTTGCATACAGAGAAGTTCCACAGAAGGGGTTGGCTACAGCCCATTTGAGCTTCTGTTTGGGCATCCTGTAAGAGGTCCATTGTGTTTGGTTAAAGAGGGCTGGGAGTTACCTCTCAAACCCCCAAACAGGATGTGATGGACTATGTACTTGGTCTCCGCTCCCGGATGGCCGAATACATGAAAAAGGCAACCAAAAACATGGAGGCCAGCCAAGAATTGCAAAAGCTTGGCATGACCAAAGGCTGTGCTGACTGTGTACCAGCAAGGACAGAAAGTGTGGGTGTTGGAGCCTGTGGCCCCAGCAGCCATCCAGGACAAGTGGAGTGGCCCCCATACAATAGTTGAACAGAAGGGAGAAGTCACCTATCTGGTGAATCTTGGAACTCCCAGGAGCCCCCTGAGGGTGCTCCATGTCAACAGATTAAAGCCATATGTTGACAGGGCTGACATGGGCTTGCTCATGGCAACTGATGAGGACCAGGAGGAGGAGAGTGACCCTCTCCCTGACCTGCTGAAGAACCGGGCCTTTGGGCCTGGCGGCGCAGGGCACGCCTGAAATCTTCGGGTTCACCTGCCTTGTTGCACAGAGACACGGAATACCCTGTTGGCGTAGAAAACCAAGTTTATTAGCTGCAGCTAAGCACAGTTGTCCAAGAAGTACATCAAGTAGGTTCTCAGGAGACTGCCACTTGACTCCGTGGCTCACAAGCTTTTATCGTCGAAATACATCTGTACAAACATACACCCATCACACAAATTTTTAGCCAATCAGGAGAGTTTGAAAACAAGATATTGTGTCACCAGAATGCTCTCTGCTTACATGTTGTGTGTTATCCAGCCCCCAAAGTTAATCAATACTGGTACCCATAGTTCGGTGTTTGCAATGGCAGGACATATCTGTATGCTTCAAGAGGAAGGTTACAAAGTAGGAAAACACAGGGAGAGAATAGCGAAGGCCAGAAGATAAGATATGGCGAGAGGAGAATACTAAAGGCTAACAGATAGTTGATACGGGGATTAGGTAGTCCAGACAAGGATTAGTTAGGCCGGCTGGTGTCTGAGATTGGTTTAAGGACAAGGACGGAGGGGGTTTTTGACACGTTGCAGTCCAAAAGGGCAGAGACACTTCGCTCATCGAGCAGCCTGTGTAAAGGCAACACAAAAATGGCGGTGACTGTAAGATGGGGTCAAAATTAAAGAACCTCAGACCCTCCTTTTGCCATTACGCAGGCAATACACAAAGACTCACGCTAATCTGAATCAATGTCGATGGTCATGAAGTCGTCAAGCTGTTGCTGCAACATCATCTTCATCTTCATATTCTCCGTTTTCTGTGGCATGGGTCTTGGGACACACATAATAGCACAAAGACCACATATTGCGGGGCCACATTGTAAACAAAGGCAACACGAGAAGATGATGGCCAAAACTACTCCAACAAAGGTCAATACCTTCCATCCCCATGTGGACAGTAGTTCCCAAAACCATCCCATCAGAGACCAATTTCCTTCGTCCTGGTGGATGGACTCAGCAATGTGGTGCAATTTAGAGATGGCCTGGTATACTGTAGGGGCGTTATCAGGTATATAAATGCAACAACTCGATCCAATCAATGTACAGACTCCACCACGATCTGCGAGAATGATGTCTAACACCATTCTGTTCTGTAATGTCATAAGGCGATCCGCCTGAAGCTCAGCAGTGATATTACTCAGTGCTCCGACAGTTTCATTTATTGTTGCCTCAACTACCCGAATGAGATGTCTGATATTTCTACTATTGGCCATAGGGCCCCAAAATGGGAGGAATCCTTTAAGGAAGTCACCTCCTTCCTGTCCTGCTGTGTCCTCCAAAGCAATAACCCCTCTGCCGTACCTTGTCTTGTGATGTCCCGAAGGAGCTGAATATGTTGGAGGGAGGAGAAAAGCCATATAACAAGTCCCTGAGAAATCGGCTGGTAACCATGTATAGGCTCTGTCATGGCAGACGAAATATGTTCCTTGAGATGCTACCAATGGTGGAGACGTTCGGGATGTATAGATATATGTAATATTACAAGTGCTCTTTCCCAATTGAGCCTTAGGATTTTGACCATTGGCTTGGAGACATAGGTGACCTTGGTGGGGTACAGTATATATAGGTGGGGATCCTTTCCTTTTGGCTCTGTCTGTAAGGCTAGTGACATAATGTGTCACATTCCAGTCAATGTATGCTTGTCGCTCGTCGGTGGGGAATTCACTAAATGTTTTATAATGTTTTGACATAGCCACTATTCCCTTTATTAGTGAATTATGACTAACGTCAATTCCATCCCTATACGGACCAACAGGATGTCGATGTTGGTTCTCATAGGCATTGGCAAACATAGAGGTGTAAGCCCAAGCAGATCCTTTTAGGGAGAAGGGTAGAACTAAATATGGCATTCCTTTATCTGTATTATGGGGTAAAAGTCCACAAACCCAACAATCGGTGGTATTGATTACTAATTGATGCTGGTGTAATAGCTGGATGAATGAATTGTTGAGATATTCCATTCTCCTAATTTGTTCATGCCCTGGTAGCGTATAGAATTGGTGTGGGGAAATAATAGTGCGAAAAGGTATGGGCTGAGAGGTAGATATAGGTACAGATGCTGGCTGCAAAGTGTGAATAACCCAACCCACACAAGCTAATAAAACACATAACAGAGTTAAAACACATAATACTACGCCACATCTATTAAATAGTAATTTACAATATTTTTCCTTCATTTTGTTTTTTTTATCAATTTCTGATTCACCGGAAGTCATCCCCTAAAGTGTTGCTCGTGGCAATCTTCCTATCTCGCTCAGTTGTGGTTATTGGCCGTCCTATGACACTGCAAGTCCTGCAGACCTAGTGCCACTACTCAGGTCACAAACCAAGTCTCCTACCACGACCCTGCAAAAATGGGATGAGTCCAGTATCACATAAGGAAGAAAATATATACAATTCAAAAATTCAAAAATGCAATCTAAGAAATAAAAAAAAATGCAGTTTAGGAACGAAGGGGAGAAAAAATAAAAATAAATTTCAAATGTCTTTGGCCACTCTAGGCCTCAGATTGTATCTATCCTTGTTTGGCACAGTCTGGTCTTGAAAAAGTGTCTCTGGATCAGTTGTATCTATTCTGAGATGCGATGGTACAGCTTCTTGCAAAACATCATCGTCCTCTTTCTCAGTCCGAGTCCATTCTAGGTGTGCATCGCCAAAAGGTACAAACCGGGGAACTCTCTCTCCTTCACAATCACCTATACCTTCGCGGACCCACTGATCAAAAGGCAAAGGCAAGGGTACCCTTTTGCAGTGCACACCATGGATCCAGTTCTTTTTCCCAACGACTTTTACGGCTGTACGTGTCGTCAGCAGGACCTGTCTTGGCTCCCGCCAGCGAGGCTCCAAATTCCTCTTCCTCTGAAAATTCTTAAGGCACACCCAGTCGCCAGGTTGGAGGGTGTGCCCAGGATCCGAGGAAGCCTGTGGCAAGGTGTCTTGTACCTGCTGATGGAGAACACGCAATTTAGTGGTGAGGTCATGCAAATAGTCAATTAACATTGGGTATTCTATGTCAGAGTACTTCTTGGGTCTAGGGACACCCCAGACATTAGCCGGGCGTCCGAACACAATCTCATATGGGCTAAGTCCCACACGAGAATGAACAGTTGTTCGAGTTGACAAGAGGGCTAGAGGTAAGGCGTCGGGCCAGGCAAGACCTGTGCTGGCTTGTATCTTTGCAAGTTTAAGCTTGAGAGTGCCATTATAGCACTCTACCAAACCCGCTGACTGAGGGTGGTTTGCCGCGTGGAATTTTTGCTTAATCCCAAGACCTGCACATACTTTCTGCATGATTTGACCCACGAATTCACTTCCATTGTCACTCCAGACAATTCGAGGTAAACCAAACCTCGGGAAGTATTCTTTCAGAAGGACCTTAGCTGTAGACAAGGCAGTATTATCCTTTAGGGGTAGGCCTCTATCCATCTGGAAAAGGCACATACCACCACAAGGACATAATTTAGGTTTCTGCATCTCTCCATATGAATGTAGTCTATCTGCACTACCTCAAAAGGATACGTTGGGGGAGCAAAATGGCCTGCTGGGGTTGGTGTCCCTCTTCCTGGGTTGTGCATCAAACAAACAATGCAATGTTTAACAAGATTGTCTGCACATTTAGGAATCCCTGCATTCTGCCATACCGGAGCCAAAAGCTTGCATATTCCTTTCGCACTGATGTGGGCTGGACCATGCGCCATAGTCACTACTGGAAGTACATAGGCGTCTGGTAACAGCCAACGTTGGTGTTCTGACAATTCTATCCAACATCCTGTCGCATCCAACATTCCCGTACTATCTCTCCACTTACTCAATTCTTTCTCTGTAGCCTCTTCCTGAATCATTTTCACACTTTCTATTGTGTCCTCACACATTCCTCCTTGACTGACCCATCTAGCAGGTCCAGCAACATACATATGACTCGTCACATCTCTCGCTGTCTCTTTCGCTATCTGATCCGCAAAGCGTTTCCTTCACCCACATCATCAGTGACCCTTTTATGCGCACTACACTTCACAATTGCTATCTGAGTGGGTAAAGCAAGTGATTCCAAAAGGTCATTCACTAACTGACCATGCTGTATTTTAGTACCATGTGAGGTAAAGAATCCTCTTTCCCTCCAAAGGCGGCCAAAACTGTGGGCCACCCCAAATGCATATTGGCTGTCGGTGAACACATTCACTCTCTTCCCTTCGGCCAATACACAAGCTCTAGTCAGAGCTATCAATTCAGCTGCTTGGGCTGAATTCTGCCTAATGCGTGCTGTCTCCACAATCGTATGCAAAGTGGTAACAGCATAGGCTGCAGTCGTTTCACCATTGGGGAGCTTAAAACACGAACCATCCACCCATAGGATCCCATCCGGGTCCAGGAGCGGCGTATCTTTTAAATCAATCCTACCTTTTGTCTCCTCCTCTGTACGGAGAAAACAATCATGTTGCTCTTGAATGTCTTTCTCTACTGGGATTGGTAACAATGTAGCTGGATTTAGGGTATTACATCGCTTGATGTGCACGTGACTAGCCAAGAGCGTCAGCTCATACCCCGATAAACGGGCGCTCGTAAGATGCTGGGTTTTTGTCCTGTTTAAAAGTGTATCCACTGCATGTGGCACCATGACAATAAGCGTATTGTCTAGCACCAATCCAGCAGATTGGCGAATAGAAACTGCTGCTGCTGTAGCTTTCAGACAACTAGGTAATGCTTTAGCTACAGGGTCTAACGTAGCCGAAAAATAAGCACACGGGCGTTGTTTGTCACCAAATTGTTGTGTCAAAACTGACAACGCGCAACCTTCTCTCTCGTGCACATAAAGTGTGAAAGGTTTGCTGTAATCCGGAGTACCCAACACAGGAGCAGAACACAAGGAAGTACGCAAATCAGTAAAACTTTTCTGGCATTCCTCTGTCCAAGGAAGAGGTTGGGGGTATCTTTAAGGGTAAGTGCTAACAAAGGTTTTGCTAACAAAGAAAAATTCGGAATCCATTGTCTGCAGTAAGAGGTAATACCTAAAAGGCACGCACCTCTCTCTGTGTGCATGGTACAGACATTTGTGCAATTGATTGGATTCTTTCTGGGGTCAACCGCCGTCCCTCCTTCGACAAGAGATGACCTAAGTAGGTAACCTCTTGGTGACAATATTGTAATTTAGAGGGTGAAACCTTATGATGAAGGTCAGACAAGTGATGCAACAGTGAAACAGTAACTCGTTTACAAATTTCCTCAGAATCAGCAGCAACTAGCAGATCATCTACGTACTGAATAAGGGTGGCACCTGGAGGCAAAGTGAAAGCATCGAGCTGAGTTTTCAAAGCCTGACTATAAATGGAGGGACTTTCACAATAGCCTTGAGGTGCGCGCTTGAACCGGAAGCTTCGGCCTCCCAAAGAGAAGCCAAAAATATCCCTACTTTCCTCAGCAATGGGAATGCTAAAGAAAGCATTCTTAAGGTCAATGACCGAAAACCAGGCAGCTGAGGCAGGTATCATTGTCAATAAAGCAGTGATATCTGGGACGACAGGAAACTGGGGTACAACGATCTTGTTGACCTCCCGGAGATCGATTACAAAACGATAAACCGGTGGCTGGGAAGAGTCAGTACGTTTAAGGACAGGCAGAACAGGACTATTGCACACATTTCCTCTAGTCTCTTCAACCACACCTTTCTCAACCAAATCATAAATGATAGCCATCAGCGCTCTCTCACCATCACTCGAAATTCTATACTGAGGAATGCGAGGTAACCTAACATTGGACTTGAGGGTGACAACATAGGGTGGAATCTGCAAGAGACCAACATCATTGGGGCCTGTAGCCCAAAGAGTAGTAGGCAGGGAACGTAATTCAGAAGGGAGTTGGTCTCTAGACAAATATGTCGGGGAAATTAATCTCTTGCCTAAAGTAAGATGTACACCAGAAGGAGAACAATGCAGTGTCGCATACAATCTCTTTAACAAGTCCAACCCCAACAAATTCTCACCACAACCAGTTGTCAAAATAAGAGGAGCCTCCAAATCATAAGGGCCAATGGAGATAGGTAAAAGACAAGAAACTGGGTTACGAACCGGGGCGCCAGAAAATCCTACAGAAACATTTGTTAAGCCAGACAAAGGTGCCCCAGGGAGTTTAGAGTGGATGATAGAACTCTTCGTTGCACCAGTATCCAAGAGAAATGGTTCTGATACACCAAGCGCAACGACATCAACATAAGGCCCATTTTGGTCCACTGGAACTGAAATGACTCCCTCACTTTGTCCACGGCTGTCCTAGCTAGAGAAACCCTGATTCTCATCTTCCATATAATAATCGTCATTATAATAATGGGCAGACTGAGTATTTTGCTGATCAAAATAATTCATGGAATTTTGCGGCGGAAAGGAACGTTGATCCTGGGACATGGTACTTCGCCCCCTCCCCCTTGGTGTTGACTGGAAGCCTCCTCGGCCTCGCGGCCCAGGCGTACCACCAGCACGCTGCAATAATATCGGGCAATTATTCTTGAAGTGACCTTCTTCCTTACAATAGGCACATTGATTAGGACCCAGTGGAGGCCGTGGAACAAAAGGCTCAGGTTTCTGAAACACCTTCTGAAACTGGGGAGTCGGCTGAAACTGGCGCTGAGCAGGACGAGGAGGATAAGCCTGTTGTAAAAGAGCCTTCGTCTTTAAATCTTTAGTCTTTTTATCCAATTTGTCCTTCTCCTCCTTATCCCTATTTTCGTAATATTGGGCAGTAGCCAATATCTGGGCTGAAGAAGAAACAGCCCATGAACTTTCGGAATCCTTTAATTTATTAGAGAGCTCGGGAAGCAAATTAAATACAAATTTATCTACGAACAATCGCTGTCCCCCTCTGTGCTCATATCCTGACCACTGTGATCAAGAAACGTTTCTTCAAAACGAGTGAAGAAGTCAGAGACACTCTCATCCTTCTTCTGCTTACAGGCAGCTAACTTATCCCAATTAACTCGCAGAGCGGGCATCATAGATTTCATTAAGGTAATTATTCTACCAGGAAGTTCTGCAATTAAATTATCGGGTTTAGCACCACCCACTTGGAGCCCATCAGCAGCCAGTATAGCATTCCAATCACCTCCTAATTCTTGGGCGTGGTCCTCTTTCCGAATCCTAGCCCACAATGGTTGTGGGACAACATTTCCCATTAACATATCTATGTCAGCCAAATTCATAATACAAGCGTCAACAGTCTGAGATAATTCCTTGTAGTAACCAGCAGGGTTTTTACGGGGGTCAGGTAAAGACTGTTTAAGGGCCAGCACCTCAGATCTCTTCCAAGGTACATGTACCCATATACGTTGGAAGTGAGCCGGTATAAGCGGATTATTACCCTGGGCTGCAACCTCTTCTCTCCATACTGGGGGAACCTCTCGCATAGGATAGTGTTTCAGTTTGCGCCTAACAGAAGGATCAGGTTCAGACAAAGACCGGGAAAAGAACATTGATCTAAAAGTAATAAGTGTCCGTATAGCATTCTCAACCTCAGGACCCACAATAATTCCTTTATCAAAATCAGTGCTAATATCCAGCAAACCCTTGGGAGCTAAACCCAATCCCGTGGCCTCCCATTCCTGACCTAGGATTTCACACATGGCATTGAAAATGAATCTTTGTACAGGGGCATCCCACTGTTCAAAAGTATCCATGATATCTCGAACAGTATATTCGAGATCACTCAGGATCCACCTGCGAGCAAGACCCATGAACGTATCTCGTTCTTGGGAGTCAGGAAGTAAACTACGGGTCTGCCTACGGGGAAGAACAGGAGTCAGACTTACTGACCCAAAGAGAGGAGAAAAGAGACCAGAAACAGTCTCAACCATCCGCTGACGGATAGAAGGGGAAGTTGACAGAAAAACAGGAGATAATGTATGAGACGGAGCAGGAGAAGAGGCAACAGGTAGAGCGGAGGTCGAAGGCAAAGAAGACTGAGGTAAAGAAGTCGGAGGCAGAGGAGCTGGAAACAAGGGAGCTGAAGGCAAAGGAAATGGCGGGAGTGGCAGTGCCACAAAGGGCTGTGTTGGAGGTGCAGGAGCTGGAGCTGGTGGGAGAATAACAGGTTGTTGGACGGGTAACAAAGCGGGGGTGCATTAGCGCCTTGTACATAGGGCGGGGGCGATCGTAATAAGTGAGACATTAAAGGATCCTTCTCAGGATCAGCATCGCGATTTGGGGAAGAAGTTGGCAGCACTGGGTAACATTTGTCAATCGCCATGTGATGTTGCCTATCTAAGATCTCTATCGCATGATCTATTTCATTATTTTTAAACTGTTGGGCAGCCTGTATGACAGTGATATCTTTTTCTTTCCTATCTCTTTTTGCCTGTTTAATTTCTTTCTGTTTGGCTTCCTTGCGCCAAAGGCGAAAAGAGTCAAACATAGCCGGCCGGGCTTTTCTTTTAAACAAAGTAGCTTCTAAATTGTCTAAAATATCAGGCTCAAAACTACCATTATGTGGCCACTGTAAAACACCATCTTTCTTCGTATAGCGGACCCATATTTCATTAAAGGTGATGGGGCCTATACCATGTTTAGAGTAAAGCTCATAAGTAGGAGTTCCAGCCGGAGGAATTGGACAAGAGTCCTCCAGTCGGGAGTCCATATCGCAACAAAAACAACACCATTTTTTAAACTTACTGAAACCAGGCATCGTTATTTCACTGGCTTCCTACAAACAACAAGGGGCTAATCAAAACAGCACAAACGTACTCACCCCTTGGCTTCGACAATTGCAATTTTCGAATCTAAGAACCCAAAAACAAACAAAAAGGAGTGGGAGCTACCCACCAGTACTTAACAAATGTCTTCTTCACGCCAACAGAGGTCCGTCTAACGTCTCGCAATACCAGTCATCACCAAAAGAGGGACCAAGGCAGGGCAGCAGTCAGGGCAGCAGGCACCAGCAGCCGTGGGAAAGGAGAAGCCACACTTCAAAAGACCATCGGCCCACTCTTTGACATACAGGGGTCGCTGGTGTGGGGGCGCCTCCTCTGGAATTTTCCTGCGGGGCTCCTCACGATCCTTGGGCTCAACCGCTACCTCTGAAGCCGCCCCACGTTGGGCGCCAATTGAAGAACCGGGCCTTTGGGCCTGGCGGCGCAGGGCACGCCTGAAATCTTCGGGTTCACCTGCCTTGTTGCACAGAGACACGGAATACCCTGTTGGCGTAGAAAACCAAGTTTATTAGCTGCAGCTAAGCACAGTTGTCCAAGAAGTACATCAAGTAGGTTCTCAGGAGACTGCCACTTGACTCCGTGGCTCACAAGCTTTTATCGTCGAAATACATCTGTACAAACATACACCCATCACACAAATTTTTAGCCAATCAGGAGAGTTTGAAAACAAGATATTGTGTCACCAGAATGCTCTCTGCTTACATGTTGTGTGTTATCCAGCCCCCAAAGTTAATCAATACTGGTACCCATAGTTCGGTGTTTGCAATGGCAGGACATATCTGTATGCTTCAAGAGGAAGGTTACAAAGTAGGAAAACACAGGGAGAGAATAGCGAAGGCCAGAAGATAAGATATGGCGAGAGGAGAATACTAAAGGCTAACAGATAGTTGATACGGGGATTAGGTAGTCCAGACAAGGATTAGTTAGGCCGGCTGGTGTCTGAGATTGGTTTAAGGACAAGGACGGAGGGGGTTTTTGACACGTTGCAGTCCAAAAGGGCAGAGACACTTCGCTCATCGAGCAGCCTGTGTAAAGGCAACACAAAAATGGCGGTGACTGTAAGATGGGGTCAAAATTAAAGAACCTCACTGCTCTCTCAGAACCCTGATGATGGGTCAGTAGATGGTGTTGCTTTGGCAAGCAGCCTCACTGACCATCAGCAAACTGAGTGCAGAGAAGTTCTGCGACAGTATAGACATATGTTTAGCCTGACCCCTAGTCAGACTACCTGGTGCACCCATGAGGTGGACACTGGAGACAGTCTGCCTGTCAAGAGTAAAATCTACAGGCAACCTGACCATGTCAGGGACTGTATCAGGACTGAAGTCCAGAAAATGTTGGAGCTAGGTGTAATTGAGCCTTCAGATAGCCCTTGGGCTAGCCCAGTAGTCCTGGTACCCAAGCCTCATACCCAGGGTGGTAAGAAAGAAATGAGGTTTTGTGTAGACTACAGAGGCCTCAATGCAGTCACTAGGACTGATGCCTATACCATACCAAGGGCAGATGAGCTGATTGATACTTTGGCCTCAGCCAAGTATCTAAGTACATTTGACCTAACAGCTGGCTACTGGCAGATCAGATTAGCTGATGATGCAAAAGCCAAAACAGCATTTTCGACCCCTAGTGGGCACTACCACTTTGTGGTGATGCCCTTTGGATTGAAAAATGCACCTGCCACTTTTCAGAGTTTGGTGAATAAAGTTCTGGCAGGGATGGAAACTTATTGCTCAGCTTATCTAGATGATATTTCTGTCTTTAGTTCCTCCTGGCAGGATCACCTGGTCCACCTCAGAAATGTTTTAGAGGCTCTGCAGAAAACAGGCCTCACTATCAAGGCCACTAAGTGCCAGATAGGGCAGAGTCAGGTTGTGTACCTGGGCCACCTTGTAGGTGGAGGCCAGGTTCAGCCTTTACAGAGCAAAATCCAAACCATAATGGAATGGGTTGCTCCAACCACCCAGAAACAGGTGAGAGCCTTCTTAGGCCTGACTGGGTACTATAGGAGGTTTGTCAAGGGATATGGATCTATAGTGACCCCCTTGAATGATCTGACCTCAAAGAAAATGCCAAAAAGGTTCAGTGGACAGCTAGCTGTCAGAAGGCATTTGAAGACCTAAAGCAGGCCATGTGCACTGCCCCCATCTTACAGAGTCCAGACTACACCAAAAAGTTCATTGTCCAAACAGATGCTTCTGAGCTGGGTGTGGGAGCTGTACTGTCTCAACTGAATGATGAAGGTCAAGACCAGCCAGTAGCTTTTATTAGCAGAAGGCTGACCCCTAGAGAGAAACGTTGGTCAGCTATAGAGAGGAGGCCTTTGCTGTGGTGTGGGCCCTGAAGAAGCTGAGGCCATACTTGTTTGGCACTCACTTCATAGTTCAGACTGACCACAAGCCCCTCCTATGGCTTAAACAGATGAAAGGTGAAAACCCAAAACTTTTGAGGTGGTCCATTTCCCTACAGGGGATGGACTATACAGTGGAACATAGACCTGGGACCCAACATGCCAATGCAGATGGACTCTCAAGGTATTTCCACTTAGAACACGAAGACTCAACTGGTCAAGGTTAGTTTAGTGTCCCTGCGTTTGGGGAGGGGTTGTGTAGGAGAGTAGGATCTGCCTCTTATGTTGCCCCCACTTTTTTTCTGATGTTTACACTGGTTTCTGGCTATAGTCTGGCTGGGTCCCTGCTAATCAGGGCCCCAGCCTCTCTGTTCTCTCTAAATGACTTGGAGTGCACTCTAGGTGCACTAGTGATTGGATACTGTGGTACCTTATGAGTCCCTAGTATATGGTACCTTAGGTACCAAGGGCATAGGTACTTCACAGGCCTACCAGGGGCTGAAGCATGTATTATGCCACCCCTAGGAAGCAGGCTAAATATGACACCACAAGCCTGCTACTGCAGCCAGGGTGAGGTGGTGCTAGCACCCCTCACTGAGATATAGGTTTCCTATATCTCTCCTGCACACACATTTAAACCTATCAGTCACCCCTAAGGCAGGCCCTATCAATCCTGAGGGCAGGGTGCTTGGTTCCTATGTGAGAGGGGGCCTCTGCCTGAGCAGGGCCCCTCTGCAGCTCTCAGAGTCCATTCTCTGGGGCTGTTTGTGGATGCGGTTAAACCATATACTCTTAAGTGCATTATATCCTCGCGGTAGAATGCTAACTTTGGAATGGCTGCATCAAAACATGTCGTGTTTGGTGTCAAACATCTTGGAATACTACCCCCCGCCAGTTCTGGCGGCGGGGGTAGCATTCCACCCTTCTAGAGGGATAGACATGTACCTACTGTGGAAACGCGGTAGAATCCTGCAGAGCCCTGGCATCACAAAATGGATGCCACCAGTCACAGACACTGGGCTGCCCTCCTGCTGATGACCGAAACTCGCATTGGAGGAAGCCCAACAATAGGCATCCTGTCACAGGGAGGTGTAACCACCTCCCAGACAGGGTTTAGTGTATTGGGGCTGGGTGGGTGCACTCTTAGAGTGCTTTGAAGTCCTGCACTGGGGGAGCAGAAGGCTCCTCTGTGCATATGCCAGTTCAAACCAGCTCAGGGGCTACCTGCCCCTGCTCTGGCGCGAAACTGGACAAGGGAAGTGGGTGTAGCCACCCCTCCCTGACCCTCCCATAGGTGGGGTCATAGAGCTAGTCCCTCCCTTCTTTTTAGTATAAGAGGGGGAACCTGTGCATTGCAACCCAGATACCCCTGGACGACGCTCTACAAGAAGAATCCCGGACCTTCAACGTTCCACTACCTTTGGAAGACTGAAGAATCTCCCTTGGAGTCAAGGAGTGACTCCCCTGCTTGGCAGGCACCAAAAACGACAAAGACGGTCGCAAACTACGCCACTCCCGCCGGAGCCCGAAGTCCCTGCAGCCCAGAAAGAGGATTTCCTGACTTCTCCAAGGCCATCGTGAGTTCCCAGCGAAGCTGAGGCAAGTGGACCCCACGAGGAACCGCAGACCCTGGGTACCGTGCACTATTGTCGAGTGCAACCCCTTCACGACGTTCTACGAACTTGTGCTTTGGACCACGTGTGGTCCCAGCCTCTAACAGAGATCCCTCCCAAAATCAGAGGCCTACACCGTCCCGAGTGACCGTGGGCCCCTGTTGAGTGCATCCGCCTGAGGCGTCTTCGCGATCCCTTGCCAGCCAGCTTGTGGGTCCCCAGAAGACTTTCCAAAGAAACCAAAGAGCTCCCCTAGTTGCTCCAGGCCTGCCCTGACCTACCCTCGCTGGGTAAGTTCCTCAGACCTTGCTGGTCTGCACCATTGACTTTTTCTTTCCACCACAAGACTTGCTGCTACCAAGGCTTGTTGGCTCCAATCGGGTCGCCGACACCGCAGTCAGCTGCAGACCTCGTGTGCCACGCTGAATCCAGCTCCTGGCCATCCTCTACGCCTCCTGGACCTCGTGGTCGAAGAGTCAAGACACCAGTGAACAACCTGAATCTGTCGACGACGGTGGGCATTCATCTTCCTTGCCCCGGGTCACTGCCAAGTGCCCTTGAACACTGTCCCCTCTGCTTTCAGGTCGTCCTCCTTCTGAATCCAGGCTTGGATTCCAACGGACACTTCTTCTGTCGCCGCAAGCAGCAAGTCTTCACTGGCTCCCATTGAAAACGACGCCGCGACCCGACACCAAAGGACACCTATGCACCCGGCTCCCTGGGTGAGGTAACTTTAGCATTACGGTGCTCCTGTGGGTGTGGGCCCTAGAACTACTTACCCTGTAAGTGGCTTGCTTGTAGCTACCCTAGAAGTGCCCTAAAACTCTTATTTTCTAAGTGCGACAATTGCGCTGACTCGTACAGGGTTCGCGTCTGTGTTAGACACATCGCGTCCATCACCCTTGTAACTCTATCTGTAACCGTGTCC
Organism: Calotriton arnoldi; assembly: GCA_963921515.1. Taxonomy (NCBI): domain Eukaryota; kingdom Metazoa; phylum Chordata; class Amphibia; order Caudata; family Salamandridae; genus Calotriton; species Calotriton arnoldi. Next base: position 268,623 of record CAWUFW010015125.1, on the reverse strand, counting down.
TTCGACTCGTACTGAGTCCGATCGGTGTTCGCCTCGAACGCACAAAGGACCTGTAACATTGAAATCTCAATTGCGCTGACTCGTACAAGGTTCGCGTCTGTGTTAGGCACATCGCGTCCATCTCCCTTGCAACTCTATCTGTAACCGCGTCCTTCGACTCGTACAAGGACCGATCGGTGTGTTCGCCTCGAACACGCAAGGGACCTTTAACATTGAAATCCCAATCGCGTCTGTTCGCATAGACTCAGACAGGACTCGCACCGGTGCCTGAACACCGCGTCCGTCCCCTGTGGGTCTCCTACAACTACCTGGGGTGGTTCTAGGGGGTCCCTCGATTCTAAATGCCCTAGACCTAGGTCTAGCCAAACTAAGATTGTGATATTGGATTGTGCCAACTCATTTGTGATAACTTTGCATTGTACATATGTTCCTGACTTCTAATCTCATAAAGAGATTAGTAGAGAGTTGTTTATTAATAAATACATATATATTTGATATATATACCTGTGTGGTGTCTTTTCATTTGGTGATTCAAGAGATTGTGTGGTAAAACAAGCTGCTTTACATTCCTCCAAGACTTAGCCTGAAGGCTGCTCTCCACAGCTACCACTAGGATAGCTTTCTATAAAGGTTGTCTTAAACCTACCAACCATAAGAGTCGAATTGTTCTGGTGCAAGGTGTCCACTTTAATTAGTGAACAGCATATACCAGGCCAACTTCTCACAGACAGCATCTTACATGTCGCTCAACATGCATTATTTATGTGATTCAGTGCCAACGGCAAAGCTGTAAAAAACAATGTGTAGGCCAGACAGTGAATGACCTCCGTACACGATTCAGGAACCACAAATCGGCAATAATTAATAAGAAAATTGACCAGCCTGTAGCCAATCATTTTAACCTTGTGGATCATTTACTATCAGATTTGAAGATTTTCCCCGTGGAACATGTCTCAAAGGAAGAACTACTGGACTCCAGAGAAAACTTCTGGATGTACCGTTTAAAATCACTGCATCCAGATGGACTGAACATTACTGACAATACAACCTGATTACTGCATATCTCAAGACTGCATTGATTCCACATTCCAAATGGAATCTTCACTCATGATGCTTTTTGAAAATTCAGCTGTGTCATCTGTGCAGCCACTGAGCAAACCATCTTGTACTACCTGAGGAAGGCGGAAGCTGAAACGTTGTAGTGGAAATATATTTTTGTTCTTTGGTGAATCTATCTGTTTGAGTCACTTCTTTCTTGGATATATATATATATATATATATATATATATATATATTATATATATATATATATATATATATATATATATATATTCACTGGAAAAAACGTAGGTTTCAGGGATTTTATAGTTAGAAATTTTCATTTAAAAAACCTTTGAAATTCACTGAAAAAACCATAGGTTTCAGGGACGTTATAGTTAGAAATTAGCATTTAAAAAACCTTAGAAATTCACAGAAAAAACCACAGGTTTCAGCGACGTTATAGTTGGACATTTCACTCATGCAAAACCAGAGAAATTCGGCCGTTATAGTTAGTTGAGCTAACTATAACTCGCGCCCCGCAATGCACTGCTGATGACGTCACATATTACATCACTGATGACATGATCAGGGATATCACTGATGACATCACTGATGACATCTAAAATGACATCACTGATGACATCACTGATGACATCATCCACGTGATAATCTGATGCACCTCCTCACACCCTAATATAAGCTTTGATACACCCACTCTAAAATACAGACTATCATTTTCGAAACCATAGACACACCAATACCAGTTACTACATACCCACTCACTGATTCCTAGGTCTACACACACATCCACTCATTCACCCATAGAGTCACTCATACATGCAGGCACTCATCAATACAGCACTATCGTATGCACTCATACACTTATACAGACACTCATACACCGCCACTCAACCCACAGAGTTACTCACACACCTAGTCAGTCATGCAAAGAATCAATCACACTCCCATTTACTCACCTATACAGTTATACACACACCACCTCACTTATTCATACAGATACTAACACATACTTACTCTCTTATACAATCACTGACACAAGCACTCACTCATCCATACAGCCACTCTCGCAATCACTCACTCTCACATATAGTAATTTATATAGTCCAACACTCACATATACTGCCTTTCACATATGTAGTTACTCACACATGTACCACTGAGACATCCATTCACTCACCAACACACCCATACACACACTCACCCACCCATACAACCCTTCACAGATGCACTCTTGATCCCATACACCCAGTGAATCACCCACTCACACATCTAGGCACAGAGTCACCCACCCCCCACCCACCCACACAGACACTCAGGCACCCATACAGATACTCAGACAGCCAATCAATAACCCATATAGACTCATGTAGCTACTCGCCAACCCATGCACCAACCCATGCAGCCGCTTACACACCAACTGACAGACTGATACAGACATTCACACAGTTTAATCACTAACCCATGCATTCAGTAAGACACGTTTAATCACTCACTTATACAGTCAGTCATGCACCTACTAAATCATCTATTCACCCACTCATTCTTCAATACACCTTGGCATATATATATATAAAACATATTTAAACTTTACAGAAACACACAGTCACTGGATGATGTCAACAGTGATGTCATCAGTGATGTCATTTGAGATGTCATGAGTGATGTCACTGACCATCTCATGAGTGATGTAATATGTGACGTCATCAGCAGTGCATTGCGGGGGCGCGAGTTATAGTTAGCTCAACTGTTAGACTTGGCATCTTTTGGCGTGTTTCCCCTGACTTTTTGCTTTCTGACCTCCCGGTTTTGACTCTGTTTTTGCTGGTGTAATGATTCTGCGCACTTTCCTCACTGCTGCCCAGTGGGAAAGTGCAAGTGCTCCTGTATAAAATGTGTTATGGATTGGCGTTTCCATGATTGACCTATTTGGTTTATGTGTCAGTCCCTTGTAAAGTGCACTGCGAGTGCCAGGGCCTATAGATCAAATGCTGTTGGTGGGCTGCAGCACTGGATTGTGCCACCCACGCAAACAGCCGGTAAAGTGTAACTCGGGCCTGCCATTGCAGAGCCTGTGCGTAGCCTGGGGTTGCCATGTCGACTTGGCAAGTGCGCACACTTGCAAGTCCCTAAACCTTCCCTTTTCTACATGTTAGTCACCCCTAAGGTAGGCCCAAGGTACCCCTGTGGGCAGGGTGCGTTGTATGCGAAAGGTAGGACATGCCCTGGTGTGTGTGGCATGTCCTGATAGTGAATTACAGCCTAGTTCGTTTTTCACTATTGCAAGGCTACCTGTTCCCCATAGGCCAGAACGGGCAGTTTTGATTATTACAGCTTATAATCCTAACTGACCCGGGAACATGGTAGAAATTCGAGTTTAGTATGCCTGGACTCAGAATGATAAAATGCATCTTTTAGTGAAGTTGGTTTTAACATTCTGTGTTTGAAAATACCACTTTTAGAAAGTGGGTATTTTCTTGTCTAACCATCCAAGCCTGCCTCTGCGAGGTTGTGTATTCCTTGTCTGGAGTGTGAGTGACAGGGGCTGGGGGATGCCAGGAGACAGGGTGAGTCAGCACAGGGCTGAATAGCAAGATCTACATGTAGATGGGTGGGAGGAGTTGCACCTGGGCCCTGAATAGGACAGTGCCTTCCCTCCACAATGCTGGCTCCACCTCCTGTGGTGCATCTGATGTCCCTGGCCTACTCTCTGAAGGAAAGGACGGAGACTTGTCAACAAAGTACTCCAGAACTGGTTTGGACTAGGCAAAGGCCTCTCTGCCTTCAGAGAACAAAGGAATTTGGGATTTAAATATTGGGGCCCTGACCCCATGAATTTAGATCTCTCTGGAATCAAGGAACCTGTCAAGACGAAGAGCTGGAGAGCTGCTAGGAGGAGTACTGCCCCTTTGCTGAGTTATTGCCTTGTTGGGTTGGCCTGCAGTTGCTGCTTCTGCCTTGGGCAGTGAAAGGACTGAACTTTCTACAAACTTGTGCTGAGTATCTCCAAGGGCCTGGAACCGAGCTGGCCTCCTGTTAAGAAGTCTCAGGGACTACAAAGACTTCACAAGCCTCTGGGTACCGGTTCTGGAACGCTGTTTCAGTTGCCACAGAGGAAGGGAACCGCAACCGACTCCGTCAACCGAATCGGACCGGTGACCTGTTTGCACCGCAGACCGCATCGCCCCGCTTCGCATCGCAACCCTGGTCTCACCGTGGGCGACGTCCGACGCCGCCAACACCGAGCCGCTGCTTGCACCGTGACCTGTGGGCACCGCAGTTCGCATCGCATCGCTTCACTGAACCAGCCGGACCCGACCGACGCGGACGCTGCAACTGGCTCAACAGTCGTGACCGCATCGCAGTTGGGGCACCGCTCGCACGTTTGCGACGCATCGCTCCGACTCGCACCGCTGTCCGACGCCAGCTCCCGCACTCCGGCTTGGTCGCCTGCATCGCAACCTGTCAGCACCGCATTGTACAACGTCTCGCCCTGCACCGCACGCCTTGGACTCACCGACTCCGTCTGCACGACGCTCATCGAGCCGCTGCCTGCACCGCATCGAGGGACACCACACCTTGCATCGCTCCGTCTTGCACCGCAACCGCGACGAACGCCCGACCGGCTCGTACACTCCGTACCAGCCACAACGAGAAAGGTACTGTGACCGAGTCTGTTCACGACTCTGCTGGCCCGTAGCGACGCGGTCGGCTGGAACTGTTGGACTCTGTGTAATTCAGCATCGCGGTAGACCCGGACGGGGCTACCGACTCGTACGAACTTTGCTTTTGTGTTATTCCTGCAAAGAAGAAGTTACCTTATCAAGCATTCATTTTTAAAGTATAGTATTGTGGATTTTTGTCGTAATTGGTCTTGTCTTGAGTATATAAAAATATTGGTTATTTTTCTAAACTGGTGTGGTGTCCGTTTGTAGTGCTTACACTGTATTACTGTTGGTTATGTGCAAATGCTTTACACACTGCCTCTAGAATAAGCCTGACTGCTCGTGCCAAGCTACCAAGGGGGTGAGCAGGGGTTATTTTAGGAGTGTAACTCCCTTACCCTGACTAGGAAGAAGGGTCCCTACTTGGTCAAAGGTGCAAGCCCTTGCCAACTAGAGATCCCATTTCTAACATTGGTTGTCAGCGGTGAGGATAGGACTTGTGTTTGCACTTGACTTACAGTGATTGGTGTGCACTACTACCATATCGCAGACCATTACGTACCACATACTGTCTCTTTTTCTTTTGGCCTATTTTTGATCTTGCCAGTTTTCAACTCACTACTTTCATCATGCCTGAATCAACTGCATCATCCGTTGCATCTCTGGAAGTTATCTTTGAGGAGGATAGGTTGGAATCCTACGCCGTAAAGGAGCTACGAGCGATTTGTAAAAACCTGAAAGTCCAAATTAAAGGCCTCACAAGGCAGGAGGAGCTACAGAAGGCGCTGAGGGCCTGGTTAGCAGCCAGACATGCCAGTGGGCAGCCTGGTAATCTCAGTGAGGAGGTGGAGGAGCCTATTTCCAGGGTGGATGTGCTTTTGGGTGAGGGGGAACCCGCCAGGTCAGGCAGCAGCAGTCTGTCCCCAGAGGAGCTGGAGGACAGGCGGGAGGCAAGGCAGTTTGAGCTGCAGAAGCTCAGGCTGGAGAGTGAGTGGGAGGAGAAGAGATTGGCCATGGAGGAGAAGAAGATACTCTTAGAGCATGAGAGAGAACTGAAGGAGCTAGAACTTAGGAGTAAGTCAGGCTCAGATGGTGGCAGCAATTCGTCCAGAAAGGCAGACAGGATTGTGCACATTCCCAAGAATGTAGGCAAGGAGTTCAAGAAGGGGGATGACATACAAAGGTGGTTTCAGGGTTATGAGGCAGCCATACACATGAATGGGGTCCCTGAGGAAAATTGGGGAGCAGGATTGTGGCCACTTTTCCCTGAAGAAGCAAGGGATGCTCTGATAGCTTTGGGTAAGGGGTATCACCTCACCTATGCTGACATGAAGGATGCCCTTCTCACTAAGTATGGTCTTACTCCTGAAAAGTACAGGGATCAGTTCAGGTCCAGTAAGAAGTCTGATGCCAACACTTGGTTGGAATGTGTGGATGTGTTCTGCAGATCGCTGGATGGTTGGGTGAAGGGCAGTAGTGTAACAGATTTTCAGGGGCTCTACAACTTGATTGCATGGGAGCACTTGTCTAGTCTATGTTTTGCAGATCTGCGCCAGCACCTAGTGGATAGTAAGCTAACTGACCCCAGGAAGCTTGCTATGGAAGCGGACCGCTGGGTGAGTACCAGGGTCCACAAGAAAGCGTTTGGGGAGACTCAGCCAAAGGTGGGCAGGGTCCCCAGCAGAAAGGTGGGGGGGACAAGGGTAAAGCACAGGAGTTCTCTAAAGGGCCCCAAACTAGTACCCAGGGTAAAGGTTCCCAGCCCCCCGGTGATAAGAAGAAAGGGGTCTCTACAGGGAAGCCTGTTGAGACCGGCCCCATCAAGTGTTATGCATGTGACCAGGTAGGTCACTTTAAGGGGGACCCCAAGTGCCCAAAGGGGACACAGCCACCCACCGGTGGACAGTCCAAAGTGTTGGCTAGTGTAGCGCTTGGGGAGGAGGGTGGGGATCCCGCAGAAATGACCCTTGTCTCACTAGGGGACAGTGAGATGGTCCCAGGAAACCAGGTGCCCCCTAACACAAAGAAATATAGCACCTGGGTGACCATCAATGAGAACAGGGTAGAGGCTCTCAGAGATACTGGAGCCAGTGTGACCTCAGTCCGGTGTCACCTGGTCTCTGAGAAGCAGGTAGTCCCAGGGGCATTCCACCAAGTAGTTGCTGTAGACAACTCTGAGTGCCAGTGTATGGTGGCGCAGGTTCCCTTTGAATGGGGGGGTCTCAGGTCCCTTGAGGGTGGTTGTGAGCCCTACCATGCCTGTAGATTGTCTGCTAGGTAACGACCTGGAGCAGTCCTTATGGAAGGATGTTGAGCTCAGGTCTCACTTGGAGATGCTTGGGTTGCCAGAGTGGGCATGCGTGTCTACTCGGTCAATGGCAGCCAGAAAGGGTGATCAAGAGGACTTGGAGCCTGGAACAGTGGCCCAAGTCCCTGCCAAGAGAAAGGGCAGGGGCGCGGGAAACTGGCCCCCAAAGTTCCCACGGACCGGGAGGAGGCGGACCTCGAGGGGACGCCCGGTGCCTACAGGGGAGCAGGTAGCCGAACTGGGAGACATCTCTGAGCTGACCCATTGGCAGCAAGAAGGGGGTCCCACCAGGGAGGAGTTCTGCAGGGAGCAGAGCGAGTGCCCTACTCTGGAGGGTCTGTGGCGGCAGGCTGCAGACCAGGCAGCTGGTAATCAGTCCGGGTCACATCTGATCTACTGGGAGAGTGGTCTCCTATACAGTGAGCCTAAGGTTGCTGAGCCTGGGTCAGCCCGTGTGCTGGTAGTACCCCAGCGCTTCAGGACCTTCCTACTGGGTCTGGCTCGTGACGTGCCTTTGGCAGGACATTTGGGGCAGGACAAGACCTTTGACAGGCTTGTCACCCACTTCTTTTGGCCCCAAATGCGAAGGCAGTCAGATGCACACTGTAGGTCTTGCCAAACTTGCCAGGCAAGTGGTAAGAGTGGGAGGAAGGTCAAAGCTCCTCTCCAACCTTTTCCTGTTGTTGGTACACCCTTTGAAAGGGTAGGGATGGATATTGTGGGGCCACTGGATCCCAAGACAGCCATGGGCAACAGGTACATCCTGGTCTTGGTGGACCATGCCACCCGGTACCCGGAGGCAATCCCTCTCAGGACAACGACGGCGCCAGTGGTGGGCCGGGCGTTAATGGGGATCTTTTCCCATGTGGGATTCCCCAGAGAGGTGGTTTCTGATAGGGGACCAATTTCATATCCAAGTATATGACATCCCTGTGGAAGGAGTGTGGTGTAACCTACAAGTTCACCACTCCTTACCACCCCCAAGGAAACGGTCTGGTGGAGAGATTCAACCAGACCTTGAAAGGCATGATCAAGGGTCTAACAGAACCCAGGAGGCGTAAGTGGGACGTCCTCTTGCCATGCCTACTCTTTGCATACAGGGAGGTGCCTCAGAAGTCTCTTGGGTACAGCCCCTTTGAGCTCCTGTATGGCCACCCTGTCAGAGGACCTCTGAGTTTGGTAAAGGGAGGCTGGGAGGCAGCTCCCAGGAAAACTCCCCAGGATGTGTTTAGCTACATGCTGGCCTTTAGAAACCAAACTGCCCGCTTCAGGAAACTCGCTCAGGCGAACCTAGAAGCAAGCCAGGAAGAAATGAAGAGATGGTATGACCAGAATGCCACTCTGGTCGAATTTCAACCTGGGCAAAAAGTGTGGGTCATGGCCCCAGTGGCACCTTGTGCCTTGCAGGACAAGTGGACTGGGCCATATGAGGTGGTGGAGTGCAAAAGTGACATCACCTACCTGGTGGATTTGCAAGCTCCAAGGAACCCTTTGAGGGTCCTTCACGTGAACCGCCTCAAGCCCCACTTCGAGAGGTCCGAAGTGAGTATGCTCTTGGCGACAGATGATGGGGTGGAAGAGGAGAGTGAGCCTTTCCCTGACCTCCTGTCTACCAAGGAGCATGATGGGTCAGTAGAAGGTGTGATCCTCTCCCCTACTCTGACTCAGGAGCAGCAGGGGGACTGTCACCAGTTTTTGGGACAGTTCGCCCCACTGTTCTCTCTGACTCCCGGTGTTACTCACTGGTGTACCCATGACGTGGACACTGGTGACAGCCCTCCTGTGAAGCACAAGATTTACAGGTTGACTGACCGGGTCAGAGCCAGCATCAAGGAGGAGGTCTCTAAGATGTTGGCGTTAGGGGTGATTGAGCCCTCCCACAGCCCTTGGGCCAGCCCAGTGGTCTTGGTCCCAAAGGATGCTGCGCCCGGTGCCACTCCAGAACTCCGGTTTTGTGTGGACTACCGTGGGCTCAATGCCGTCACCAGGACTGACGCGCACCCCATCCCCAGAGCTGATGAGCTCATTGATCGGTTGGGAGCTGCCCGGTTCCTCAGCACGTTTGATTTGACGTCTGGGTACTGGCAGATTGCCTTAACCGATGGGGCCAAGGAGAGATCAGCATTCTCAACCCCAGAAGGTCATTACCAATTCCGGGTGATGCCCTTTGGGTTGAAGAATGCCCCTGCCACCTTTCAGAGGTTGGTCAATCAGGTGTTGGCTGGGCTGGAGGATTTCAGTGCCGCCTACCTGGATGACATTGCTGTGTTCAGTTCCAGCTGGGAAGAACATTTACAGCACCTTGAGAAAGTGTTGAGGGCTCTGAAAGGTGCAGGCCTCACGATCAAGGCCAGTAAGTGCCAGATCGGGCAGGGTTCTGTGGTGTACTTGGGACACCAGGTAGGAAGCGGCCACGTGGCGCCTCTACAACCCAAGATTGACACCATTCTGGCTTGGGAGCCCCCCAAGACCCAGACAGAGGTGAGAGCCTTCTTAGGTCTCACCGGCTACTATAGGAGATTTGTTAAGGGCTATGGCACCATCGTTGCCCCCTTAACAGAGCTGACTTCTAAGAAGCAGCCCAGGAAAGTGATCTGGACTGAGTCCTGCCAGAAAGCTTTTGATGCCCTGAAGGCAGCCATGTGCACGGCGCCCGTGCTCAAGGCACCTGACTTCTCCAAGGAATTTGTCGTGCAGACTGACGCTTCAGAGCATGGTGTGGGTGCGGTGCTCTCACAACTGAACGAAGAGGGCCTGGATCAGCCTGTAGTCTTCCTTAGCAGGAGACTACTCCCCAGGGAACAGAGGTGGAGTGCCATAGAAAGGGAAGCTTTTGCTGTGGTCTGGGCGCTGAAGAAGTTGAGACCATACCTGTTTGGGACTCACTTCCGGGTTCAGACAGACCACAGGCCCCTCAGATGGTTGATGCAAATGAGGGTGAGAATCCAAAACTGCTGAAGTGGTCCATCTCCCTACAGGGAATGGACTTTACGGTGGAACACCGTCCTGGTACAGAACACGCCAACGCAGATGGTCTGTCCAGGTTCTTCCGCCTTAGTGAAGAGAACTCCAATGGGTTTGGGTAGTTCTCCCTACTTTCAGCTGGAGGGGACATGTGTTAGACTTGGCATCTTTTGGCGTGTTTCCCCTGACTTTTTGCTTTCTGACCTCCCGGTTTTGACTCTGTTTTTGCTGGTGTAATGATTCTGCGCACTTTCCTCACTGCTGTCCAGTGGGAAAGTGCAAGTGCTCCTGTATAAAATGTGTTATGGATTGGCGTTTCCATGATTGGCCTATTTGGTTTATGTGTCAGTCCCTTGTAAAGTGCACTGCGAGTGCCAGGGCCTATAGATCAAATGCTGTTGGTGGGCTGCAGCACTGGATTGTGCCACCCACGCAAACAGCCGGTAAAGTGTAACTCGGGCCTGCCATTGCAGAGCCTGTGCGCAGCCTGGGGCTGCCATGTCGACTTGGCAAGTGCGCACACTTGCAAGTCCCTAAACCTTCCCTTTTCTACATGTTAGTCACCCCTAAGGTAGGCCCAAGGTACCCCTGTGGGCAGGGTGCGTTGTATGCGAAAGGTAGGACATGCCCTGGTGTGTGTGGCATGTCCTGATAGTGAATTACAGCCTAGTTCGTTTTTCACTATTGCAAGGCTACCTGTTCCCCATAGGCCAGAACGGGCAGTTTTGATTATTACAGCTTATAATCCTAACTGACCCCGGGAACATGGTAGAAATTCGAGTTTAGTATGCCTGGACTCGGAATGATAAAATGCATCTTTTAGTGAAGTTGGTTTTAACATTCTGTGTTTGAAAATACCACTTTTAGAAAGAGGGCATTTTCTTGTCTAACCATCCAAGCCTGCCTCTGCGAGGTTGTGTATTCCTTGTCTGGAGTGTGAGTGACAGGGGCTGGGGGATGCCAGGAGACAGGGTGAGTCAGCACAGGGCTGAATAGCAAGATCTACATGTAGATGGGTGGGAGGAGTTGCACCTGGGCCCTGAATAGGACAGTGCCTTCCCTCCACAATGCTGGCTCCACCTCCTGTGGTGCGTCTGATGTCCCTGGCCTACTCTCTGAAGGAAAGGACGGAGACTTGTCAACAAAGTGCTCCAGAACTGGTTTGGACTAGGCAAAGGCCTCTCTGCCTTCAGAGAACAAAGGAATTTGGGATATAAATATTGGGGCCCTGACCCCATGAATTTAGATCTTGCTGGAATCAAGGAACCTGTCAAGACAAAGAGCTGGAGAGCTGCTAGGAGGAGTACTGCCCCTTTGCTGAGTTATTGCCTTGTTGGGTTGGCCTGCAGTTGCTGCTTCTGCCTTGGGCAGTGAAAGGACTGAACTTTCTACAAACTTGTGCTGAGTATCTCCAAGGGCCTGGAACCGAGCTGGCCTCCTGTTAAGAAGTCTCAGGGACTACAAAGACTTCACAAGCCTCTGGGTACCGCTTCTGGAACGCTGTTTCAGTTGCCACAGAGGAAGGGAACCGCAACCGACTCCGTCAACCGAATCCATCCCTGACCGGTGACCTGTTTGCACCGCAGACCGCATCGCCCCGCTTTGCATCGCCGTGGGCGACGTCCGACGCCGCCAACACCGAGCCGCTGCTTGCACCGTGACCTGTGGGCACCGCAGTTCGCATCGCATCGCTTCACTGAACCAGCCGGACCTGACCGACGCGGACGCTGCAACTGGCTCAACAGTCGTGACCGCATCGCAGTTGGGGCACCGCTCGCACGTTTGCGACGCACCGCTCCGACTCGCACCGCTGTCCGACGCCAGCTCCCGCACTCCGGCTTGGTCGCCTGCATCGCAACCTGTCAGCACCGCATCGTACAATGTCTCGCCCTGCACCGCACGCCTTGGACTCACCGACTCCGTCTGCACGACGCTCATCGAGCCGCTGCCTGCACCGCATCGAGGGACACCGCACCTTGCATCGCTCCGTCTTGCACCGCAACCGCGACGAACGCCGACCGGCTCATACACTCCGTACCAGCCACAACGAGAAAGGTACTGTGACCGAGTCTGTTCACGACTCTGCTGGCCCGTAGCGACGCGGTCGGCTGGAACTGTTGGACTCTGTGTAATTCAGCATCGCGGTAGACCCGGACGGGGCTACCGACTCGTACTGAACTTTGCTTTTGTGTTATTCCTGCAAAGAAGAAGTTACCTTATCAAGCATTCATTTTTAAAGTATAGTATTGTGGTTTTTTGTCGTAATTGGTCTTGTCTTAAGTATATAAAAATATTGGATATTTTTCTAAACTGGTGTGGTGTCCTTTTGTAGTGCTTACGCTGTATTACTGTTGGTTATGTGCAAATGCTTTACACACTGCCTCTAGAATAAGCCTGACTGCTCGTGCCAAGCTACCAAGGGGTGAGCAGGGGTTATTTTAGGAGTGTAATTCCCTTACCCTGACTAGGAAGAAGGGTCCCTACTTGGACAAAGGTGCAAGCCCTTGCCAACTAGAGATCCCATTTCTAACATCAACTAACTATAACGGTCAAATTTCTCTGGTTTTGTACGAGTGACATGTCCAATTAACTATAACGTCCCTGAAACCTGTGTGTTTTTTTGAGTGAATTCCTAAGGTTTTTAAATGCTAATTTCTATCTATAACGTCCCTGAAACCTATGGTTTTTTCAGTGAATTTCAAAGGTTTTTTAAATGAAAATTTCAAACTATAACGTCCCTGAAACCTATGGTTTTTTCAGTGAATTTCAAATGTTTTTTAAATGCTAATTTCTAACTATAATGTCCCTGAAACCTATGGTTTTTCAGTGAATTTCAAAGGTTTTTAAATGAAAATTTCTAACTATAACGTCCCTGAAACCTGTGGTTTTTTCAATGAATGTCTAAGGTTTTTTAAATACTAATCCCTAACTATAACTTCCTTCAAACCTCTGGTTTTTTCAATGAATTTCTAAGGTTTTTTAAATGCTAATTTCTAACTATGCCTACATAGGTAGGACATGTGCAGAAAGAGGAAGAAATGTGCAGAAAGAAGCAAGAGAAGTGCAGAAAGAGGCAAGAGAGGTGCAGAAAGAAGAAGAAAGGTACAGAAAGAAGCAAGAGAGGTGCAGAAGGAGGCAACAGAAGTCCAGAAAGAGGAAGAAAGGTGCAGAAAGAAGCAAGAGATGTGCAGAAAGAACCAACAGAGGTGCAGAAAGAGGCCTACTTTGACTGTACCTAACAACAGACTCATAGAAAGTAGCCTAATCACTAATCCGTCTCCCAAGATGTCTAAACCTCACTTTTCTCTTGAAGGTTCAATATTCATCGACTGCTCAGAATGTTAGGCCTACCAAATATAGAACAGCAATCCTAAGCATATCACTGTGTAAGTCTGACCAAGTTTGTGAAGGTATGCATGCGTGTGTCTCCGCCTTTACCTAGTGACACGTTGCATAAAAATAAACATACAAATACTTGAATACCTGTGTTTCAAACAGCATACTCTGTAAATCTGCGTACAAAAAGGTAGAAGCAAGAGAAGTACAGAAAGAAGCAACAGATGTGCAGAAAGAGGCAAGAGGGGTGCAGAAAAAAGCAAGAGAGATCCAGGAAAAAGCAAGAGAAGTGCACAAAGAACCAACGGAGGTGCAGAAAGAGGCAAGACGGGTGCAGAAAGAGGAAAGAGAAGTGCAAAAAGAGGCAAGAGAGATGCACAAAAAGGGAAGGAGGGTGCAGAAAGAGGCAAGAGGGGTGCAGAAAGAAACATGAGATGTGCAGAAAGAGGCAAGAGGGGTGCAGAAAGAGGCAAGAGGGGTACAGAAAGAGGCAAGAGGGATACAGAAAGAGGCAACAGAGGTGCAGAAGGAAGCAAGAGAACTGCACAAAGAGGCAAGAGAGTTGCATAACAGACAAAAGAGGTGCAGAAAGAGAGAATAGGGGTGCAGACAGAGGCAAGAGAATTGCAGAAAGAGGGAAGGGGGGTGTAGAAAGAGGCAAGAGAGGTACAGAAAGAAGCAAGAGCAGTGCAGAAAGAAGCAACAGAGGTGCAGGAAGAGGCAAGAGGGGTGCAGAAAAAGGAAAGAGAAGTGCAGAAAGAAGCAAAAGAGGTGCAGAAAGAGGCAAGAGGGGTGCAGAAAGAGGCAAGAGCAGTGCAGAAAGAACCAAGAGATGTGCAGAAAGAGGCAAGAGAGGTGCAGAAAGAGGCAAACGATGTGCAGAAAAAGGGAAGACGGGTGCAGAAAGAAGCAAGAAAAGTGCAGAAAGAAGCAAGTGAGGTGCAGAAGGCAGCAAGAGAACTGCAGAAAGAGGCAAGAGAGTTGCAGAAACAGGCAAAAGGGGTGCAGAAAGAGGGAACAGGTGTGCAGACAGAGGCAAGAGAGGTGCAGAAAGAGGGAAGAGGGGTACAGAAAGAGGCAAGAGGGATGCAGAAATTTGCAACAGAGGTGCAGAAATAAGCAAGAAAAGTGCAGAAAGAAGCAAAAGAGGTGCAGAAAGAAGCAAGAGAAGTGCAGAAAGAAGCAACAGAGGTACTGAAAGAGGTAAGAGGGCGCAGAAAGATGCAAGAGAAGTGCAGAAAGTAGCAACAGAGGTGCCGAAAGAGGCAAGAGAGGTGCAGAAACAGGCAAGAAAGGTGCAGAAAGAGGGAGCAGGGGTACAGAAAGAGGTAAGAGGGATACAGAAATTTGCAAGAGAGGTACAGAAAGAAGCAAGGGAAGTGCAGAAAGAAGCAAGAGAGGTGGAGAAATAGGGAAGAGGGTTGTAGAAAGAGTCAAGAGGGATGCAGAAATGTGCAAAAGAGGTGCAGAAAGAAGCAAGAGCAGTGCAGAAAGAACCAACAGAGGAGCAAAAAGAGGCAAGAGGGGTGCAGAAAGAGGTAGGAGAGGTGCACAAAGAGGCAAGAAGGGTACAGAAAGAGGCAGGAGCGGTGCAGAAAGAAGGAAGAGAAGTACGTAAAGAAGCAACAGAGGTGCTGAAAGAGGCGCAAAGGGTGCAGAAAAAGGCAAGAGAAGTGCAGAAAGAGGCAAGAGAAGTGCAGAAAGAGGCAAGAGAATTGTTGAAAGAAGCAACAGAGGTGTAGAAAGAAGCAAGAGAAGTGCAGAAAGAGGCAAGTGAGGTGCAGAAAATGGCAAGAGAACTGCAGAAAGAGGCAAGAGGGATGCAAAGAAGGGAAGAAGGGTGCAGAAAGAAGCAAGAGAGGTGCAGAAAGAAGCTAGAGAGGTGCAGAAAGAAGGAAGACGAGTGCAGAAAGAGACAACAGGGGTGCAGAAAGAAGCAAGAGAGGTGCAGAAAGAGCCAAGAGGGGTGCAGAAAGAGGAGAGAGAAGTGCAGAAAGAAGCAAGAGAGGTGCAGAAAGAAGGAAGACGAGTGCAGAAAGAGACAACAGGGGTACAGAAAGAAGCAAGAGAGGTGCAGAAAGAGGGAAGAGGGATACAGAAAGAGGCAAGAGGGATGCAGAAATTTGCAACAGAGGTGCAGAAAGAAGCAACAGTAGTGCAGAAAGAACC
Organism: Calotriton arnoldi; assembly: GCA_963921515.1. Lineage (NCBI taxonomy): Eukaryota > Metazoa > Chordata > Amphibia > Caudata > Salamandridae > Calotriton > Calotriton arnoldi. The sequence goes on along the minus strand of CAWUFW010015125.1, from coordinate 253,122 downwards.
AACAGAGGTGTAGAAAGAGGCAAGAGGGTACAGAAAGAGGCAAGAAAAGTACAGAATAAAGCAAAAGAGGTGGAGAAATAAGCAAGAGAAGTGAAGAAAGAAGCAACAGAGGTGCTGAAAGAGGCAAGAGGGGCGCAGAAAGATGCAAGAGGGATACAGAAAGAGGCAACAGAGGTGCAGAAGGAAGCAAGAGAACTGCACAAAGAGGCAAGAGAGTTGCATAACAGACAAAAGAGGTGCAGAAAGAGAGAATAGGGGTGCAGACAGAGGCAAGAGAATTGCAGAAAGAGGGAAGGGGGTGTAGAAAGAGGCAAGAGAGGTACAGAAAGAAGCAAGAGCAGTGCAGAAAGAAGCAACAGAGGTGCAGGAAGAGGCAAGAGGGTGCAGAAAAAGGAAAGAGAAGTGCAGAAAGAAGCAAAAGAGGTGCAGAAAGAGGCAAGAGGGGTGCAGAAAGAGGCAAGAGCAGTGCAGAAAGAACCAAGAGATGTGCAGAAAGAGGCAAGAGAGGTGCAGAAAGAGGCAAACGATGTGCAGAAAAAGGGAAGACGGGTGCAGAAAGAAGCAAGAAAAGTGCAGAAAGAAGCAAGTGAGGTGCAGAAGGCAGCAAGAGAACTGCAGAAAGAGGCAAGAGAGTTGCAGAAACAGGCAAAAGGGGTGCAGAAAGAGGGAACAGGTGTGCAGACAGAGGCAAGAGAGGTGCAGAAAGAGGGAAGAGGGGTACAGAAAGAGGCAAGAGGGATGCAGAAATTTGCAACAGAGGTGCAGAAATAAGCAAGAAAAGTGCAGAAAGAAGCAAAAGAGGTGCAGAAAGAAGCAAGAGAAGTGCAGAAAGAAGCAACAGAGGTACTGAAAGAGGTAAGAGGGCGCAGAAAGATGCAAGAGAAGTGCAGAAAGTAGCAACAGAGGTGCCGAAAGAGGCAAGAGAGGTGCAGAAACAGGCAAGAGAGGTGCAGAAAGAAGGAAGACGAGTGCAGAAAGAGACAACAGGGGTACAGAAAGAAGCAAGAGAGGTGCAGAAAGAGGGAAGAGGGATACAGAAAGAGGCAAGAGGGATGCAGAAATTTGCAACAGAGGTGCAGAAAGAAGCAACAGTAGTGCAGAAAGAACCAACAGAGGTGTAGAAAGAGGCAAGAGGGTACAGAAAGAGGCAAGAAAAGTACAGAATAAAGCAAAAGAGGTGGAGAAATAAGCAAGAGAAGTGAAGAAAGAAGCAACAGAGGTGCTGAAAGAGGCAAGAGGGGCGCAGAAAGATGCAAGAGGGATACAGAAAGAGGCAACAGAGGTGCAGAAGGAAGCAAGAGAACTGCACAAAGAGGCAAGAGAGTTGCATAACAGACAAAAGAGGTGCAGAAAGAGAGAATAGGGGTGCAGACAGAGGCAAGAGAATTGCAGAAAGAGGGAAGGGGGGTGTAGAAAGAGGCAAGAGAGGTACAGAAAGAAGCAAGAGCAGTGCAGAAAGAAGCAACAGAGGTGCAGGAAGAGGCAAGAGGGGTGCAGAAAAAGGAAAGAGAAGTGCAGAAAGAAGCAAAAGAGGTGCAGAAAGAGGCAAGAGGGGTGCAGAAAGAGGCAAGAGCAGTGCAGAAAGAACCAAGAGATGTGCAGAAAGAGGCAAGAGAGATGCAGAAAGAGGCAAACGATGTGCAGAAAAAGGGAAGACGGGTGCAGAAAGAAGCAAGAGAAGTGCAGAAAGAAGCAAGTGAGGTGCAGAAGGCAGCAAGAGAACTGCAGAAAGAGGCAAGAGAGTTGCAGAAACAGGCAAAAGGGTGCAGAAAGAGGGAACAGGTGTGCAGACAGAGGCAAGAGAGGTGCAGAAAGAGGGAAGAGGGTACAGAAAGAGGCAAGAGGGATGCAGAAATTTGCAACAGAGGTGCAGAAATAAGCAAGAAAAGTGCAGAAAGAAGCAAAAGAGGTGCAGAAAGAAGCAAGAGAAGTGCAGAAAGAAGCAACAGAGGTACTGAAAGAGGTAAGAGGGCGCAGAAAGATGCAAGAGAAGTGCAGAAAGTAGCAACAGAGGTGCCGAAAGAGGCAAGAGAGGTGCAGAAACAGGCAAGAAAGGTGCAGAAAGAGGGAGCAGGGGTACAGAAAGAGGTAAGAGGGATACAGAAATTTGCAAGAGAGGTGCAGAAAGAAGCAAGGGAAGTGCAGAAAGAAGCAAGAGAGGTGGAGAAATAGGGAAGAGGGTTGTAGAAAGAGTCAAGAGGGATGCAGAAATGTGCAAAAGAGGTGCAGAAAGAAGCAAGAGCAGTGCAGAAAGAACCAACAGAGGAGCAAAAAGAGGCAAGAGGGGTGCAGAAAGAGGTAGGAGAGGTGCACAAAGAGGCAAGAAAGGGTACAGAAAGAGGCAGGAGCGGTGCAGAAAGAAGGAAGAGAAGTACGTAAAGAAGCAACAGAGGTGCTGAAAGAGGCGCAAAGGGTGCAGAAAAAGGCAAGAGAAGTGCAGAAAGAGGCAAGAGAAGTGCAGAAAGAGGCAAGAGAATTGTTGAAAGAAGCAACAGAGGTGTAGAAAGAAGCAAGAGAAGTGCAGAAAGAGGCAAGTGAGGTGCAGAAAATGGCAAGAGAACTGCAGAAAGAGGCAAGAGGGATGCAAAGAAGGGAAGAAGGGTGCAGAAAGAAGCAAGAGAGGTGCAGAAAGAAGCTAGAGAGGTGCAGAAAGAAGGAAGACGAGTGCAGAAAGAGACAACAGGGGTGCAGAAAGAAGCAAGAGAGGTGCAGAAAGAGCCAAGAGGGGTGCAGAAAGAGGAGAGAGAAGTGCAGAAAGAAGCAAGAGAGGTGCAGAAAGAAGGAAGACGAGTGCAGAAAGAGACAACAGGGGTACAGAAAGAAGCAAGAGAGGTGCAGAAAGAGGGAAGAGGGATACAGAAAGAGGCAAGAGGGATGCAGAAATTTGCAACAGAGGTGCAGAAAGAAGCAACAGTAGTGCAGAAAGAACCAACAGAGGTGTAGAAAGAGGCAAGAGGGTACAGAAAGAGGCAAGAAAAGTACAGAATAAAGCAAAAGAGGTGGAGAAATAAGCAAGAGAAGTGAAGAAAGAAGCAACAGAGGTGCTGAAAGAGGCAAGAGGGGCACAGAAAGATGCAAGAGAAGTGCAGAAAGAAGCAACAGAGGTGCTGAAAGAGGCAAGAGAGGTGCAGAAACAGGCAAGAAAGGTGCAGAAAGAGGGAGCAGGGGTGCAGAAAGAGGTAAGAGGGATACAGAAATTTGCAAGTGAGGTGCAGAAAGAAGCAAGAGCAGTGCTGAAAGAAGCAAGGGAAGTGCAGAAAGAAGCAAGAGAGGTGGAGAAAAAGGGAAGAGGGGTGCAGAAAGAGGCGAGAGCGATGCAGAAATTTGCAAAAGAGGTGCAGAAAGAAGCAAGAGCAGTGCAGAAAGAACCAACAGAGGTGCAAAAAGAGGCAAGAGGGGTGCAGAAAGAGGTAGGAGAGGTGCACAAAGAGGCAAGAAGGGTACAGAAAGAGGCAGGAGCAGTGCAGAAAGAAGGAAGAGAAGTGCAGAAAGAAGCAACAGAGGTGCTGAAAGAGGCACAAAGGGTACAGAAAAAGGCAAGAGAAGTGCAGACAGAAGCAACAGAGGTGCAGAAAGAGGCAAGAGGGGTGAAGAAAGAGGCACGAGCAGTGCAGAAAGAACCAAGAGATGTGTAGAAAGAGGCAAGAGAGGTGCAGAAGGAGGCAACAGAAGTCCAGAAAGAGGAAGAAAGGTGCAGAAAGAAGCAAGAGATGTGCAGAAAGAACCAACAGAGGTGCAGAAAGAGGCCTACTTTGACTGTACCTAACAACAGACTCATAGAAAGTAGCCTAATCACTAATCCGTCTCCCAAGATGTCTAAACCTCACTTTTCTCTTGAAGGTTCAATATTCATCGACTGCTCAGAATGTTAGGCCTACCAAATATAGAACAGCAATCCTAAGCATATCACTGTGTAAGTCTGACCAAGTTTGTGAAGGTATGCATGCGTGTGTCTCCGCCTTTACCTAGTGACACGTTGCATAAAAATAAACATACAAATACTTGAATACCTGTGTTTCAAACAGCATACTCTGTAAATCTGCGTACAAAAAGGTAGAAGCAAGAGAAGTACAGAAAGAAGCAACAGATGTGCAGAAAGAGGCAAGAGGGTGCAGAAAAAAGCAAGAGAGATCCAGGAAAAAGCAAGAGAAGTGCACAAAGAACCAACGGAGGTGCAGAAAGAGGCAAGACGGGTGCAGAAAGAGGAAAGAGAAGTGCAAAAAGAGGCAAGAGAGATGCACAAAAAGGGAAGGAGGGTGCAGAAAGAGGCAAGAGGGGTGCAGAAAGAAACATGAGATGTGCAGAAAGAGGCAAGAGGGGTGCAGAAAGAGGCAAGAGGGGTACAGAAAGAGGCAAGAGGGATACAGAAAGAGGCAACAGAGGTGCAGAAGGAAGCAAGAGAACTGCACAAAGAGGCAAGAGAGTTGCATAACAGACAAAAGAGGTGCAGAAAGAGAGAATAGGGGTGCAGACAGAGGCAAGAGAATTGCAGAAAGAGGGAAGGGGGTGTAGAAAGAGGCAAGAGAGGTACAGAAAGAAGCAAGAGCAGTGCAGAAAGAAGCAACAGAGGTGCAGGAAGAGGCAAGAGGGGTGCAGAAAAAGGAAAGAGAAGTGCAGAAAGAAGCAAAAGAGGTGCAGAAAGAGGCAACAGGGGTGCAGAAAGAGGCAAGAGCAGTGCAGAAAGAACCAAGAGATGTGCAGAAAGAGGCAAGAGAGGTGCAGAAAGAGGCAAACGATGTGCAGAAAAAGGGAAGACGGGTGCAGAAAGAAGCAAGAGAAGTGCAGAAAGAAGCAAGTGAGGTGCAGAAGGCAGCAAGAGAACTGCAGAAAGAGGCAAGAGAGTTGCAGAAACAGGCAAAAGGGGTGCAGAAAGAGGGAACAGGTGTGCAGACAGAGGCAAGAGAGGTGCAGAAAGAGGGAAGAGGGGTACAGAAAGAGGCAAGAGGGATGCAGAAATTTGCAACAGAGGTGCAGAAATAAGCAAGAAAAGTGCAGAAAGAAGCAAAAGAGGTGCAGAAAGAAGCAAGAGAAGTGCAGAAAGAAGCAACAGAGGTACTGAAAGAGGTAAGAGGGCACAGAAAGATGCAAGAGAAGTGCAGAAAGTAGCAACAGAGGTGCCAAAAGAGGCAAGAGAGGTGCAGAAACAGGCAAGAAAGGTGCAGAAAGAGGGAGCAGGGGTACAGAAAGAGGTAAGAGGGATACAGAAATTTGCAAGAGAGGTGCAGAAAGAAGCAAGGGAAGTGCAGAAAGAAGCAAGAGAGGTGGAGAAATAGGGAGGAGGGTTGTAGAAAGAGTCAAGAGGGATGCAGAAATGTGCAAAAGAGGTGCAGAAAGAAGCAAGAGCAGTGCAGAAAGAACCAACAGAGGAGCAAAAAGAGGCAAGAGGGGTGCAGAAAGAGGTAGGAGAGGTGCACAAAGAGGCAAGAAGGGTACAGAAAGAGGCAGGAGCGGTGCAGAAAGAAGGAAGAGAAGTACGTAAAGAAGCAACAGAGGTGCTGAAAGAGGCGCAAAGGGTGCAGAAAAAGGCAAGAGAAGTGCAGAAAGAGGCAAGAGAATTGTTGAAAGAAGCAACAGAGGTGTAGAAAGAAGCAAGAGAAGTGCAGAAAGAGGCAAGTGAGGTGCAGAAAATGGCAAGAGAACTGTAGAAAGAGGCAAGAGGGATGCAAAGAAGGGAAGAAGGGTGCAGAAAGAAGCAAGAGAGGTGCAGAAAGAAGCTAGAGAGGTGCAGAAAGAAGGAAGACGAGTGCAGAAAGAGACAACAGGGGTGCAGAAAGAAGCAAGAGAGGTGCAGAAAGAGCCAAGAGGGGTGCAGAAAGAGGAGAGAGAAGTGCAGAAAGAAGCAAGAGAGGTGCAGAAAGAAGGAAGACGAGTGCAGAAAGAGACAACAGGGGTACAGAAAGAAGCAAGAGAGGTGCAGAAAGAGGGAAGAGGGATACAGAAAGAGGCAAGAGGGATGCAGAAATTTGCAACAGAGGTGCAGAAAGAAGCAATAGTAGTGCAGAAAGAACCAACAGAGGTGTAGAAAGAGGCAAGAGGGTACAGAAAGAGGCAAGAAAAGTACAGAATAAAGCAAAAGAGGTGAAGAAATAAGCAAGAGAAGTGAAGAAAGAAGCAACAGAGGTGCTGAAAGAGGCAAGAGGGGCGCAGAAAGATGCAAGAGAAGTGCAGAAAGAAGCAACAGAGGTGCTGAAAGAGGCAAGAGAGGTGCAGAAACAGGCAAGAAAGGTGCAGAAAGAGGGAGCAGGGGTGCAGAAAGAGGTAAGAGGGATACAGAAATTTGCAAGTGAGGTGCAGAAAGAAGCAAGAGCAGTGCTGAAAGAAGCAAGGGAAGTGCAGAAAGAAGCAAGAGAGGTGGAGAAAAAGGGAAGAGGGGTGCAGAAAGAGGCGAGAGCGATGCAGAAATTTGCAAAAGAGGTGCAGAAAGAAGCAAGAGCAGTGCAGAAAGAACCAACAGAGGTGCAAAAAGAGGCAAGAGGGGTGCAGAAAGAGGTAGGAGAGGTGCACAAAGAGGCAAGAAGGGTACAGAAAGAGGCAGGAGCGGTGCAGAAAGAAGGAAGAGAAGTGCAGAAAGAAGCAACAGAGGTGCTGAAAGAGGCACAAAGGGTACAGAAAAAGGCAAGAGAAGTGCAGACAGAAGCAACAGAGGTGCAGAAAGAGGCAAGAGGGGTGAAGAAAGAGGCACGAGCAGTGCAGAAAGAACCAAGAGATGTGTAGAAAGAGGCAAGAGAGGTGCAGAAAGAGGCAAGAAAGTTGCAGAAACAGTCAAGAGAATTGCTGAAAGAAGCAAGAGAGGTGTAGAAAGAAGCAAGAGAAGTGCAGAAAGAGGCAAGTGAGGTACAGAAAGAGGCAAGAGAGGTACAGAAAATGGCAGGAGAACTGCAGAAAGAAGCAAGAGGGATGAAAAAAAGGGAAGAAGGGTGCAGAAAGAAGCAAGAGAGGTGCAGAAAGAAGCAAGAGGAGTGCAGAAAGAGGGAAGACGAGTGCAGAAAGAGACAACAGGGGTGCAGAAAGAAGCAAGAGAGGTGCAGAAAGAGGCCAAAGAAGTGCAGAAAGAAGCTACAGATGTGCATAAGGAGGCAAGAGAACTGCAGAAAGAGGCAAGAAAGTTGCAGAAACAGGCAAAAGAGGAGCAGAAAGAGGGAATAGGTGTGCAGACAGAGGCAAGAAAGGTGCAGAAACTGGGAAGAGGGATGCAGAAAGAGGCAAGAGGGGTGCAGAAATTTACAAGAGAGGTGCAGAAAGAAGCAAGAGCAGTGCAAAAGAACCAGCAGAAGTGCATAAAGAGGCAAGAGGGATGCAGAAACAGTCAAGAGAAGTGCAGAAAGAAGGAAAAGAGGTGCAGAAAGAGGCGAGAGGGGTGCAGAAAGAGGGAAGAGATGTGTAGAAAGAAGCAAGAGAGTTGCACAAAGAGGGAAGAGGGTGCATAAAGAGGCAAGAGGGGTGCAGAAAGAAGCAACAGAGTTGCAGAAAGAAGCAGGAGAAGTGCAGAAAGTAGAAACAGAGGTGCAGAAAGAGGAGAGAGGGGTACAGAAAGAGGCAAGAGCAGTGCAGAAAGAACCAAGAGATGAGCAGAAAGAGGCAAGAAAGGTACAGAAAGAGGCAAGAAAGTTGCAGAAACAGGCAAGAGAATTGCTGAAAGAAGAAACAGAGGTGTACAAAGAAGCAAGAGAAGTGCAGAAAGAGGCAAGTGAGGTGCAGAAAGAGGCAAGAGAGGTGCAGAAAATGGCAGGAGAACTGAAGAAAGAGGGAAGAGGATGCAAAAAAGGGAAGAAGGTTGCAGAAAGAAGCAAGAGAGGTGCAGAAAGAAGCAATAGAAGTGCAGAAAAAAGCAAGAGAGGTGCAGAAAGAGCCAAGAGGGGTGCAGAAAGAGGAGAGAGAGAATTGCAGAAAGAAGCAAAAGAGGCAAGAGGGATGAAGAAAGAGGCAAGAGCAGTGCAGAAATAACCAAGAGATGTGCAGAAAGAGGCAAGAGAGTTGCAGAAAGAGGCAAGAAAGTTGCAGAAACAGGCAAGAGAATTGCTGAAAGAAGCAACAGGTGTATAAAGAAGCAAGAGAAGTGCAGAAAGAGGCAAGTGAGGTGCAGAAAGAAGCAAGAGCAGTGCAGAAAGAGGCAAGTGAGGTGCAGAAAGAGGCAAGAGAGGTGCAGAAAATGGCAGGAGAACTGCAGAAAGAGGCAAGAGGGATCTAAAAAAGGGGAAAGGGTGCAGAAAGAAGCAAGAGAGGTGCAGAAAGAAGCAACAGAAGTGCAGAAAGATGCAAGAGAGGTGCAGAAAGAGGGAAGACGAGTGCAGAAAATGGCAGGAGAACTGAAGAAAGAGGGAAGAGGGATGCAAAAAGGGAAGAAGGTTGCAGAAAGAAGCAAGAGAGGTGCAGAAAGAAGCAATAGAAGTGCAGAAAGAAGCAAGAGAGGTGCAGAAAGAGCCAAGAGAGGTGCAGAAAGAAGCAAAAGAAGAGCAGAAAGAGGCAAGAGGGATGAAGAAAAAGGCAAGAGCAGTGCAGAAAGAACCAAGAGATGTGCAGAAAGAGGCAAGAGAGTTGCAGACAGAGAGAAGAAAGTTGCAGAAACAGGCAAGAGAATTGCTGAAAGAAGCAACAGGTGTATAAAGAAGCAAGAGAAGTGCAGAAAGAGGCAAGTGAGGTGCAGAAAGAAGCAAGAGAAGTGCAGAAAGAGGCAAGTGAGGTGCAGAAAGAGGCAAGAGAGGTGCAGAAAATGGCAGGAGAACTGCAGAAAGAGGCAAGAGGATCCAAAAAAGGAGAAAAGGGTGCAGAAAGAAGCAAGAGAGGTGCAGAAAGATGCAAGAGAGGTGCAGAAAGAGGGAAGACGAGTGCAGAAAGAGACAACAGGGGTGCAGAAAGAAGCAAGAGAGGTGCAGAAAGAGGCAAAAGAAGTGCAGAAAGAAGCAACAGGGGTGCAGAAGGAGGCAAGAGAACTGTAGAAAGAGGCAAGAAAGTTGCAGAAACAGGCAAAAGACGTGCAGAAAGAGGGAATATGGGTACAGACAGAGGCAAGAGAGATGCAGAAAGTGGGAAGAGGGATGCAGAAAGAGGCAAGAGGGGTGTAGAAATTTACAAGACGGGTGCAGAAAGAGGCAAGAGAAGTGCAGAAAGAAGGAACAGAGGTGCAGAAAGAGGCAAGAGGGGTGCAGAAAGAGGGAAGAGAGGTGTAGAAAGAGGCAAGAGAGTTGCACGAAAAGGGAAGAAGGGTGCAGAAAGAGGCAAGAGGGGTGCAGAAAGAAGCAACAGAGGTGCAGAAAGACACAAGAGAGGTGCAGAAAGAAGCAACAGAGGTGCAGAAAGAGGCAAGAGGGGTACAGAAAGAGGCAAGAGCAGTGCAGAAAGAACCAAGAGATGTGCAGAAAGAGGCAAGAGAGGTGCAGAAAGAGGCAAGAAAGTTGCAGAAACAGGCAAGAGAATTGCTGAAAGAAGAAACAGAGGTGTAGAAAGAAGCAAAAGAAGTGCAGAAAGAGGCAAGTGAGGTGCACAAAGAGGCAAGAGAGATGCAGAAAATGACAGGAGAACTGAAGAAAGAGGCAGAGGGATACAAAAAAGGGAAGAAGGGTGCAGAAAGAAGCAAGAGAGGTGCAGAAAATGGCAGGAGAACTGAAGAAAGAGGGAAGAGGATGCAAAAAAGGGAAGAAGGTTGCAGAAAGAAGCAAGAGAGGTGCAGAAAGAAGCAATAGAAGTGCAGAAAAAAGCAAGAGAGGTGCAGAAAGAGCCAAGAGGGGTGCAGAAAGAGGAGAGAGAGAATTGCAGAAAGAAGCAAAAGAGGAGCATAAAGAGGCAAGAGGGATGAAGAAAGAGGCAAGAGCAGTGCAGAAATAACCAAGAGATGTGCAGAAAGAGGCAAGAGAGTTGCAGAAAGAGGCAAGAAAGTTGCAGAAACAGGCAAGAGAATTGCTGAAAGAAGCAACAGGTGTATAAAGAAGCAAGAGAAGTGCAGAAAGAGGCAAGTGAGGTGCAGAAAGAAGCAAGAGCAGTGCAGAAAGAGGCAAGTGAGGTGCAGAAAGAGGCAAGAGAGGTGCAGAAAATGGCAGGAGAACTGCAGAAAGAGGCAAGAGGGATCTAAAAAAGGGGGAAAGGGTGCAGAAAGAAGCAAGAGAGGTGCAGAAAGAAGCAACAGAAGTGCAGAAAGATGCAAGAGAGGTGCAGAAAGAGGGAAGACGAGTGCAGAAAATGGCAGGAGAACTGAAGAAAGAGGGAAGAGGGATGCAAAAAAGGGAAGAAGGTTGCAGAAAGAAGCAAGAGAGGTGCAGAAAGAAGCAATAGAAGTGCAGAAAGAAGCACGAGAGGTGCAGAAAGAGCCAAGAGAGGTGCAGAAAGAAGCAAAAGAAGAGCAGAAAGAGGCAAGAGGGATGAAGAAAAAGGCAAGAGCAGTGCAGAAAGAACCAAGAGATGTGCAGAAAGAGGCAAGAGAGTTGCAGACAGAGAGAAGAAAGTTGCAGAAACAGGCAAGAGAATTGCTGAAAGAAGCAACAGGTGTATAAAGAAGCAAGAGAAGTGCAGAAAGAGGCAAGTGAGGTGCAGAAAGAAGCAAGAGAAGTGCAGAAAGAGGCAAGTGAGGTGCAGAAAGAGGCAAGAGAGGTGCAGAAAATGGCAGGAGAACTGCAGAAAGAGGCAAGAGGGATCCAAAAAGGGGAAAAGGGTGCAGAAAGAAGCAAGAGAGGTGCAGAAAGAAGCAAGAGAAGTGCAGAAAGATGCAAGAGAGGTGCAGAAAGAGGGAAGACGAGTGCAGAAAGAGACAACAGGGGTGCAGAAAGAAGCAAGAGAGGTGCAGAAAGAGGCAAAAGAAGTGCAGAAAGAAGCAACAGGGGTGCAGAAGGAGGCAAGAGAACTGTAGAAAGAGGCAAGAAAGTTGCAGAAACAGGCAAAAGATGTGCAGAAAGAGGGAATATGGGTACAGACAGAGGCAAGAGAGATGCAGAAAGTGGGAAGAGGGATGCAGAAAGAGGCAAGAGGGGTGTAGAAATTTACAAGACGGGTGCAGAAAGAGGCAAGAGAAGTGCAGAAAGAAGGAACAGAGGTGCAGAAAGAGGCAAGAGGGGTGCAGAAAGAGGGAAGAGAGGTGTAGAAAGAGGCAAGAGAGTTGCACGAAAAGGGAAGAAGGGTGCAGAAAGAGGCAAGAGGGGTGCAGAAAGAAGCAACAGAGGTGCAGAAAGACGCAAGAGAGGTGCAGAAAGAAGCAACAGAGGTGCAGAAAGAGGCAAGAGGGGTACAGAAAGAGGCAAGAGCAGTGCAGAAAGAACCAATAGATGTGCAGAAAGAGGCAAGAGAGGTGCAGAAAGAGGCAAGAAAGTTGCAGAAACAGGCAAGAGAATTGCTGAAAGAAGAAACAGAGGTGTAGAAAGAAGCAAAAGAAGTGCAGAAAGAGGCAAGTGAGGTGCACAAAGAGGCAAGAGAGATGCAGAAAATGACAGGAGAACTGAAGAAAGAGGCAGAGGGATACAAAAGGGAAGAAGGGTGCAGAAAGAAGCAAGAGAGGTGCAGAAAATGGCAGGAGAACTGAAGAAAGAGGGAGGAGGATGCAAAAAAGGGAAGAAGGTTGCAGAAAGAAGCAAGAGAGGTGCAGAAAGAAGCAATAGAAGTGCAGAAAAAAGCAAGAGAGGTGCAGAAAGAGCCAAGAGGGGTGCAGAAAGAGGAGAGAGAGAATTGCAGAAAGAAGCAAAAGAGGAGCATAAAGAGGCAAGAGGGATGAAGAAAGAGGCAAGAGCAGTGCAGAAATAACCAAGAGATGTGCAGAAAGAGGCAAGAGAGTTGCAGAAAGAGGCAAGAAAGTTGCAGAAACAGGCAAGAGAATTGCTGAAAGAAGCAACAGGTGTATAAAGAAGCAAGAGAAGTGCAGAAAGAGGCAAGTGAGGTGCAGAAAGAAGCAAGAGCAGTGCAGAAAGAGGCAAGTGAGGTGCAGAAAGAGGCAAGAGAGGTGCAGAAAATGGCAGGAGAACTGCAGAAAGAGGCAAGAGGGATCTAAAAAAGGGGGAAAGGGTGCAGAAAGAAGCAAGAGAGGTGCAGAAAGAAGCAACAGAAGTGCAGAAAGATGCAAGAGAGGTGCAGAAAGAGGGAAGACGAGTGCAGAAAATGGCAGGAGAACTGAAGAAAGAGGGAAGAGGATGCAAAAAGGGAAGAAGGTTGCAGAAAGAAGCAAGAGAGGTGCAGAAAGAAGCAATAGAAGTGCAGAAAGAAGCAAGAGAGGTGCAGAAAGAGCCAAGAGAGGTGCAGAAAGAAGCAAAAGAAGAGCAGAAAGAGGCAAGAGGGATGAAGAAAAAGGCAAGAGCAGTGCAGAAAGAACCAAGAGATGTGCAGAAAGAGGCAAGAGAGTTGCAGACAGAGAGAAGAAAGTTGCAGAAACAGGCAAGAGAATTGCTGAAAGAAGCAACAGGTGTATAAAGAAGCAAGAGAAGTGCAGAAAGAGGCAAGTGAGGTGCAGAAAGAAGCAAGAGAAGTGCAGAAAGAGGCAAGTGAGGTGCAGAAAGAGGCAAGAGAGGTGCAGAAAATGGCAGGAGAACTGCAGAAAGAGGCAAGAGGGATCCAAAAAAGGGGAAAAGGGTGCAGAAAGAAGCAAGAGAGGTGCAGAAAGAAGCAAGAGAAGTGCAGAAAGATGCAAGAGAGGTGCAGAAAGAGGGAAGACGAGTGCAGAAAGAGACAACAGGGGTGCAGAAAGAAGCAAGAGAGGTGCAGAAAGAGGCAAAAGAAGTGCAGAAAGAAGCAACAGGGGTGCAGAAGGAGGCAAGAGAACTGTAGAAAGAGGCAAGAAAGTTGCAGAAACAGGCAAAAGACGTGCAGAAAGAAGGAATATGGGTACAGACAGAGGCAAGAGAGATGCAGAAAGTGGGAAGAGGGATGCAGAAAGAGGCAAGAGGGGTGTAGAAATTTACAAGACGGGTGCAGAAAGAGGCAAGAGAAGTGCAGAAAGAAGGAACAGAGGTGCAGAAAGAGGCAAGAGGGGTGCAGAAAGAGGGAAGAGAGGTGTAGAAAGAGGCAAGAGAGTTGCACGAAAAGGGAAGAAGGGTGCAGAAAGAGGCAAGAGGGGTGCAGAAAGAAGCAACAGAGGTGCAGAAAGACGCAAAGAGAGGTGCAGAAAGAAGCAACAGAGGTGCAGAAAGAGGCAAGAGGGGTACAGAAAGAGGCAAGAGCAGTGCAGAAAGAACCAAGAGATGTGCAGAAAGAGGCAAGAGAGGTGCAGAAAGAGGCAAGAAAGTTGCAGAAACAGGCAAGAGAATTGCTGAAAGAAGAAACAGAGGTGTAGAAAGAAGCAAAGAAGTGCAGAAAGAGGCAAGTGAGGTGCACAAAGAGGCAAGAGAGATGCAGAAAATGACAGGAGAACTGAAGAAAGAGGCAGAGGGATACAAAAAAGGGAAGAAGGGTGCAGAAAGAAGCAAGAGAGGTGCAGAAAAAAGCAAGAGAAGTGCAGAAAGAAGCAAGAGAGGTGCAGAAAGAGCCAAGAGGGGTGCATAAAGAGGAGAGAGAAGTGCAGAAAGAAGCAAAAGAGGTGCAGAAAGAGGCAAGAGGGGTGAAGAAAGAGGCAAGAGAAGTGCAGAAAGAATCAAGAGATGTGCAGAAAGAGGCAAGAGAGGTACAGAAAGAGGCAAGAAAATTGCAGAAATAGGCAAGAGATTTGCTGAAAGAAGCAACAGAGGTGTAGAAAGAAGCAAGAGAAGTGCAGAAAGAGGCAAGTGAGGTGCAGAAAGAGGCATGAGAGGTGCAGAAAATGGCAGGAGAACTGCAGAAAGAGGCAAGAGGGATGCAAAAAAGGGAAAAGGGGTACAGAAAGAAGCAAGAGAGGTGCGTAAAGAAGCAAGATAAGTGCAGAAAGAAGCAAGAGAGGTGCAGAAAGAGCCACGAGGGGAGCAGAAAGAGGGGAGAGAAGTGCAGAAAGAAGCAAAAGATGTGCAGAAAGAGGCAAGAGGGGTGAAGAAAGAGGCAAGAGAAGTGCAGAAAGAATCAAGAGATATGCAGAAAGAGGCAAGAGGGGCAGAAAGAGGCAAGAAAGTTGCAGAAACAGGCAAGAGAATTGCTGAAAGAAGCAACAGAGGTGTAGAAAGAAGCAAGAGAAGCACAGAAAGAGGCAAGTGAGGTGCAGAAAGAGGCAAGAGAGGTGCAGAAAATGGCAGGAGAACTGCAGAAAGAGCCAAGAGGGAGGCAAAAAAGGGAAGAAGGGTTCAGAAAGAAGCAAGAGAGGTGCAGAAAGAAGCAAGAGAAGTGCAGAAAAAAGCAAGAGAGGTGCAGAAAGATTGAAGACGAGTGCAGAAGGAGACAAAAGGGGTGCAGAAAGAAGCAAGAGAGGTGCAGAAAGAGGCAAACGAAGTGAATTAAGAAGCAACAGAGGTGCAGAAGGAGGCAAGAGAACCGCAGAAAGAGGCAAGAAAGTTGCAGAAACAGGCAAAAGAGGTGCAGAAAGAGGGAATAGGGGTGCAGACAGAGGCAAGAGAGGTACAGAAAGTAGGAAGAGGGGTGTAGAAAGAGGCAAATTTACAAGAGAGGTGCAGAAAGAAGCAAGAGCAGTGCAAAAGAACTAACAGAAGTGCAGAAAGAGGCAAGAGGGGTGCAGAAAGAGGCTAGAGAAGTGCAGAAAGAAGGAACAGAGGTGCACAAAGAGGCAAGAGGGGTGCAGAAAGAGGGAAGAGAGGAATAGAAAGAGGCAAGAGAGTTGCACAAAGAGGGAAGAAGGGTGCAGAAAGAGGCAAGAGGGGTACAGAAAGAAGCAACAGAGGTGCATAAAGAAGCAAGAGAAGTGCAGAAAGAAGCAACAGAGGTGCAGAAAGAGGCAAGAGGGATACAGAAAGAGGCAACAGAAGTGCAGAAAGAAGCAACAGATGAACAGAAAGAGGCAAGAGAACTACAGAAAGAGGCAAGAGAGGTATAGAAACAGACAGAGGAGGTGCAGAGAGAGGGAACAGGGGTACAGAAAGAGGCAAAAGAGGTGCAGAAAGAGGGAAGAAGAGTGCAGAAAGAGGGGAGAGAAGTGCAGAAAGAAGCAAAAGAGGTACAGAAAGAGGCAAGAGAGGGGCAGAAAGAGGCAAGAAAGTTGCAGAAACAGGCAAGAGAATTGCTGAAAGAAGCAACAGAGGTGTAGAAAAAAGCAAGAGAAGCGCAGAAAGAGGCAAGTGAGGTGCAGAAAGAGGCAAGAGAGGTACAGAAAATGGCAGGAGAACTGCAGAAAGAGGCAAGAGGGATGCAAAAAAGGGAAGAAGGGTTCAGAAAGAAGCAAGAGAGGTGCAGAAAGAAGCAAGAGAGGTGCAGAAAGAGGGAAGACAAGTGCAGAAAGAGACAACAGGGGTGCAGAAAGAAGCAAGAGAGGTGCAGAAAGAGGCAAACGAAGTGCATAAATAAGCAACAGAGGTGCAGAAGGAGGCAAGAGAACTGTAGAAAGAGGCAAGAAAGTTGCAGAAACAGGCAAAAGAGGTGCAAAAAGAGGGAATAGGGGTGCAGACAGAGGCAAGAGAGGTACAGAAAGTGGGAAGATGGGTGCAGAAAGAGGCAAGAGGGGTGCAGAAATTTACAAGAGAGGTGCAGAAAGAAGCAAGAGCAGTGCAAAAGAACCAACAGAAGTGCAGAAAGAGGCAAGAGGGATGCAGAAAGAGGCAAGAGAAGTGCAGAAAGAAGGAACAGAGGTGCACAAAGAGGCAAGAGGGGTGCAGAAAGAGGGAAGAGAGGTGTAGAAAGAGGCAAGAGATTTGCACAAAGAGGGAAGAAGGGTGCAGAAAGAGGCAAGAGGGGTGCAGAAAGAAGCAACAGAGGCGCATAAAGAAGCAAGAGAAGTGCAGAAAGAAGCAACAGAGGTGCAGAAAGAGGCAAGAGGGGTACAGAAAGAGGCAACAGAAGTGCAGAAAGAAGCAACAGATGAACAGAAAGAGGCAAGAAAGTTGCAGAAAGAGTCAAGAGAGGTATAGAAACAGGCAGGGGAGGTGCAGAAAGAGGGAACAGGGGTACAGAAAGAGGCAAAAGAGGTGCAGAAAGAGGGAAGAAAGGTGCAGAAAGAGGTAAGAGCGGTACAGAACGAAGCAAGTGAGGTGCAGAAAGAGGCAAGAGCAGTGCAGAAAGAATCAAGAGATGTGCAGAAAGAGGCAAGAGAGGGGCAGAAAGAGGCAAGAAAGTTGCAGAAACAGGCAAGAGAATTGCTGAAAGAAGCAACAGAGGTGTAGAAAGAAGCAAGAGAAGCGCAGAAAGAGGCAAGTGAGGTGCAGAAAGAGGCAAGAGAGGTACAGAAAATGGCAGGAGAACTGCAGAAAGAGGCAAGAGGGATGCAAAAAAGGGAAGAAGGGTTCAGAAAGAAGCAAGAGAGGTGCAGAAAGAAGCAAGAGAAGTGCAGAAAAAAGCAAGAGAGGTGCAGAAAGAGGGAAGACGAGTGCAGAAAGAGACAACAGGGGTGCAGAAAGAGGCAAGAGGGATGCAGAAAGAGGCAAGAGAAGTGCAGAAAGAAGGAACAGAGGTGCACAAAGAGGCAAGAGGGGTGCAAAAAGAGGGAAGAGAGGTGTAGAAAGAGGCAAGAGATTTGCACAAAGAGGGAAGAAGGGTGCAGAAAGAGGCAAGAGGGGTGCAGAAAGAAGCAACAGAGGCGCATAAAGAAGCAAGAGAAGTGCAGAAAGAAGCAACAGAGGTGCAGAAAGAGGCAAGAGGGGTACAGAAAGAGGCAACAGAAGTGCAGAAAGAAGCAACAGATGAACAGAAAGAGGCAAGAAAGTTGCAGAAAGAGGCAAGAGAGGTATAGAAACAGGCAGGGGAGGTGCAGAAAGAGGGAACAGGGGTACAGAAAGAGGCAAAAGAGGTGCAGAAAGAGGGAAGAAGGGTGCAGAAAGAGGCAAGAGGGGTACAGAACGAAGCAAGTGAGGTGCAGAAAGAGGCAAGAGCAGTGCAGAAAGAATCAAAAGATGTGCAGAAAGAGGCAAGAGAGGGGCAGAAAGAGGCAAGAAAGGTGCAGAAACAGGCAAGAGAATTGCTGAAAGAAGCAACAGAGGTGTAGAAAGAAGCAAGAGAAGCGCAGAAAGAGGCAAGTGAGGTGCAGAAAGAGGCAAGAGAGGTACAGAAAATGGCAGGAGAACTGCAGAAAGAGGCAAGAGGGATGCAAAAAAGGGAAGAAGGGTTCAGAAAGAAGCAAGAGAGGTGCAGAAAGAAGCAAGAGAAGTGCAGAAAAAAGCAAGAGAGGTGCAGAAAGAGGGAAGACGAGTGCAGAAAGAGACAACAGGGGTGCAGAAAGAAGCAAGAGAGGTGCAGAAAGAGGCAAAAGAAGTGTATAAAGAAGCAACAGAGGTGCAGAAGGAGGCAAGAGAACTGTAGAAAGAGGCAAGAAAGTTGCAGAAACAGGCAAAAGAGGTGCAAAAAGAGTGAATAGGGGTGCAGACAGAGGCAAGAGAGGTACAGAAGGTGGGAAGAGGGGTGCAGAAAGAGGCAAGAGGGGTGCAGAAAGAGGCAAGAGGGGTGCAGAAATTTACAAGAGAGGTGCAGAAAGAAGCAAGAGCAGTGCAAAAGAACCAACAGAAGTGCTGAAAGAGGCAAGAGGGGTGCAGAAAGAGGCAAGAGAAGTGCAGAAAGAAGGAACAGAGGTGCACAAAGAGGCAAGAGGGGTGCAGAAAGAGGGAAGAGAGGTGTAGAAAGAGGCAAGAGATTTGCACAAAGAAGAGGGAAGTAGGGTGCAGAAAGTGGCAAGAGGGGTGCAGAAAGAAGCAACAGAGGCGCATAAAGAAGCAAGAGAAGTGCAGAAAGAAGCAACGGAGGTGCAGAAAGAGGCAAGAGGGGTACAGAAAGAGGCAACAGAAGTGCAGAAAGAAGCAACAGATGAACAGAAATAGGCAAGAGAACTGCAGAAAGAGGCAAGAGAGGTATAGAAACAGGCAGGGGAGGTGCAGAAAGAGGCAAAAGAGGTGCAGAAAGAGGGAAGAAGGGTGCAGAAAGAGGCAAGAGGGGTACAGAAAGAAGCAAGTGAGGTGCAGAAAGAGGCAAGAGAGGTGCAGAAAGATGCAAGAGATGAGCAGAAAGTGGCAAGACGAGTGCAGAAAGAGACAACAGGGGTGCAGAAAGAAGCAAGAGAGGTGCAGAAAGAGGCAACAGAAGTGCAGAAAGAAGCAACAGATGAACAGAAAGAGGCAAGAAAGTTGCAGAAAGAGGCAAGAGAGGTATAGAAACAGGCAGGGGAGGTGCAGAAAGATAGAACAGGGGTACAGAAAGAGGCAAAAGAGGTGCAGAAAGAGGGAAGAAGGGTGCAGAAAGAGGCAAGAGAGGTACAGAAAGAAGCAAGTGAGGTGCAGAAAGAGGCAAGAGCAGTGCAGAAAGAATCAAGAGATGTGCAGAAAGAGGCAAGAGAGGGGCAGAAAGAGGCAAGAAAGTTGCAGAAACAGGCAAGAGAATTGCTGAAAGAAGCAACAGAGGTGTAGAAAGAAGCAAGAGAAGCGCAGAAAGAGGCAAGTGAGGTGCAGAAAGAGGCAAGAGAGGTACAGAAAATGGCAGGAGAACTGCAGAAAGAGGCAAGAGGGATGCAAAAAAGAGAAGAAGGGTACAGAAAGAAGCAAGAGAGGTGCAGAAAGAAGCAAGAGAAGTGCAGAAAAAAGCAAGAGAGGTGCAGAAAGAGGGAAGACGAGTGCAGAAAGAGACAACAGGGGTGCAGAAAGAAGCAAGAGAGGTGCAGAAAGAGGCAAACGAAGTGTATAAAGAAGCAGCAGAGGTGCAGAAGGAGGCAAGAGAACTGTAGAAAGAGGCAAGAAAGTTGCAGAAACAGGCAAAAGAGGTGCAAAAAGAGTGAATAGGGGTGCAGACAGAGGCAAGAGAGGTACAGAAAGTGGGAAGAGGGGTGCAGAAAGAGGCAAGAGGGGTGCAGAAATTTACAAGAGAGGTGCAGAAAGAAGCAAGAGCAGTGCAAAAGAACCAACAGAAGTGCTGAAAGAGGCAAGAGGGGTGCAGAAAGAGGCAAGAGAAGTGCAGAAAGAAGGAACAGAGGTGCACAAAGAGGCATGAGGGGTGCAGAAAGAGGGAAGAGAGGTGTAGAAAGAGGCAAGAGATTTGCACAAAGAAGAGGGAAGTAGGGTGCAGAAAGAGGCAAGAGGGGTGCAGAAAGAAGCAACAGAGGCGCATAAAGAAGCAAGAGAAGTGCAGAAAGAAGCAACAGAGGTGCAGAAAGAGGCAAGAGGGGTACAGAAAGAGGCAACAGAAGTGCAGAAAGAAGCAACAGATGAACAGAAAGAGGCAAGAGAACTGCAGAAAGAGGCAAGAGAGGTATAGAAACAGGCAGGGGAGGTGCAGAAAGAGGGAACAGGGGTACAGAAAGAGGCAAAAGAGGTGCAGAAAGAGGGAAGAAGGGTGCAGAAAGAGGCAAGAGGGGTACAGAAAGAAACAAGTGAGGTGCAGAAAGAGGCAAGAGAGGTGCAGAAAGATGAAAGAGATGAGCAGAAAGTGGCAAGACGAGTGCAGAAGGAGACAACAGGGGTGCAGAAAGAAGCAAGAGAGGTGCAGAAAGAGGCAAAAGAAGTGCAGAAAGAAGCAACAGGGGTGCAGAAGGAGGCAAGAGAACTGCAGAAAGAGGCAGGAAAGTTGCAGAAACAGGCAAAAGAGGTGCAGAAAGAGGGAATAGGGGTGCAGACAGAGGCAAGAGAGGTGCAGAAAGTGGGAAGAGGGATGCAGAAAGAGGCAAGAGGGGTGCAGAAATTTACAAGAGAGGTGCAGAAAGAACCAGCAGAAGTGCAGAAAGAGGCAAGAGGGGTGCAGAAAGAGGCAAAAGAAGTGCAGAAAGAAGGAACAGAGGTGCACAAAGAAGCAAGAGGGGTGCAGAAAGAGGGAAGAGAGGTGTAGAAAGAGGCAAGAGAGTTGCACCAAAGGGAAGAAGGGTGCAGAAAGAAGCAAGAGGGGTGCAGAAAGAAGCAACAGAGGTGCAGAAAGAAGCAAGAGGGGTGCAGAAAGAAGCAACAGAGGTACAGAAAGAGGCAAGAGGGGTACAGAAAGAGGCAAGAGCAGTGCAGAAAGAACCAAGAGATGTGCAGAAAGAGGCAAGAGAGGTGCAGAAAGAGGCAAGAAAGTTGCAGAAACAGGCAAGAGAATTGCTGAAAGAAGAAACAGAGGTGTAGAAAGAAGCAAGAGAAGTGCAGAAAGAGGCAAGTGAGGTGCAGAAAGAGGCAAGAGAGATGCAGAAATCGCAGGAGAACTGAAGAAAGAGGCAGAGGGATGCAAAAAAGGGAAGAAGGGTGCAGAAAGAAGCAAGAGAGGTGCAGAAAAAAGCAAGAGAAGTGCAGAAAGAAGCAAGAGAGGTGCAGAAAGAGCCAAGAGGGGTGCAGAAAGAGGAGAGAGAAGTGCAGAAAGAAGCTAAAGAGGTGCAGAAAGAGGCAAAAGGGGTGAAGAAAGAGGCAAGAGCGGTGCAGAAAGAACCAAGAGATGTGCAGAAAGAGGCAAGAGAGGTGCAGAAAGAGGCAAGAAAATTGCAGAAACAGGCAAGAGAATTGCTGAAAGAAGCAACAGAGGTGTAGAAAGAAGCAAGAGAAGTGCAGAAAGAGGCAAGCAAGTTGCAGAAACAGGCAAAAGAGGTGCAGAAAGAGGGAATAGGGGTGCAGACAGAGGCAAGAGAGGTGCAGGAAGTGGGAAGAGGGGTGGAGAAAGAGGCAAGAGGGGTGCAGAAATTTACAAGAGAGGTGCAGAAAAAAGCAAGAGCAGTGCAAAACAACCAACAGAAGTGCAGAAAGAGGCAAGAGGGGTGCAGAAAGAGGCAACAGAAGTACAGAAAGAAACAACAGAGGTAAAGAAAGAGGCAAGAGAACTGCAGAAAGAGGCAAGAGATGTATAGAAACAGGCAGGGGAGGTGCAGAAAGAGGGAACAGGGGTACAGAAAGAGGCAAAAGAGGTGCAGAAATAGGGAAGAAGAGTGCAGAAAGAGGCAAGAGGGGTACAGAAAGAAGCAAGTGAGGTGCAGAAAGAAGCAAGAGAGGTGCAGAAAGTGGAAGAGATGAGCAGAAAGAGGCAAGACGAGTGCAGAAAGAGACAACAGGGGTGCAGAAAGAAGCAAGAGAGGTGCAGAAAGAAGCAAAAGTGGTTTGCACACCATTAGTACCAATTTAATACCCACATTTAGCAATAAGTAACAGGTGACCATTCTAGGTTTGCAAAGGGCCTTCCACCACGCTGTAACACTTGTCGCTGCATTTTTGGTAACGTTTGAGCTGTTTGAGCTAGAAACAAGGTTTTTTTGTTCAAATCTGCAGATTATGCAGCAGATGATGTATTTTGTGGAAATTGCGGAAAATGTGTAACTGTGCAAAAGTCGGTGCAGCCAAACAGTCGGATAATTCCAGTGTCCCTGCTAATACCTCTGACTAGGTGCAGAAGTGCTCCTCAGTGGTTCCTTCTTTTTGTGTCTCATTGAGTTCATAGTTTGGCTTCTATGGAAATGAGGAAGACTAAACCTGAGGTTACCACTCCACAACACAGACTATCATACCACACAATTACTCTCCATAACACATAATCCCACTCTACATAATTCCTAGATACTAAATACCACATACTTTCTATCCACATAATTTCACTGCACAACATACCACATAATTCCACTACACACAACCTACATCCACTCCACTCCAAGAAACATTAATAAAACACTTTTACATTTACAATGGAAATAGCTCTAACTCTCGCAAATGCGAAACCTATTACATTGTAAATGCTTCTTTAACTAGTAGTCGCGTTTGCAGAGAGGTGGAGAAAGGGGGCTGGGCCTCCGACCATTGCTCAGGAATTCCGCTGTGTAGGACTTACAGGAGGTACCAGGAGGGCTTCTTGGCCCCCAAAGTCCCTCAGGAGAAAGGTGGACTTCATCCCCCAATCCGTAGTGTGCCAGGAGGTGCATTTGCAGAGTGGTGGAGAAAGGGGGGCATTTCCTCTGAAGACCTCTTAGCAATCCCACTGTGTGGGATTTACTGGAGGTAACAGGAGGGGTAGTTGGCCCCCAAGGACAACCTTGGGGGCCAACTACCCCTCCTGTTACCTCCAATAAGTCCCACACAGCAGCATTGGTAAGTTCTCATAGCAGGCCACGACCCCTTTGCCCACCAGTCTGCAAACGCGCTCCCTGGTGTGCTCTTCGATGGGGATTAAAGTCCCCTTCGCTGCTGGGTGTGGTTAGGGGCCAACTAGCCTACCTGTTACCTCCAGTAAGCCCCACACAGTGGGATTGCTGAGAGGTGGACACAGGTCACGCCCCCTTTGTCCACCACTCTGCAAACACGTCTCCTGGCACGCTCTTGGTTGGGGGATGAAGTCCCCTTGCCTCCTGAGGGTCCCTGGGGGCCAACTAGCCCTCCTGTTTCCTCCAGTAAGCCCCACACAGCTGTATTGCTGAGAGTGGTCTGAGGCCACCCCCCCTTTTTACACCACTCTGCAAACGTGCCGCCTGGCGCACTCCTGCTAGGGGGATGAAGTCCACTTCAGTCCTGAGGTCCTCAGGACACAAGAGGACCTCATCCCCCACCAGCAGTGCGCCAAGAGGCGTGTTAGCAGAGTGGTGTAAAAAGGGGTGCGGCCTCGTACCACCTCTCATCAATCCCACTGTGTGGGGCTTACTGGAGGTACCTGGTGGGCTAGTTGGCCACTAAGGACCCTTAGGATTCATGGGGACTTAATCCCCCAATCCAGAACGCGCCAGGAGGCGCGTTTCCATAGTGGTGCAGGGAGGGGGTAGGGCCTGGCCTCGTTTATACTTTAAAAAAAATATTTTTTGACAGGAGGGGGGCCGTGTGGCCCCCCTTCCCTGAGCCTCTTTTGGCCTCGGGGACCCCATCCCCCGAGGCCTGCCCTGCTTTTTTATTATTAGTTTTGGAAGGGGGCTGCGTGGCCCCCCTCCTGTGGTCAATTTTGGCCCCGGGGAACCCCATCCCCTGGGGCTCGGCCTTATTTTTAAAAACAAAATAATAATATTTAAAAGAGGGAGGGGGCCAAGTGGCCCCCCTCCCGGGCCACTTCTGGCCCCAGGGACCCCATCCCCTGGGGTCCGGACCTCACGTTGGGGACCACGGGGGGAGCCCCAACGCCCCCGTGGTCCCTGCCAGCTCCCCGCCTCCTGCGGGAGCCGGCATTGCTTTTGGACAAGGGGAGATGCTGACATGCAGCTCCCCTTGTCCAAAAGCAATACTGCTTCGCTTCATGGGAGCGAGAGCAGGTTTCCTGCTCTCGTTTCCATGAAGCGAAGCAGAGTTTGCAATGGCAGGGTGGGAGCAGTGCTCCCGCCCTGCCATTGTAAACTGCAATGTCCCGGGGGTGGACACTCCGGGACATTGCCAGAGCCGGCCCTGGGGGGTGGTGGTCCCCAGGGCCAAGGAGGGCTCCAGGAGGGGGGCCGCGTGCCCCCCCTCCCAATGTGAAAATAGCCCCGGAGAGGTGGTGGTCCCCGGGGGTCCGCAACGGACCCCCATATTTAAATAATTAGTGCCCCGGGGAGGTGGTGGTCCCCGGGGTAGTGTGGGGGGGCTTAAGCCCCCCCACACTATAATTTTAAAACAAGCCCCGGGGAGGTGGCGGTCCCCGGGGCTGCGGGGGGACTGCGTGACCCCCGCATTTAATAATTATTGCCTCGGGGAGGTGGCGGTCCCCGGTGCTGCGTGGTGGGGGCAGGAGCCCCCGCCACGCAATTTTTTATTTAAAAATGAAGCTCCGGGGTGGTGGTAGTCCCCAGGGCTGTGGGGAGGCTGCGTGCCCCCCACACATTATTAATAAAGCCCTGGGGAGGTGGCAGTCCCCGGGTCTGCGGGGGCCTGTGCGGCCTCCGCATATATTATGCGCATTGCCCCCGGGATCTGGCCCACCAGGGGGCTCATTAAAACGAAGCGCAGGACATTTTTTTTATTTTCTCGGCGGGATTCGCGTACCCAGCGCGAATCCTGCCATTTTTTTTTTAATGCTTATTGAGGCCCTGGGAGCAGGCCTAGGTGGTCAGTGTGTTTCTACCCTGCCCCCTTTTCTAGTTTTTTATCCTTTTTTCACCTTTTGTTCTTGTGACTCGATGGCTGCCAACACTTCTTGGTTTGGAATGTTGACAGCCAATCAAAATGAAGCTCATGATCGGGAGGGTTCGCGAATCCTCCTCGGTCACCAGATATCGATATATATTTTTTTTTATTTCTCAGGAACTACTGAACAGATTTACACCATTTAAAAAAAAAGTCGCTTTCTGAACCAAGAGGTACCTTTTTGCCAAATTTGGTGTAATTCCGTTCAGCACTTCGGGCTGTAGCTTTGTCTAAAGTTTCCTACGGAAATTAACATGAAGAAAACGCGTTTTGGGGGCCCCCTTTTTTCTCGGCCCCCGCTCGAAGAATCACCCCAAAACTTTCAAGACAGGAGCTGACTTGAGTGAACCACTAGTTTTGAAAATTTCACGAAGATTCGTCAAACGGCGCCAAAGATATTGGCAAAAGAAAAAACGCTTTTTGAATAGAAACGAGGCCCTTACTATAACAACTTACTGGTGACCGTAAGTAGGTAATATATATATTGATATATATAGCATGGACCTAGATGAGTAGCACCAAAGCACTACGTATTAATGTGGATGTTGAGATACGATACAAGATTGTGCACATTAATTGGGTAGTACACATTTTAATTGCACAATAACATTTCACATATTTACAATTCTCTTACATTTCACACATCTTTACAAGGTGGGTACAGGGAAATTGTCCAAAATCACGTGATTTTCAGTCACGTGCAACATTCCTGATGTAGGATTTTGCTGAGTTGGCAGCATGTTTCATTCTTAGTGGGTTGATAATGGGTGGTGTCTGAAGGAAGTGCCCCGTTTAGGGTCATCCGGGTCACTCACGACCACCTCTCAGCCTTCCATACCAAATGAAGAGTCGGTCAGACAGTAGAGAATACAAACCAAGTATATATTTATTCAGATACACTTGAGTGGAGCCCCGTCTGCCCAGTCGCTTAGGGGTGCTGCAGAGAGGACTGACTTCAGCAAACATAGCGATACATTATGTAAATTTCAGAACCAAGGAAGACCCGCCCATAATGGAATTTTCCAGGCATGTGCAGCTAACACAAAGAAGTACAGTAGGATGAGTTTCGACTCTGAGGCCGGGCACACATTATCTTCTACCCAAGGTCACTCTGTCCATGCCTACCGCTAGACTAGTGGGAGAAGGCCTCTATCTAGTGGGAAAGGTATGCGCTAATAAGAACAGTGTATTCATTAGCAGAGCAAGACCTAACCTTGGAAAAATGAAATTTTCCACAGCCTGCCTTCTTGCCCTCCAGCAGAGAGGACTGACTTCAGCAAACCTAGCAATAAATTATATACATTTCAGAACCAAGGAAGACCCGCCCATAATGGAATTTTCCAGGCAGTGCAGCTATCACAAAGAAGTAAAGTAGGATGAGTTTCGACTCTGAGGCCGGGCACACATTATCTTCTACCCAAGGTCACTCTGTCTGTGCCTACCGCTAGACTAGTGGGAGAAGGCCTCTATCTAGTGGGAAAGGTATGCGTTAATAAGAACAGGGTATTCATTAGCAGAGCAAGACCTAACCTTGGAAAAATTAAATTTTCCACAGCCTACTTCTAGAGGAGGGAATACGCAGTTAATGGCATGATTTAAAATGGCGGATAAACATTAAAATGGTGCCGCGAATGCTAACATACATAGAACAATGCACGAACAGAATAGCAAAAACATATTAATTTCATCATGTCCAAGGACCCAGTAGTAGGTATTATTTTG
Source organism: Calotriton arnoldi (assembly GCA_963921515.1). NCBI lineage: Eukaryota > Metazoa > Chordata > Amphibia > Caudata > Salamandridae > Calotriton > Calotriton arnoldi. The sequence goes on along the minus strand of CAWUFW010015125.1, from coordinate 227,434 downwards.
GCATACACAAGCAGTGAGTTTCTCTCTGCCTTCTACTCCGCTCATCTCCTTTGTTCAGGCAGCACTGCCCAGCAGCCAATCTTAGTATCCATTAATTAGGTAATTGAGGTGCGAGCCACTATCCCAATACATTGTACGGCTACCATTGGGGACGCTCAAGTGCAGGTCCTGAAAATTGTCCTATCACTGGTGGTTGTGGATTCTCTATTGTAGATTCACAACCATCACTCCATATCTACTCTCCTTTCTCCCATCATGATATTCTGATCTATCTGCTCCATGGTTCCATCAAGTTTCTGAAAATCTGTCCATGCAGACTGCCTGCCTCGTGCTGTTTCTACCACACCATGTTGTACCTTGGACATCCTCTGGGCGCATTATTCCTTTTTGCTGAAAAATCAGAAACATTCAGCGAGTCTGAAAGACAAAAAGATCTTTGTATGTGGAATCCTTCATTCAGAATAACGCGCTCTCAGCCCAAGGTTAAGGAGTCCCTCTACAGAAGTGGGACAGTCAAGGCACTTTTGATTGTGTCTTCAATCATGATATCATGAGGCTGATGATCAGAGCATGGAAAATAAGCAAAAGATGTTTCAAAGGGTCCAGTGGCACAAACAGTCTTCTAACAATGAAAGGTTACAAATGGGTCATAATCCTTAGATTTAAGCAGGAATTTCTAAAACTCATGTGTATCTTTCGTGGGTAGTACGTCCTTCACTCATTCAAGAACCAAAAATGTCATTCTGCATGTCCATTTCAGTGGTCATGATAACATCAAAAGAGTTTCTCCAAAGTTTTAGTAGCACACCAAATGCATTGCTTTCCTTGCATTTATTGTTAGACCACAAATGTCTGACAAATACAGAGGCTTTCAAAAAGTTTTCCACAAGTCTTTTTTCTGTTTCAGAGAGTGGAAACCTAAATGGGACTAGGAACCACAGTGGACCCCGGAAATGGAAATGGCTACACTGGCAGTGAGCACCAGATGATTAGTAGCACTGGGGTCTGGGTTAAGAGCGACCAGACAAGAGAGAGGAAGTGCTAGAGAGAGGAAGTGCAAGAGAGAGGAAGTGCTAGAGAGAGGAAGTGCAAGAGAGAGGAAGTGCTAGAGAGAGGAGGTGCAAGAGAGAGGAAGTGCAAGAGAGAATACACTAAAACAAGAGGATGGGGGCACCACCAGTACAAAAATGAAGCAAAAAATGCAAAAAGGGTCATTATCAACTGCCACATCTGACATCATTGCGATATAATAGATGACATCCTAAACACACTATATTATGACATCATTAGTGGATGAAAACTAAACTAAAGGTACACTTAAAGCTCCCTTTTCTCAGCTCCTGCCTCGTGATGCTGATTGAAACTGAGAGTCACATACTCGCCCCTAAATACCTTGACCTTCAAATAATGTATCTATTACTTAAGAGCTAGCATCCACAATATGAAGGGATGATGATAGGGACTCTGCAGCGTTAGAAAGGCTTTTTGGAAAAAAATATGTTACTGTTCTCATACTCCTTATCAGATAAACTGTGATCTGTATCTTTATGTTTACAGACTTTCATACTGCATCTTATGCCAATGCCCCACCTCTAGGTTGGAATGACAGCTGAGCTTTATTACTGCATCAACATTATAGTGATGTAAGGCTACTAACACCGGTGAGTGCACTAACCCTTGTAGGATTTCATTACCTCACTAGTTGGTGAGGCAGGCACTCCTGGTCTCAGGCGCAGTTCTAGGTGAAGGCGCGCCTACCTGGAGGATCTAGTCATTTCCATGAGCACCGTGGAAGCACCCTATACCTGAATGCTGTCTCCCCACACACACGCATTCTACCCGCTCTCTTCATTGTATCTCTCGTTCCCTGTGAAGCACTCCACCGCCCACAAGGCCAGGTCTGCACTATATACATGCTGACTATATATAAAGATATATATATATATGAATAATAAGTCAATGCAGCACCAGAAGATGGTCATTTATTAGCACAAATGCAGAAAATGTTAATATGGGTCAGTTATACAAAGGTGGGCCTGTTCCTAATTTGTATGTAGGTAAACAAATACGTCAAAGATTCTTTTGTGGATTCTGTGGTAGTAAGAAATGTACTCCACATGTAGATGTAAGCATAGAGGAGCAAATATTCAACTAGATTTTGTGTATCAAGTCCCATCTACAAGAGAGTGGTGGCATGGAAGAAGACATTGTCACTGTACCCCAGCCTACCTGACATATTCTGCATATATCAAGGACATGGTTATATATGTTCCTGTTCCTCGTCGTTTCCAGTTTATATCTCAACATTTGGGACTATTATTAGGCTACTCCTATCTTTTCGATATGGCCATAAAGAGTGTAGAAATTAATTTATTTATATGTATATATATGAACACAGTTCATGAATTAGGAATAAACACTGATCACATGTACTTAGATGGAATATTAAGCATTAGTTCTTCAAAAACAGAGGAACACTATGTGCCTTTATGAGGCAGAAGACTGCATTCATTGGCTGTTTCCAGCAGGGCATCCCAGTGTCACCCAAAGCCACAGTGACAGCTGTGGCTAAAAGTAGTCCCTCGGATTGTTACACCATTTCACTCCTGGCGGTTACTTATGGCGTCGAGCGCTGGGTGCTGTCCCGGCCTCCCCGCCGAGGGAGGTCGCTCGTCCTTCACCTCACATGACCTTACTGTATTTAGTTGAACTGCTGCCATGGTGCGGCGGGAAGAGCTCTTTTTAGAGGCCGCGTGACAGCTGTGCGCGAGGCACCCAGGCTGGCATGTCCTCATAGAAGGCACGGCAGAGCCTTCGAAGAAGCAAGAACGCGTGTGGCGGCGCTCCAGGCAGAGCATTAAGATAGCCCAGATTTTATGTCCTCCCCTAGCAACTTCCCTGGATCCTGGCCAAGCCTCGGAGTTTCGGTCGGCAGCACGTCCCTTCCAGGAGAGAAATGCAGAGATGTGCGAGAGCGTCTTCGCTTAGCATTCTGCAGAGGGCACTGCGGGCGTGTTTTACGAGCAGCGCGCCCTGAGTCAGCCTTTCGTTCACAGTCTAGGTTCTAATGGGTGCTGGTTAATGCAGAATATACTGCCGCATTTCAAGTAATCATCTGTGCGCTGCTTTTATCTGTCCGCCTTTCCTTCGTTTGTCTAATCTCCTCTCCACAACTCATCTTCAGTTCTCATTGCTCCAGACTATGGGGCAGATTTACGTTGAACTAACTCAGCGGGGTACAGCAAGTCATTTTGCTGCGCCGCGCTGCGTTAGTTTTGAAGCACAGGGATGCGACATATTTACAAGAATATGTCGCATCCTTGTGCTTCCCCTGCGCTGGCGCACAAACTGCAGCCATGCGCCGGCGCAGGCACCCTTGCACCATGGTGCAAGGATGCCTGCGTCGTGGGGAGATTGTTTTTGTGCAGGAAGGGGAACCTTCCTGCACAAAAACAATCACTACAATCATTTTCCTCTTTCAATGCGTGCTGCGTTCTGCAGCACGCATTGAAAGAGGAAAAAACGAGGTCGGTGCGCCTCGCTACACCACCTCTAGGGTGGCGTAGCTTTCAGACGCATCTCCAGAGTTACGATTTCTCGTAATTCTGGAGATTTTCTTGTTCCATGAGTGTTGCGTGGGAACACCCACAGCAACACCCATGGAACACCCCTTCACCGCAAAGTGCTGCGTGTGAAGGGGCCGTATTTACAAGGAGAGGAAAAGTCACGCAGGGTGGCTTTTCCTCTCCTTGTAAATATGGAGCAGCCCCCTGCGCCACCAGTACGTCACGAAAAGTGACGTACTGGTGGCGCAGGGGGCTCGTAAATCTGCCCCTCAATATTTTGTAAGCGCTCTGAAGCAGCTATTGTGCTGTGTGACAGTGTGACGCTAGCCAAATCAAGACATTCCAGAAGCCCTTGGCTGACAGTGCAAGCGCTCTGTATTTTATCCAACCTGTCAGTAAAAAAAACTAAACTGCGTCGCTGAACAGGTGCTATCATAGTCTTAAAATACAAGCGGCCTGCATTAGTGTCTTGACGGTCCCTCAGCTGATGCCTCGTGTGGTTGTGGGCACGCACTTGTTTCTGTCTGCCTTCGGCACACGCCTGTCCATTGTGAGCGGCCTAGACAAAGGGGCATATTTACGTTCCTGGCGCATCCCTGCATATCAGCAGGGATGCGCCAGGAAAATGCGTCACGCAAGTTTACCCTTGCGCCACGTCCGATGCGCCGCATTTATAATGCGGCGCATCGTGGCGCAAGGATAAGCAGATGCGTGACGCATCTGCCGGCGGAAAGTTGGCGCAGTGCTGAAGTCGTGTCGCAAGCGCGACGCAACTCCAGCACTGTTCCAACCTTCCTATCCCTAACATGGTGCGTCAATCCTTACGCCTGCTTGAAGCAGGCGTAAGGATTTGACGCACCAGCGTCGGAAAAGTGACTGCGTGAAATCTTGTAGATTTCACTACGTCACTTTTCCGAGGCGTACCTGCGCCGGAACGCCCCCTGCGCCGGTACGCCCACATGAAACCTGACGCAGGTTTCATGTGGCGCAGGGTTTACTACGTGACGCATCTCCCTAGATGCGTCACGTTGTAAATATAGCGCAACGCGGCGCATGGTTTGCGTCGCCGCTGCGTCACATGCGTGACGCAACGGCGGCGCAAAAGTGGCGCAAGGGGCTTGTAAATATGCCCCAAAGTGCGGCCGCCACATTAAGAGCTGTATACATTTTTTTTAAAACACACAAAAGTAAAGGTTGCGGGTTTCGCGGTTGGATTCCGAGCCCAGTATTATTCCCATAAGTGACAGTGGCTCTATCAAAACAGATCTCTGGGCCAGGATGTGAGGCAACGTATGCCAACAATGCAAACTCCCAAAATGGGCAACATTTTTTTAATTTCCTTTGTGCAAATTACGTGAAATGCCCCCAAAAATGCAAAATTACTCATTATTACATGAAATGCCGGTTTCAGCACTTTGCACTATTTTTTTAGCATGAAATAATCCTTCGTGTTCATTTTTGATGCGAGGATGCATTTCGTACTAAAACAGTAGTGCTCAGCTTGTTTGCATCTTCCCGTGCTCCTGCAATGGAATTTGTATCCAAACAAATTCTCAATTACGCAAAGTGACATAGTGGCATCTCTGGTATTTTGCGTAATAATTGTAACATGAGATGTCAGATATTATGCAAGTTTCCGCATGCATAAATAACATTCCACCAAGGCCAAATTTGAATATGAAAATATGTTGAATCATTAGCTAACGTGGGCTCGACCTGGGGCCGGGCTGGGCCTTCCAAGTGAATAATTCAGTAAATCTATGAATGTAATGGTATATGCAGTATTAAAGATCAGTTCACGTGATCTGACCTAAATGCACCACACAGCACGCATGCCAGTGTTGCAACACATGCATTCACCTGGTGCACACATCCCGACAACTTCCGTTGAGTGCGTCCCATGGACGTGCAAGCAGGTAGCTGGGGTGGGGCCACCACTGCAGAGCCCGCCAGAAACGAGTAGATAGGAGCTCCTCATACACTCTTCTCTGCCATCGTCGTTCATCCGATGAGATCACGTCACACTGCAAGTGTAAACTCTTTTTATAGGTTTAATGAAGAAGTTCTGTTGCAATCCTCTAGTGTGATTGGTGGCAGTGCACTATGCAAGTCTGTAAATGTAAATGTGCAGAGAACAGCTGGTCTGACAAGGAGCATAGACAGTATTAGATCAGTATCACAAGAAATGTTCACAAAGCCTCTCATGTCATAAAGCCCACTATCACTGGAAGGGTGTGACCCTGGAGTTATAAGTACCTGCACCAGGAGAATTGACACACCTAGGGCAAAACATGTGCTGACTGATCAAGCTGAACTTGTAATTAGATGATTGATGCCTCATATATATTAAAAGAAGATACCACCAGGATTTAAATCTGCTTTTCTATAAATGTTTTTTGTATTAATACTTTTTTTTGCACTAAGAGTTCTATAAAAAGTATTTCTTTGGTGTATACGTCCCCTGTATTTTTAACATGCTCTGGTTGTGCAGTAGTCCTCTGGGTACTCTGTTCAGCTCCCGCTCCTTGATCAAAGAGAATGCGGAACTGGAACAAGTGGGTAAGCAGCTCCCACTCTTATATACATATAGCAGACAGAGGATACATATTTCCAGTCTGCACTTTAAATATTGGTTTGGTTGGTTCTCCTTTCCTGTGTGCTTCTCAGCCTGTCTTCCAGACTCAGCCTTTATCTTGAGTGATGCACTCCACAGCAGAGTTGTCACCAGATGGAAAACCCACACAGAGCCACAAAGAGTGGGAGCAGTTTGCACCCAACTATCATAGCCACACCTGGCAGCGATCAGGAAGAGACACAACACACTGGTTCTCTTCAAAGGACCCCTGACACACCGACAGCAGAAACTGCAACCCCACCCCCTCCCTCAACTCCTACCATCCACCAAATGGCGGTCTCCAAGAAGACTCATCAGCAGCCCATAAGCATCAAAGGACCTCATCGAACTTTTAAAGGGAAGCCTGCCTCCTTTTCCCCACTTCAGATTCAAAATCTCCTCCTTCCAGTCTCAGGAGTGTCAGTAATACACTTCCAGTGCCTGAGAAATTTACCTCTCTTCCATCTTGTGCATAGGAAAAGGCCAGGTTTTCCAAAATCTAATCCACAGGCCAGTGCCGCACTGGTTTACTCATGCTGATACAATGTGTAGCATGATTATCACATGCATACATCCATGGGCTCGGGATCACAGTGCTAGGATTCTAGGTTCATTGTTATCAGCAGAAATTTACACAAGTGGACTAATTGGCTTCCTCTCTCTAAATGCAAGTTAATGGTCATGCTAAGAGCACAACAAAACATAGTTTACTGGACACCACGTCGCTACACTCATGAACCCGCAACAGGGATAGTAGTCATATTTCACTATTGAGGGCTTGCTTGGTCCTCAGGTCCAGGACAAGTACAGACTCTTGTCAACGGTACGCCTACTGCTTTGTGCACACTCTATATTAGTGTGAGACTGAGGACAAAAGTTCAAAAACCCAGATACCAGATACTCACAGTTGGGCAGACAGGGCAGGGGATGTGACTGTAAACTATACAGTGGACATTCTCATTGCACCAGGTGCAGCTCAAGATCAGCCTGCCCGGAATGTTACTCCTTTGTTAAGTCAAGTCTTTGGATTAGCAAAACTGACTGAAAAGTCCATCTGCGTTCCCTTGGCTCATTCCAGCCGAATGCTCGTTTGTGGAATCTAGGCCTTACAATAAGCTTGGCCATCCCAGCATCTCGAGATTCTCACCCTCTATCGACATCAAGCAATTAAATGGTTTGTACCACAAACCTAGCACCAAACAGATATGGGATGAACCATCTCAAAGCCCACACAATGACAAAACACTTCTTCTCAATGGCTGCCCAGTTATTTTCCCTTGGTAGTAATCCAGTGTAAGGTCACTGGAAGCTCACTCCCCTTCTCATCGAGTTGAACCACTTTCGCTTCAATTCCCTTGTCTCAGGTATCCGTCTATACAATGAAGGCATGTGTCTATACAATGAAGGCATGTGTCTTCAGTAATATGGTATTGCTTAGTACTCTCTTCAGTTGCTCAAATGCTTTCTGATGCTCCTAAGTCCAGATCACCTTCTTGGGCTGTTTCTTGGATGTTAGTGCTGTAAACTGGGCCACTATGGTCCCATAGTTGGTTACAAAGTTCCTGTAATAACCAGTGCATCTTGCAAAGGGTCTCAGTTCAGTTTAGGTAGCAAGTGCTTCCCACTCTAACATAGACTGGATCATAGCATCCAATAGGCAAATCATCCCATTCTATACCTGATGGCCAAGGTAGACTACAGTGGACTGCTTCACCTGGCACTTAATTGCCTTGTTGGTGAGTTGTGGCCAATGTATCTTGACCAATACTTGTTCTAGATGCCTCAGGTGGTCCTTCCATAAATTGCTAAGAACTGAAATAAAAACCAGGTAGGCCACACAAAACTCTTCTAGCTCGGAGCGGACATTGTTCACCAATCGCTGGAAAAGAAGCAGGGGTATTCTTCAATAAAACGGACATTACCTTGAACTGTAATAGTCCCTGTGGCACAGAAAATATGGTCATCTTCTTGGCATCTGGTGGCAAAGCAATCTGCCACTATCCACTGACCTGGTCATACCGAAGGTGCTCTTGTACTTGAAGTACCCAATCTCGTCTGCTCTGGAGATCAGATGTGCATTGGAGTTGGACCTGTCATCCTTAGGGTGGAATTCCCTTAACGTTTTGCCTGCTTCCCGCCACTTTTTGCTGTATCTTTTTGTTGGCCTTAGAACTCTGAGCACATTCCCACTGCTAACCAGTGCTAAAGTGCATGTGCTTCTCCCTTAAACATATTGACATTGGTGTATACCTGGTTGGCATATTTAGTTGACCTGTAAGTCCCTTGTAAAGTGGTATTCGATGTACCCAGGGCCTGTAATCTAAATGCTACTTGTGGGCCAGTAGCACTGGTTGTGCCACACACACAAGTAGCCTTTCAAATATTATCTCAGGCCTGCTATTGCAGGACCTGTGTGTGCAGTTTACTGCCACTTCAGCTTGCCATTTAAAACCACTTGCCAAGCCTTAAAAACTCCTTTTATTACACACAAGTCACCACTAAGGTAGGACCTAAGTGACCCTAAGGGCAGGGTCCTGTGTAACTAAAGGCAGGTCTTGTACTTTTAAGTTTTACATGTCCTGGCAGTGACAAACAGCTAAATTCGTTTTTGACTGCTGTGAGGCCAACTCCTTCCTTAAGCTAGTATTGGGGATTCCTTAAAATACCATTTAAGCTGTAATTCCTGATTGGACAGGAGTAGCTATTTATTGTTTAATATCTTTAGAATGAGGGTGATAAATCCTCTTTAATGGTAAAGTTGGTTTTGACATTTCCATCTTAGAAATGCTACTTTTAGAAAGTGGACATTTCTCTGCTCTTAGCATTGCTCTGTGTGCTTGCAGCCTGTCTCCAATACACGTCTGGGCAAGGTGACAGCTACACTTTGTGCATTCGCTCTAGACAACCACAACACAGGAAGGGATGAGTGTAAAGGGGATACATCTGCATTCATCTGCATACTGATAGCCTTCCTGGGCAGGAAGGGGGAGAGGCGGCTCACATTTACATCTGAATAGGTTGTGTCCTGCCCTTACACAAAGGGCTGATTTACCCCCACTGGCAGTCTGCAGCCATAGTTGGGTTGAAAGGGATCCTTGTGCACTTCAGAGAGTTCCTTTTTTGTCATCCCCTATATCAAAGGCACTTTTGGACTCTGGCCCCATCAAATCAGTCCACTACTGGAGCTCGGAAAAACTCTGCAGGAGTAAAGACTGCTGTGCTGAAAGGATTGCCACTTTGCTGTGATTGACTGTTCTGAAGAACTGCTTCTCTACTTTGCTGAGCTGCCCTGCTGCATGCTGATCTCTGCCCTGCTGAGGATAATAGATGGACCCTCTCACTTGAACCCAGAGTGACTCCAAGGGCTTGCTGGCTTGCCTCCTGATTCTGAAGTCTCAGGGACACAAAAGACTTCCTGCAATCCTGTTGGTGCTGCTGGACTCTGCCATCTGTGAGTCCTACCCTTGCCCTAGGTGCCTCCTTCAGTCCTGGGCCTAAGAAGTGGCTTCTGCAGCTAATCTCTGCAAACAATGATGCATTCCCTTGACTGCGTGAGAAATTCTGCCGCAGTGCAGCTTCAACGCTGATGCAGAGGCTGTTCAACGACGAAGAATCCACAGCTGGCGCGGCTCAATGATGACGCAGAGGCGGCTCGACGATGAAGCTTTGCATTCACTTCAATGGAGCTTGACAACGACGCAGGACCCTTTCTGTGCGGCTCGACGATAACGCAGTAGACTCTCGACATCGACAAAAGCTCTATCCAAGGTATTTCTTCAGCAGGACCTTTTTGGGTTCTATAGCGACTGCCCTCCATCGTGGTCGACCCGAACTTTGACTTTGCACCGGTCCCTCGCGACCTCAAGTAACCTTTTGACCGCTAGTGACTTCTAAGCACTATTTTTGGTTTATTCTTTAAAAATTCATATCTCGACTTCTACTTATTGGATTTTTGTTGTTTAGGTTAATTTAGGGTGTGTATCTGACTTACTCTGACAGGGTGCAAACCTCTGCCAACTGGAGGCCCCATTTCTAACAATTGGTCTTTGTGACTTTTCTGAGGCTGCAGTAGTGTACACTATAAAGCAAGTATTTGGAACCTTGCTTGAGCACTAACACTACTGGATTAACTCAATGTTTACCCCAACTCTCAATCACCTATAAGTCCAACATCTTGAGCACCTCCACAATAATACATTCATAGACCTGGTCAGAAATGCGAGAAGTCTTGCTCTTGATAGGACAACTATTTCCTGTGCTAGTATCATGAACACCGACAGGTATCAACCCTGGAGCCAGTGAGAATAAAGGGGGAAATTGATCCAGAACCTCTCTGCATTTCCTCTACCGCATAGGTGTCAACTCATGAGCAAGCAGTACCCCTTCCAAACATCCATCAATAATGTCACTTTGCAACAAGTCAGGAAGAGGCTCACTGTCTACCTCAGCTCCTCTGACATAGACATGATGTTCATTGTATAATCTTTCCAAAGGAAAGATTTTTGCCAGTTCATATGGAGCACCCTCTTAGTTCACTTGGGGCAACAGTGTCCATCAAGTAATTCACATCAGATACTTTCTGCACCACCTGTATGGCCCACACCATTTATTTTCCAAAGCTTTGGGACAAATGGACTCCAGTACCGACACTTCGTGACCTTTCTGATACCCAGTTGGAGTCGCTTTTTGGTCATACCATTCCATCATTACCTCTTGGCCAGCTTAATGGTTTTGCTTTGCTTGACTTATGTAATGCACCATCAACTTCTCCTCATGAGCATAAGGGTCTTGTTATACCTCTCAACTAACCAATTGTTTTGAGGATAGTACACTGTGAAGAAGTCACATCATCTTGCTTTAATATCTGTTGCATGTAAGAGGAGATGAAGTTGGTTCCCCTGTCAAAATTCACTGTATCAGGAAACCCAACCGTAGAAAAGATTCACAGGAAAGTCTTAGCTACCACCTTTGGTGTCATGCTCCTCAGAAGTATCACTTCAAGATACCTGGTGCACCACATGGAGACATGGCGTATCACAACCAAGATATACTTGCTGACTGATGTTGAGGGTGGGTTGACTGGACTAACAATGTCTATTCCCTCACATTCAAAAAGAACACCTACAATCAGAAGAGGCACTAATGGTGTCTTTGTCTTACCTCCATATTTACCACTCAATTGCCAATAGGGAGAGAAATATAAAATGTTCAGTGTCTATGCACTTCCCTGGCCAGGAGAACAGAGGATCTAACATCTCCTGCATCTTTCTAATGTACCAAAGTCCTGCTAAAGGCATGTTGTGGACCACTTCCTATGCATTAGTGAAATCATTAGCCTCTTGCTAGCACCAGGCTCAGGATTCACTGGCTCCCTCCCAGCCAACATAGTGATTTCTTAGCACTCCTTTGCTGACCAGCCCTGGGCTTCCTTATGAAGTCCCACAAGCATAGGGCACTGAAGCTATGCCTTTTGAAAATATTACTGGGTAGGTTGCACAGCAGCTAGTAATCCCCGCTACTGTGGCAGAGACCCAGATTCTAACACCTGTTCCACTTCAGGTATCTCACTCTCCTCTCCACCTGGAGCAGGGGCAGGCAATGCCACATCCAGCGCCTTCTCAGAGTTAGCCCTAGTCCGCTGATTTCCTTGTCTTGGTCTCTGCAAATCGGAAATCGTTCCAGTCTCACCTTGGTACTGACATGCAGCCTGTGCTCTTGTCATAAGGGCTAATGTTGTCCAAGCCATATAAGCTTAGGTTTCTGGTACTAAAACAGGAGCAATCAAGTCATTTCCCAGGAGACATCCAGCACCTTGCTTCTCTCTCACCCCTACATTAACCATGGCAGACTTTACACTGATTTCCACCTCAACTCAGGCAATCTGATACTCCATCTCCTCTCCATGACCATTAAGCTTGTGCCATTAGCATCATGAAGAATCTTCTCTGGCTTGAGGTAATTCCTCTCAAACATATTTCTATGAGCTCCTGCATCCCTCACAGCAGGAAGCTTCCTCCCTTTGATACAAGCTACTAGCACAAACCCCATCATGTTATGATGAATGTTCTTCAGAGCATCTGGTTCCATAGCAATTTGGTTAAGTGCAACAAGGCCCTCTGAGGTCCCTTCCTTCTTAGTCAATACAATAGCTATGATGGTTGTAGCTGGTACACAATCTTTCACCGGACACTCTCTTATAATACCCCTCCTTGTAACACTTAAAACAAGTTATCACCTTGGGCTTGGAAGAACCTATCTGTCCCCCCTTTCCCTTCCTTCGTTCCTGACTTGGAACCCAGTTCCCTTTCTGTTTCTGCCCCCTTTGGAACTTGGGAATTGCCCTGGCCCTTACTCTTGGGTTTGAAACTAGTCGGCGGAGAGTTACTCTTCTCTTTTGTTTTACAGCCGTGCTACTCCAGCCCTTTGCTAACCCCTTCTCAGTCAGCACTGCAAGATTATCTGGATCCAAAAAAATGATGAACTAAACCCAGATCTGTGACTGGGGATGAATGTTTGCATTGTTCAACATTCCGTCCATCATCTGTTCTTTCTGTGTATGTAAATGCTAAACATATATAAATGCATACATAAATAATAAATAAACAAGTCAATGCAGCACGAAAAGTTGGTAATTTATTAGCAGAAAAAGTAAATATGGGTCAGTTTCACAAAGGGGGACATACAACTAATTTGTATGTAGGCAAACAAATAATTCAAATAATCTTTTCTGGATTCCATGGTAGTAAGAAATGTACTCCATATGTAAGCATAGACGAGTAAATATTCAACTAGGTTTTGTGTATTAAGTCCCATCTCCAAAAGGGTGGTGGCACGGAAGAAGAAATTGTCACTGTACCCCAGCCTATCTGACATATTCTGCATATATCATGGGTGTGGTTATATATGTTTCTCATCTTATTTTCGTTTATTTTTTAACATCTGGAACTATAAGGCTCAAAAGTGTGATTCTTATATTTTCGATATGGCCATATAAAGTGTAGAAATTGAACTATTGTTGTGAGTATATGAAAATAGTTCATGAATTAGGAACACATACTGATCACATGTTCTCAGAATAATCAGCATGAATTCTTCAACGACAGAGGAACACTATGTGCTTTTATGCAGCAGAAGACAGTGCATTCTAGATTGGGTTTTTCAGCAGGACATCCCAGTGTCACCCAAAGCCACAGTGACAGCTGTGGCTAAAAGTAGTCCCTTGCATTGTTACCTCATTTCACTCCTGCGGTTGCCTACGACATTGAGCGCTGGGTGCTGTCCCGGACTCCCCGCCGAGGGAGGTGGCTCGTTCTTGCACTCACATGACCTTACTGTATTTAGTTGAACTGCTGCCATGGTGCGGCGGGAAGGGGCTCTTTTGAGAGGTCGCCTGTCAGCTGTGCTCGAGGAAGTAGGCTGGCACGCAGAAGAAGCAATGCCAGTGGCAGCGCTCCAGGCAGAGCATGAAGATAGCACTGATTTTATGTCCCCCCATAGCAACTTCCCTGGAAGCTGGCCAAGCCTCAGCTTTTCAGTCAGCAGCATGTTCTTTCTAGGAGAGAAAATTCAGAGATGTGAAAGCAGTGGCGGCTGGTGAAGTTTGAAAGTGGTGCGGCGAAAATCAATCTTGCTACATATATATCTCAAAAATCTTAGATGATGCAGGACCCTGACCCATCTAATATCAAAAAGAGCTATGTTCGAAAAGAAATCTTTTGGAGTAAAATTATTAAAAACCTGTTTGTGGAAAATACAATTCCTCTCTTAAGAGGCATTAAAATACTCTTCCTGTTTTGGAGATAATGCCAAGTCTTAGGGCTTGTTTCATTTTGTGTGGCTTGCTCATTCAACATAAGCCATCCAAGACTGCAGCAGCAACCACACAAGCAGTTATTTGCTGTTTGGTTGTTGCTCCAGTCACATACTTTAAAAAGGAAAACATGCATATCTTTACATTATTCTGTACTTGTTACTTCCATCTGTGCTGAGATTTCTCATTAATGAAAAACAGCGCACAGCTGCACATTCGGTTTCACATTTCCATTCATAAAAACAGTTGTCATTATTTTTCAGTCAATAATATGTGTTCTCTTCACAGATGGAAAAGGAAAACAGAATAACTGAGAGATGTGCATGGATTTCATTTAAAGTAGGCCACTGCACAGACACCCCCAGGATACTGTGCCATGGACTGGCACATTTTGGGGCAGCAAAAGTGGAAATTTTGCTGCATACAGTTGCGTTTTTCCAGTACTGTTGCAGCACTTTATACCCACATTTTTAGTTTTCCCGCCCTCCCCCCCCAGAACATTGAGAATTCAGTTAATCCACTTAACAGAAAATGGATTTGAAAGCAGCTTCACAGCCAATTTGTGCAGACGAGGCCAGTAAGGAAGCAGAGATGTTCGAGACATTAGCACTATAGCCAGCCTCCTCAATGTCACCCCCACCTAGGCCCTTTGAATACGTTTGCCCACTTGAATTATGAATGAGTTGACTGACCAGGCCTTTCACTGGGCAGGCTGCATATCAGCTCCACAACCCACCCTTTGCATTCCTCTGCAAGCTTTTGATCCAGTTCCGTCTGCCTCTTCCTCCGATGTGAAATTGTTTCAGCATAAGTAGTCTATTGGGGGTATACATGAGGTTTCTGTTGAAAAGTATAGTGAGCACAGCAGTAAGTTTCTGTTGAAATGAATCTTTGCATTCAAGTATGCTATAAAAGAGTTTTTCTCAGGTGAGGCAACACCTGGGATGTCTGTTGACTTTCTTGTGGCGTAGGATTAGAAATGGAGATAGATCTATCAATAGCAGATTGCACCGAGACCCAGGAGTGCAAGGGACCCAATGTATCTTAATTATTGCTGATTTTTCATAGCCACCCAGGGGCCAGGGTTCTATTTTTCCTCCTTGCATTAGTGTCCATGAGACCCTTGCTATGCCACTGACTGTGAAAGACACAAACTTAAGCACCACTTCCTGTCTCAGTTCATCATTGATCCCCTTTTCTGCCCAGCTTGCCTCTTACAACTTTGCTCATTGTTTCTGTGTGCCATCCCATCTCGCTTCCTTGACTACCCTTTTAGGCATATGCCACTAGCGCACTTTGTGTGCCTCTCTGAACCCTTTCGTTTAGCCACCCTTCCCTGTTTGTGCTTCAATAATCACTTTTCCTTATCCCCATTCATCTCCTTTCCTACCCGTTCTCTGATGCATATGCAGCGGTGTATTACCATCATGCCCCAGCGGGCCTTAGAGAGATGGGTATGATAGAGCGAAATGTTCTTGTGAATTGTAGGGGTGCATCATAATCACTGATAGTCCGCACCCACATGTATTCAGACATATATTCGTATATTCAGTTTCATATTCAGGTATGTTTAGTAAAGAATGAATAGTTTGCTGAGACAAAGTGAATCAGCAGCATAATGGTGTTAGGATATTGATGTAATGTAATGCTTATTGAATTGTGTGAACTTAATGCATAGGGAAATTAGTTCGTGTGTGTAATGTAATTGCAGTAGTTTAAACGTGCACCATATTAAAGTTGCACATGTAATTCAGTGTTTGCATATGAATCATAATGAAAATGCTTATAGGGAAACATAAGATGTGTGATTGAAAATTATATGTAAAGGCCTGACTACATATATGCTTAGGGAGGCCTGGTATATTCTTATGTTAGCTTATATTGTAGGCCGAGAAATGTTTCTCTTGGTAAGGCTCTCTGGGCACAAACGGTAGATTTAATTTGCACAGTAGAAGGTTTCTGTTGAAAGTATCTTTCGTTGCAGGTGCAAGGACACATGTCTCGTTAGCAAGACTAACTCTTTGTTTTCGAAAGCTAGAGAGAGGGGAGGCATGGTACGGGGAGTGAAAAGGAATGTAGGGATGATACTTTCGGCGGAGAAGGTGCCTGGGACTCAAGGTCAACACAACCGTCCAGGATGAAGTAACCGTTTCGATGGAAAAGCACAAGAAAGAAGACCTGGCCAAGGAGGGCGTGACAAAGGCGTGTACAATTGTATTGTGGTTTTGTATTAGGGATAGTGCCCTGAGGGAGGAGGCCAGAGAAGAGGTAGGGGAGACCTGAGAGGACAGAGCTGAGCTTAGGTACTATGTGATTGCACTTCTTAGGAAGTCTTCACAGCTGACACCTTTTATTCACTCTTGCCTGGAAAAATCGTTATGCAGGGAATGTCACTTAGCGTTAGTGTAGGGACAGCAATTGATTTTAAGCTTGTTTAGGCCAATGAAGAGTAACTTAGAAATAGGAGCAATCATAGTCTGGTTGATCCTTCTAGAACTTTCTATTCTCCTTATCCTGAGTCGGATGAGATTTCTGCGTAGATTATTATTTGTATTAGTGCCCATCTATTTCTTTAACCTCGTGTTGAGGTGCTTGCACGTTCAGTTATTTTTGGCGATAATAAATTCTCAAACTTGAATTCGGAGTCAGTGGTCCTTTCAGACAAATTGAATGCTGATATATAACCAGATGAGATTCTCTCCTTTACACTATTCAACAGGTAAAAAGATCTTGGCGACCAGAAGGTTCTTATAGATAATTAGATAAGAATCGGCGTTATCAGTTGGTAGCAGAGTAGGATGGTTACCTTTGATGGTAAGGGAGATCTAGAGCAAGATAGGAGATTAAGTTGCCCCATAGAGCCCGAGTGACGCAGATCCAGAGGACCGCGGGAGAAGGATGTTGGAGGTCGTGGAAACCTGACGGAGAGTGACGGTGCGGCGGAAGTAGCAGTTCGTGGGAGAGTGAGTATGAAAAGAGTGATGTTTGGTATATTGCGGTGTTTTATTGTTGTGTGATGTCTTGCGGAGTTAGAAAGAGAGTTGTGTGATTGAGTAACGGACCGTGAGCGCGCGCGGGACTGGGAGATTTATTGTGGTGTAGAATACACCCAGAGTTGAGAACGTTGACCAGAGTTGTGGGGGTCACGAGACGTCATTGACAGACCCACTGAAGATAGGGAACACATGTGTGAGTGTGTGAATAACCAACGCAGGTCGTAGGTTATTGTGTGCAGAACATCGAGTGATTGAATCCTATCGAGTGTGCTAAAGGCGATTGTCCGGTCGTTTCGCGGACAGACGATTGCCAGATTGAGGTCAACGAGCTCAAGAGGCTGATCGGTCATTGGTAAGACCGACGGTCAGAGAGGTAATTGTTCGGTAGGACGGACATTATTTCAGAGTATGATTGGGACAGATGCGAGCGAGAACGAGTGAATTAGAAAGGAGGGGAACTGCTGCGAGCGGAGGAAAAGTGACGTCAGACAAGTGCCGCGCTGCGATAGGCCGGTTGGTGTGAGCCGCGCTGGGATTGGTGGATTGAAATCAGGAAGTAAAAGCGGACATTTTGAGTGCAAATACAAAGTTGATTTATCATGAAATGTTTTAAAGCTTTACGGGAACTTTGTAGAGGTGATAGACATGTGGTTGTTCGGGAGGGAGAGGAAGCTCCTCCCGAGGACACACCAGCACATTATATGTAGGATTGCATACTATAATTTGGCTTGAGAATTGGCATAAAATGACAGAAGCAGAAGGAGAATTGTCGTTCCCTCGATATGGTACTGTCAGGTTAGAGGTGCTGTACCAGCTAAAAAGTGTAATGGCTTCATTACGACCACTACCTAGACCAACACAGTTTGAAGCACTACATGCGTGGATAAGAGCAGCGTATGATAGGAAGAAGGACAGATGTCAAGAAAGGGTGAAGAAATCGGTTAGGGCATTTCAAGATGCAAGGTGGGATGCATTGGAGAAAAGGTGGAGAGTGGAAACGATCGAAGGAGATAAGTTGTACCCATTGTTAGTACAAAATGGGAAAATAATAAGAATCGATGAGGACGACAGTGATCTAGATGACAGCTTGTTGGATAGGATGTTGGCAGAGAGGCCACCACCATTTAATCCAGATTCAGAAGAGGGAAAGACGACCCCAGCAGTGGCAATAGTTGATGAAAGCCAGAACCAGACTAGCATGAGAGTAGTGGGAAGGATTTCCACAGGAACGGAGGGGGCAACGGCGTCTATGATAACACAGCCTCCTGCGGGAGCACAAGATTACCGGACTCCTTGACAGTACCGGTTACCATTGGCCCTATAGTACCGGTATACGACCCAGACCGAGTGAGAGAAGGGAGTTCCGTACCGATGAGAAGGGAGGAAGGAAACAGTGAGAGTGGGAATGGGTTTGGAGTGAGGGTGGTTCATTTCCCAAGACCAATGGAGACAAGTACGCCGTTACCGGCTACTGCGGACTCTTCCTTCAGGAGAGAAGAGGAAAGACCAGAAAGACCGAGGTCTTTGCGGGAATCTAAGTCAGCTTTGAGGGAGTGGACACCAACAGTAACGAGGCAAGAGGATAGGATGCAAGGAGATAGGGCACAAAACGTCTCGGAAGACAGACCAAGTTCCAGGAATATGATGGAAGGGAATAGATCGCAAGGACAGAATAGCAACTGTGATGAGCGGGATGGCTCGGGTTGTCGAGATGTACTGAGGAGTGCAGTACAGGCAAGGTTGCTAGACGTAGTGAGGTTGAAAGCAGAGGTAGACGAAATGATCAGTGGGGGTCTGCCTTTGGAAAGGATAGAAATTTATGGATCGGATGAGCTGCTGTTTGTAGCAAAAGATGTGACTCGAAAAGCTAGAATGGCACATGATAGATTGAAGGAATTGGCCAAAAGATATGAAGTGGACCTGAACAAAACTAAAGCGTTACAGGGACCACATAGATTGCATTACAGTGATCAGGAGCTGGAGGAGAAAAGAATAACAGGATTAAGAACACACACCAGAGACCTGATTATAGGAATGAGAATATGGATTTTGTTGGACAAATGGGAAGAAAGGTGGTCCAAAAAGAAACCAGTAAAGAGAGTAGAAGGGGAAACGCCGCCGCCAGGAGGGGGGGCGACGGGTGTTGGAAATTTTCCTTTACGGGAAGTACAGAATGGAGGGTACGTGTATGTGCCGTGGAATAGAGGTGATTTGGCTGCATTTACAAATGATTTTCCTCGGCTGAGGGAAAAACCGGTGGAGTGGTACAAACAGGTTGAGCGGTTTGTGAAAATTTCAAAAGTATTGTGGATTGATTTGAACACTTTGTTTGACATAGTGGTACCGGGAGATTTGTGGACAGCTTGTAAAGTCGCTATTGAGTGGCCGACTTCGGAACCGGATAGAGAGGCGGTTACAAACGGTCCATCACCCCTAGTCATGAAAAAGTATGAGCAGGTGATTACATGGTTGAAACTGAAGATTTCACCTCAGGACATAGTTTGGGTTAAGATAGATCGGACTGTACAGGAACCCAAGGAAACGGTGCATGAATATTATGAAAGACTTTTGCAAGCTTTTAAACAGTATAGTGGGTTAGATATCTTGGACCCCAAGGATATGGGACAGTTTGTCTCAAAGTTTGTACTGGGTCTGAGAGTGGAAATCAGCCTCATGATACAGCACCATTTGATCTGCTGGCAGAACAAGCCACTAGATGAAATATTGCGGTATGCGAGATACTGTAGTGATGAGGTGGAATCGAAACATCGAAAGCTAAAAGACAAATTGATGCTTGTCCAGATGCAGACAGCACAGAGTCAGCCTAGTGGAGGGACCTTAGGAAGAAAGCAAGGAAATTTCCAGGGAAACCAGAATGGGCAGGTACAGGGAAAGGGAAAACCAGTAGACCCCAAGACAGGAGTGGACGTGGCCACATTGAAGAAGACCACTGCGTGTCATCTTTGTCGCCAGGTCGGACATTGGAAACGCGAGTGTCCTTTGAACCCAGCTAATCAGTTGCAGGAAGAGGAAGAGGGGCTCAGGCACCCGCGCAAGAGGTAGTTAACACAATAACGAGGCCTAGAACGATGAAAGGGGGTTTACAATTCTCACGCCCAGGTTCCCCAAGCTCCAAGGATTTCACAAGGAACACGAACGTACCAACAGATGCCCCTGTTCGAAGGTTACGATGAGGATAGCTTAGACCCTTTATCCTGACGGTGCCTGAGGGGGAGGAAGACTGCACACTTGGAGCGGTCTTGGAGGTAGACCAGAGAGGACCTTTTGTGGAGGCAGAGATTGAGGGCAATCCTGCAACACTTTTGGTTGATACTGGAGCTACCCGGTCTACTGTAAGATCAGCAGTAGTCCCTAACCTACCCCTCTCGGGACAATCAATCCAGGTTGTTGGAGTAGCGAACAAAAGAATAAGCAGCCCATTGACAGAACCGATCCTAGTAAAGATAGGTTCCTTCCAAACTAGACATCAGTTTGTAGTGTGTGATACGAGTCCAGTCTGTCTTTTGGGAAGAGATCTGTTGTGCAAGTTGAACTGCACGATTTATTGTACACCGCGGGGAGTGGAGGTCCAGACGATAGATGACGATGCTGACTTTAAAATTACCAATCAGCTTCTGTGTATAGATCTGTACCCAATGGTGACTGTGGAAGAACTTCCACTTGATCTGAGAGACGCAGTGTCGTCTGTGGTGTGGGATTTCGCAGGCGACGAAATAGGTCTAATCAGAGGGGTTGAACCAGTGCGGATTGAGGTGAAACAGAATGTTGATTTCCCAAGGACACCTCAATACAACCTGTCGCCAGAAACGATTGCAGGAATAAGACCTGTGATCGAGACTTTCATTGAGAAGGGTATTTTGAAGGAGATCAGAGGTAGCCCCTGTAATTCGCCCATAATGGGACTACAGAAACCGAGCGGGAAATACAGGATCGTGCAAGACCTGCGAAAGGTTAACACGATAGTTGTCCCTTGTTGTCCAGTGGTACCGAATCCTTCAGTAATACTGTTCCAGATCCCATGTGAAGCCGAGTGGTTTACGGTTATCGATTTGTGTCAAGCCTTCTTTTCGATACCGCTCCACGAGGAAAGCCAATTTCTTTTTGCGTTCAGGCTAGAAAATCGTGTGTTAACATGGTGCCGTATCCCTCAAGGGTATACGGAAAGTCCATCTGTCTTCAACCAGATTCTGAAGAAGAACCTTGAGAGTCTCGTGTTGCCGCAGAACTCAGTTCTCGTGCAATACATAGATGACTTGCTCATTGCCTCAGAGACAGAAGATGCTTGCAGAATTGACACTGTAGCCCTGTTGAACCATTTAGCAGAGAACGGACATAAGGTGTCTCCGAACAAGCTGCAGTACTGTTTGAAAGAGGTACAGTACTTGGGACACAGATTGGAAAAAGGCAAGAGGAAGGTGTCACCAGATCGAATAGAGGCAATAATGAGCATGGCAGTACCAACGACACAGAGAGAAGTTAGGATGTTTCTGGGAATGGTTGGCTATTGTAGACAGTGGATTCCTAGTTTCTCCTTGAGAGCAAAGCCTCTGCAGAGGCTTACGCACAAGGATGTGAGTGATCCGGTACCATGGGACGAGGAATGCTTGATATCATTCCTGAACCTGAGAGAGGATTTGTGCAGGGCTCCGGCACTGGGGATGCCTGATTACAACAAGGCCTTTTCATTGTTTTGTTATGAGAGGGAAGGATGTGCATTAGCAGTGTTAGCTCAGAACCATGGAGGTGTCCGTAGACCAGTTGCCTACTTTTCAGCTACTTTAGATCCAGTAGCTTCTGCGTTGCCCGGATGTCTAAGATCCGTTGCTGCAACAGGTGTCAGCATTGAAAGATGTGAAAGCATTGTAATGGGACATCCATTGACTGTACATGTGCCACATTCGGTTGAGTTATTGATGACCAGGACTAAGACCCAGCACCTAACGAACAATAGGTTAACGAGGTACGAGCAAGTCATACTTGCCGCAGAGAATGTGACTCTGAAAAGGTGCTTCGTCTTGAACCCTGCGACATTGATGCCTACACCGAACACGGATGATGAAGATTGTGAGGACCATGATTGTCTCGATGTGACCGAACTTTGCACCAAACCGAGACCTGACATTGTCGATGAACCACTGTCTGACCCAGATGAAATTTTCTTTGTCGATGGTTCATGCTTAAGAGACAGTGTGGGTCAATTAAGAGCAGCGTTTGCTGTATGTACCATTTCAGGAGTGGTCGAGGCTGCTTGCCTAGAAGGAGTACGCTCCGCGCAGGTAGCTGAGATCATTGCCTTGACCCGTGCCTGTTTGGCCGCTGATCGAATTCGAATCACGATTTACACAGACAGCCAATATGGCTTTGGCGTGGTGCATGACTTCGGGCAGTTATGGTCTCAGAGGGATTTTTGACATCATCTGGCTCACCCATTCGCAATGGAGAATATGTAAGACAATTGTTAGATGCATTACAGCATCCGAAAGAAATTGCTGTGGTAAAATGCTCAGCCCATGGGAAAGGGGAGGACTTTGTATCATTGGGTAACAATTATGCGGATGAGGTTGCCCGCTTCTGTGCAGAACAAGGATGCATATTCACGGAAAGAGAGATAGGGGAGAGCCAAGAAGGAACCGATCTCAGCATAATGTTGGCCATGGCAGATACTTGGGAAGAGCTTAAGAGATTGCAGGATGAAGTTTCAACCCAAGAGAGAGAGGGATGGATCAAAGCTGGGTGTGAGAAAGGAGATGTGGATGTATGGGTATCAAACGATGGGAGAGCCGTGTTGCCTGAGGAATTGCTGAGTCCGATGGCAAGACTGATACATGGACAGGCACACCTTGGTAGAGATGCAATGATGAGGGTGTTTAGACAGACGTGGTATAACCCACGGTTCCGAGCAATGGCTGAAACGGTATGTCAGAGGTGTGTTACGTGTCAACAGATGAATGCTGGAAAGAAAACTGTAGTTACATTGAGTCATATTGGAAGGTCAGGAGGGCCCTTCAATAGGATACAGCTGGACTTCGTGGAGATGCCCAAGTGCAATGGGTTGAGATACATTTTAGTGCTGGTATGTGTATTCTCACGGTGGGTGGAGGCTTAGCCCACACGCAGGTGTGATACGCTCACAGTGGCTAAGTTACTGTTGAGGGAGCTTATCCCTAGATTCGGGATCCCGACCTCTTTGGAATCAGATAGAGGAGGGCACTTCCATAGCGAAATCATGAAGTTGCTTTGTGCTGCATTGAACATAGACCAGAGACTTCATTGTAGTTACAGACCAGAGGCTTCTGGGATGGTGGAACAAGTTAATGGAACTTTGAAAGCCCGGATGGCAAAAATGTGTTCTTCGACATCCCTGAAAAGGCCCGATGCCTTGCCACTCGTGCTAATGAGCATGCGAAGTGTCCCAGACAGAAAGACCGGGTTGTCCCCCCATGAAAAACTAACGGGGAGGGCAATGAGACTGCCAGCAGTACCAGCTACAGCCTTGATAAACATCACTGATGATTTGATTCTTGATTATTGTAAAGGACTCTCTGATGTGGTCCGTTCTGTATCCCAGCAGGTGCAAGCAGCAGTGGTCCCAGCCTCCAGTGATCTATGCCACGACTTGTGTCCCGGTGACTGGGTACTCGTCCGAAAGCACGTGAGGAAGAGTTGCTTGGATGCCCGTTGGCGTGGCCCGTATCAGGTGATACTTATCACAAACACAGCAGTGAAGTGTGGAGGATTGCCGAACTGGGTGCATGCTTCCCATACCCGCAGAGTTCCAGCACCCTTGGAAGAAACAGCTCCTCTCGTAAATGAAAACCCAGCTGATGTGGCAAGGCCACATGGGAGGACAAGTCAAGCTGTAAGGGTCGCTGACACAGCTGGTGGTGCACTAGAGCAAGCTGAAGCGGGTTTCCACAGTTCGAACCCTGACTCAGACACCGAAGACAGAAACGGTGCAGTGGGCGGAGAAGAGTCAGAATCAGCAGAAAGAGGAAGTAGTGCACTGGGTATAGAAGGGGAAGGCAGACGAACGAACAGAAGTGCTGAAAGTTGGCCTGAAAGACAGAGGCGACTGAACCTGAGGTTAGCACCTGAAAGAGACCTTGCTCCAGTGTCTGAAGTATCTGAAACAGAAGCAAGTGACGAAGACCAAGCACAAGACAGTCGGCGAAGGTCAAAGAGAACAAGAGTGCCTTGTCGCAGATACTCTACCCCTGAGTGGACTTACACTGTGTTTGATGCAGGGGGTGGTGAGTACGGGAAGACTGAGGTCAGTGCAAGTGGTCAGTCGGAGCCCGAATGTGGTGGTGAAGGTGGTGCTGCGGATGCCAGGGCTCGAGATAGAAGGAACACTGACACTCACGGTTCCGAATCCCCGCTTCTGAGTGAAGTCCGAAACTTGCTTTTGCATCGACTCGAATTTCCGCCTTTTGGAGTTGAGCCGTTTTCACATGAAGTGCTGATTTTGCGTCTTGAACTTTTGTATCACGTTCTGGTCTTGCTCAATGAGGATCTCATTGTGGATCAGTTATGAACTGTAAATAAAAGTCTAAAAGAAGAAGATAACCTAGGTCCGAGTGGAAGAAGAATAAACTTAGGGACTTTCCACAGAAGAGGAACGAAAACTAGGAAGTCTTTTTCTGGACTGTGTAAATAAGTTTGTGATCGGAGAGGGAAAGTCCGGAGATTTCGTGGTTGCTCGAGCTGGTTAAGCAAGTCACAAATAAAGGACAGAGACTTTTTCAGGGTTCTTTGCGATAACCAAGACTTTTTGAGAACTTTCGAAACCATGGAGCCGGGAGATCCCAATCGTAGATCAAAGTGGATTGTAGGCAATCTTATAAGTAGTGTAATAATTTCTATAATCATAGTAGTTATAGTCTCATACACTGGTTCACATGAGCAAGAAGTAGAGGAGGTGACAGGGACACCTACACCTATCACACCTAGTCAGAAGGGGGTAGACAGGGCAGCTGATAGAGCTTTGCTATTAGAAGAAAGTCGTAGATTACATGTAGATTTATCTAAAGGGGATTTTAAGTTGAATGCATATGCTAAGTTGTTGTATGAGTATGTTGACGTGATGGATGCGAAAGATTGTTATGTGTGTATGCAGTTGCCTACTTCGGTGGATGAGGGTATTAGGTATCATCATCTTCCACTGACTTATGGTATTTCATGTAGTCTTTTGCTTAGTTTGTTTTATGAGAGAGAGCAGTTCGAGTATTTCTTTTCCAATTTCGACGCAGTGCTTCCTGAAGTCCCAGCTTACAAGCATTTGAATAAGTATGACTATTATAAGACCGAGGACAGACTGAGGAAGTACTTCATACCGAGTTTGGAATTGGATACAGCATTCGCACACAGACACAATCTGACTTGTTTGATGTCGGATGTAGAGAGAAAGTTCGTAGATCAAGTTGAAGATAGGTATAGAAAGCTGACCGAATCCCGAGATTTAGGGCATCACAGGACAGATTGGACAGAGGAAGAACGGTTGCATAAGACCAGGGAAGCTATGGTCCTATAGCGTTAGATAAGGAGCAGAGGGTAAGTTGTGTATAAGGCGTTATCAAACTTACTACGAAAAGGTTCCAGTGGGACAAAGTACTTGTGATCACGTTTTCACCATGGCAGATGTGGCAAAAGATTTTCTCCAAGGTCCTGTACAAGTGATACCAACGGTGTATTACGTATGTGGGAAGAATGCTTATGTGAGGTTGCCTGCAAATTGGTATGGAACATGTTATTTGTCAATAATATTTCCAAAGATTTACCATACAGAGGATTTAAATCTTCTAGAGGGTGGAGAGCATTCAAGAACGAGAAGAGCTGCAAGTGCAGGGATCGTAGTGGGGGATATCTTTGGAGCTATGATACCTAGTCTAGGAGTAGTCTTGAATGACGTGAAGATCCGGAGGTTAGCGACTGTGGTGGATGAATTTTCAATGAACACAGCAAAGTCGTTGGTATTGGTGGAAGGAGAGATGTTGTCGATAAGGGGAATGGTTTTGCAGAATCGCCTTGCTTTGGATGTCCTATTGGCAAAAGAGGGCGGAGTCTGTAAAATGTTGAAGGTTCAAGAGTGCTGCACTTATATACCAGACCGTAGCAAGGATCTGGAGAAATATATAAGTAACATCACTATGATCCACACAAAGATAGCGGATTTGACCGAAGAAGGGGCCTGGGAAAAGGTCGGAAAGGGTTTTGGTCAAGTGGGAGGTTGGTTTGCGAACCTAGGAAAGGGTTTCCTTGGGTACTTCCTGAGACCACTCCTTATTTTGGTGGTTTGTGTGGCTGGCTTGTGGATTGTGATCAAGGCCTACAAGTGGTATCGAGCAGGCCGAGTCAAGAGAGCTTTGAGGGAAAATGACATGAAGTTGGCAAGACTGCAGGACAATCAGTATCAAAGGCTCAAGAGCATGGAGAAATTTAGATCAGGGAAGATGGCAACAAGTTCTGTTTAGGTCGGTTCTTTCTCCGAGGGAGTAGAATGAAATGTGATGACAGGAGTCATCAAAGGGGGAACTGATAGAGCGAAATGTTCTTGTGAATTGTAGGGGTGCATCATAATCACTGATAGTCCGCACCCACATGTATTCAGACATATATTCGTATATTCAGTTTCATATTCAGGTATGTTTAGTAAAGATGAATAGTTTGCTGAGACAAAGTGAATCAGCAGCATAATGGTGTTAGGATATTGATGTAATGTAATGCTTATTGAATTGTGTGAACTTAATGCATAGGAAATTAGTTTGTGTGTGTAATGTAATTGCAGTAGTTTAAACGTGCACCATATTAAAGTTGCACATGTAATTCAGTGTTTGCATATGAATCATAATGAAAATGCTTATAGGGAAACATAAGATGTGTGATTGAAAATTATATGTAAAGGCCTGACTACATATATGCTTAGGGAGGCCTGGTATATTCTTATGTTAGCTTATATTGTAGGCCGAGAAATGTTTCTCTTGGTAAGGCTCTCTGGGCACAAACGGTAGATTTAATTTGCACAGTAGAAGGTTTCTGTTGAAAGTATCTTTCGTTGCAGGTGCAAGGACACATGTCTCGTTAGCAAGACTAACTCTTTGTTTTCGAAAGCTAGAGAGAGGGGAGGCATGGTACGGGGAGTGAAAAGGAATGTAGGGATGATACTTTCGGCGGAGAAGGTGCCTGGGACTCAAGGTCAACACAACCGTCCAGGATGAAGTAACCGTTTCGATGGAAAAGCACAAGAAAGAAGACCTGGCCAAGGAGGCGTGACAAAGGCGTGTACAATTGTATTGTGGTTTTGTATTAGGGATAGTGGCCTGAGGGAGGAGGCCAGAGAAGAGGTAGGGGAGACCTGAGAGAAGGACAGAGCTGAGCTTAGGTACTATGTGATTGCACTTCTTAGGAAGTCTTCACAGCTGACACCTTTTATTCACTCTTGCCTGGAAAAATCGTTATGCAGGGAATGTCACTTAGCGTTAGTGTAGGGACAGCAATTGATTTTAAGCTTGTTTAGGCCAATGAAGAGTAACTTAGAAATAGGAGCAATCATAGTCTGGTTGATCCTTCTAGAACTTTCTATTCTCCTTATCCTGAGTCGGATGAGATTTCTGCGTAGATTATTATTTGTATTAGTGCCCATCTATTTCTTTAACCTCGTGTTGAGGTGCTTGCACGTTCAGTTATTTTTGGCGATAATACATTCTCAAACTTGAATTCGGAGTCAGTGGTCCTTTCAGACAAATTGAATGCTGATATATAACCAGATGAGATTCTCTCCTTTACACTATTCAACAGGTAAAAAGATCTTGGCGACCAGAAGGTTCTTATAGATAATTAGATAAGAATCGGCGTTATCAGTTACATCGAGTTTGGAGTGGCAGATGAGCCCAAGTCAAACATGCTAGGGTGAATCTGGTCATGCAGGTTATCATCTATAGAGTCCTCTTCTCCCACATTAAAATACTTTCTTAACTTATGTGTATCTGCAGGAGAGAGGGGCAGGCCAGTGCACTCCCAGTTATCTGATGAGCAGACCAAGGTTCTTTTTATTTATTTAGTTAATGCTACATGTGGGAGCAGCAGCTTAAATTGTGGCAGTGGTTGCAAGTGTTGGGCACTGGCACTTATTTCTGAAGACCAGGACATATTTTTTATCATCAGACATTGACCCAAAGCAAGAAAGGGAAAGGCAGAAAAGTGAGAAAGAGGGAGGCAGAAAGCTAGTTAAAACTTGACAAAGGGAGCATGCAGGCATTAAAAGTAACCTGCAAGAGCAAGATAACGAGAAAGGAAGTGTAGGTCGTGAAGTCAGAGCATGAGTTGGCATCAACATTAGACTGCATTTGCTACTCGCAGACACCAGAAGGCACAGAAGAAAAATCTGCACTCAGCACTTGTTGTTTCAACAAATCTGTGGGAAGTCCTGACCGTCTCAGAGCAGTGTCATTTGTGCCAGGTTCACCCTCCCCCTACATTCTTTGCATCCATGCTCTGGATGCCACTTAAAAATATGAGAGATTATGAGGTTACACAACCATCAGTTCATTTATTTTACATTATTTTCTCCTGTTTTGTCAGTGTACGCAGTATCCCTACCATGAGCAAGCTTTGAAAGGTACTTGGAAATGTAAACAGGCAGCAAGGTCATTTTCAAAATGGCCATTGGGTAGGCATAGGTTTCTTTTCATACTGTTAAAACAAGCATAGTTTCATCACACACTTATATTTAGTTTATAATTAGTTTAGTGTCTCAATTAAAGGCTCACAAACCCACCGTACCAGCCCCTTCAACAATTCCTCTCCATTTTTCCTGATAAGATTTAGAAAAGAAAACATAAGGAAGTGTTGACCAGCAGCTGTCCATGCCCTCTCCTCAAATCTGTTCTCCTACTAGGGAGATGGGGAGGGGAAGACCTGTTTCTTTCTCTCCAAACATTTCTGGATGTTTATCTCTGCCAATTCTCCAACCCTGGCAAGCCATGGCCAAATATGTGCAGCTAAAGGAGAAAAACAAAAGACCTCTCTCGTGCCCGCAGCAAGGCTTTCCTGAAGGAACGTAATGACCTGCAGCATGAGAGGCAAGGGAAAGCCTCATTTTATGATAACATGGAAGCTTTGGAGTATACACAAACACCACTGGGAGAAAATGCAGGCCTTTTCCATTTTTCAAGGACAGGTTAAATAGGCAGGCTTCGTGCAACTTCACAAATATTGCAGCAAATTTGTAAATCACAAAATGCTGGAGGGCCTGACTGCAGCAACAATAACACATCAATCAAGCAGGGGTGTTACTGTTGCTTCAATCATGGGTGGCTTACTTTTATTGAACAGGCAATTCAGGGGAAGGCATTAGCTCAGTTAAAAAGTAAATACAGTTATCAAAACACTCACTAATGAGTTGGCGGAGCTGATGAAGAGCTCTTCCTCTGCACAACGTGGTCTTCAGCACTTCTCCAACAAATGAAACTGAAAGCCAGGCACATGACATTCTCGACTCCTCCTTCAGCCTGCCCATCAGCTTTCAAAAGCAAACTAGCAGTGGGTGATAGTGGTGGAGGGGGAGTCCACACTAAGGTGGTTACCACCCACCTCTTCCTTGTCCTCATGATCTGCTCCGCCCCAGCCCTTTATTGAATGGATTTCTGCTGGCTCCACCCTGGGCTAGAGCTATGAATGCCCAAATGCAAATAGATTTAACACTGCTAAACCTTCACTCGCCCACTGCTGTGATGTCACTGCCCTGGCTTGTACCTGTAGGGCGAGGCTTTCCTCGCTCCACACATGCTCAGGGCTCTCCAGTTCTAGCATCAATCCATCACCAAAGAAAATAAAATCGAAGCTGTTTTATTTAACACAAGTTGCTTGGACTGCCTTCTCCTCCTTACCGTTGATGGTAGAGCAACTCCCCCTTTGTCCTTGGACACCGGCCGTCCCTGTGTGCGAGAGCGTCTTCGCTTAGCATTCTGCCGAGGGCACTGTTATGTCGTGGGCCCTAGGCCCACATGCTGATCAATGACTGACACAGACACCGTGGCTATGGTTATTCAACTGGCCTCGAGCACGTGCACCCGGGCCCTTTTATTACCAGGCTCACGTCACTCGTGACGCCTGTGAGGGATGCATGTGGGGTGCAAGTGTGCCCACTCCCATAGGGGAGTGGCTTCTAACTCTGTGCCTGTCGAGACACTAGAACGTGTCTCGCAGGACACAACATTCCTCCCAAATTTTAATAAAACAAAAGTTCTGTAATTCAACCTGTAGGGATAAACAGTAATGAAATATACACCACAGGGTCCATCAGTTTCTTGGGTCCGGCATCAGGAAGACGGCAGACACGGGCTGGTGACTTCGACGGTGGCAGGACACTCAGCAGGTATTCATCATTTAACCTGATTGGTTCAGGACACAAACTCTTGCTTGAAGATGTCATCTGCACACCAGGAATGTGTCGGTGTAAGTGTCCTTTAGTCTCACGTAGCTTCCGTCCGCTGACCTTGATGATGGTATGTGGTGTGTAACAATAGTTCATTTATGGGGTGCGTCCAGATCATGGTGGGAGTCCATGGTGACAGCTCACTGGACTATTTCCGTATCGCCTGAAGTCTCCCTGGGGCTGTCTTGCAGTGTCCGGTGACCTGTCGGTGGGGCAATGTCTCTTCCAGCTCTCCCGCCTGGGAGGCCCTTCGTTGGGCTTGCCACGGGACTGCAGGTAGGCTGCGATTGGGGCTGCGTGTGTGCCGGCTGGGGGCAGCTGCAAACCGCCAAGGAGCCAGTAGCCAGTCTCTCGCACAAACCTCAAGGGTGTGTGGGTCTTGGTCAGGACATGCTCTCGCTGCCGCAGTTCAGGTGCAGACCAGGTTAGCAGGTAGCTTCTGAGTCTTCTTGTTGGCTAGCTTGGCAATAGCGTAGGACTCCACTCCATGTATATTCAAGATGGTGTTGGTTGACGCACTTGATGAGGACTGGCATGGTGGCATTGCCAGCCGTGTGGTGAATCTGGACGATGGCGGGTGACGACTTGCCTTGATGGATGCAGGCGTCTAGTCTGGAGTCGATCACCTGAGGCAGGGAGTGGCCAGGTACCTCTATGTTCTCTGGGAGAGGCACTTGCATTCATGTCCTTGGACTTTTTGGGCTGTTGGGACTTTGATGAACACGCTGAGAAACGTAAAGCTTGAGACTCGGTTTGCGCAGGCTGTGCGGCTTACTCTCGGACTCCCGCTGTGCGGTTGCCAGTTCCTTCTCGGGTTATCCCCCTCTTCCCTTGCTGTCGCTGTGTCAGGACTCAGTCCTGGTGTTAGCTTAGGTCTTCTTCATCGTCCGGCCCTGCCACTCACGACTTCCTCTTCTGACCTCAGTTGGTTGTCCGATTCTTGCTGTAGACCCTCCGGTCACACTTCCACGTGTTTTGCTGAGTGCCGTGTCCTGCACATGGCACTGATGATGTAGCTGCCATTGGGCCTGGACGACAGGTGGCGATGATCAGCTAGGAGAGGAGGTTTCTGGATGAACGTGGTAGCCACATGACTGCCTTTTCTGAATCTTCTCTTGCACCTCTGGCATTTGCGGTCAGGGGCAGGGATGCCGTTCGACTCCAACTGCCGACACTCGGGGTTGGACGGTCTCACTGTGAAGCGGCGGAGCAACGCAGTTTGCGCGTGTGGCGGCTTACGTGGGGTTCTCCCTTGGTGCTGTCGCCAGGGCCGTCGGTCCGCCTTGGTGGCTGTCTGGTGTCTTTGGAGGTGTTCTTGGCTTGTGGTGCTACGAGTCCTCGTGCTTCTCCTCTCTTTGTCTTTGACACACCTGTGTTTGTCCAGCTCTTCAGGGTGACGCAATCTCCACTCTTCTTCTGCTTCTCCTCCGGGTGCAATGACATGCACCGTGTTCTAACAAGGCCAACGGGCCTATTAACTTCACTGGTCTCCGGACCATACAGGCAAAACTTCCGTCGCTCTTCTCGGCTGCATGGCGAGCAGCCACTCATCTTGAGTGCTCCTTATTCAGGCAGCTCCTTGACGCTCCTACTCCAGGCGTTCCCTCTCCAGGGAATGGCTTCCATGGGCAGTGGTGAGCTGTGGTGGCGGCTGGCCACTTGTGGTGTGCGACTCTCCTCTCGCCTGTCTTGGGTCACTGACGACTCTTTCTTGAGGCAGTGTGAGGGAGGACACTGTGCTGCTTTTGGCCCCTTCCGGGCTCCGTTGCTGCGGTGGAGATGTATAGGATCTCTCTGCTGGTTTCAGCAGTGCTTCTTTCTTTAGAGAGGTCTATTTCCCTCCTGGGTGTTCACCTCTGCTGACAGTCTTCTGGGTGCACCCGTCACGCACTTCGGACTGCGTGCGCTTCGCCTTTTCCTTGGGCGCCCTCTTCCGGTATCTGGCGTGCCTGCCCGTCCTTCTTGCGGTGGTGGTCGTTCACCGCCAGGGGCGTGTGGCGCGTTCTTCTTAACCACTGTGGCGTGGGGCAGCCACTAGGGGTGCGCTCTCTGTACCAGTCTTTCTTGCACTTTTGGCGTGGAAGACTGCCTTGAGCTCGATGCTCAATCGTCTGTCCTTGCTGACGATGGCGATTGTTGGCGTTGCAGCTTGCCTTTAGCTCCAAGTCTCTAGCGCCTCCCTGTGCTATTGTTGTAAACCACTGTTCCAGTGCAGCAGTGGCAGTCGGTCACCAGGGGCATGTGAGGCTCTCAGTACCTGTTCTCGCTTCTCTCATGGCGTCTGTCTCAGGTGAGGTGGTGTCATGAATGGAAGCCATATTGGTGAGGCTGGCATCCTCTCATTCCCCTTTGTCTTCCCCAGTGCCAGGTCTCCTCTGCAGCACTTCACTTCGCAAAATGACCATTAGCTGCTTCTCCCTCTGCAGCATCTGTGTGCCCCAGCAGTGTGTCCTGTACTTCTATCTTTGCCTACTTTAGTGGGTGCAGTGTTGCTGAATGGCCACCAGGTGGCGCTGCAGGGCTAATTATTTAGGCCCGCGGCCGTTTTCCTTTTTTTTTCCGTGGAACCTCGATGAATTCTTTGTCGCTGCAGTTCATTCTGCCCGCAAGGGCGGTGTTGGGGGCATGCAAAACGAAATGCTGTCCCTTGGTGGTCGCTGCACAGTCTTCTGGCCTCACAGAAGGTGCAGGAACCGTCGGTTTATTTTTCCTGCCAGTGCGGCGCTGCGGTTGGCCACTAGATGGCACAAGTCCTTCACATGGGGCACTGGCAGCCTTTCTCCCGTTGCGTACTGCGTTATGAAGGCGGGCGTGACGGCACTCCGTGCAGTGAGCCGCTGGTGTCAGGTAGGTGCTTCCTTACTTTTTCTCCTCTAGTGGGCAGGTGCGGGCAGCCTGCCGGAGGGTTGCAGATGGGGAGAGAGATCTTGGGGAAGGCAGCCGTTCAGTAGATGCTTGCAGATGGCCCGCTATCGCTCTGCGGGCGTTTCGTGCTGAACTGCAAAGAGGCGCCGAAATACCGGTACGGGCCTGTCCTCCACCGAGGCCGGGCGCAAATCCCTTACTCACGCCGGGTTGCAGGGCGTGCAGTCTGTGCTAGGGCGCCGCTCTTGCTTAGCGTGTGCAGCTGCAGGGAGGCTGTGAATCGGAGT
Source organism: Calotriton arnoldi (assembly GCA_963921515.1). Taxonomy (NCBI): domain Eukaryota; kingdom Metazoa; phylum Chordata; class Amphibia; order Caudata; family Salamandridae; genus Calotriton; species Calotriton arnoldi. The sequence continues at coordinate 193,843 of CAWUFW010015125.1, read as the reverse complement.
GCTCTCGTTCCTCTGGGTCATGGCGCCGTGTCACTCTTGACCCACGGACGGGGGAGATGCCATCGGTGAGACCGGGGTAGTGGGGTGGTCAGTCATGCCGCTTCTCCACCTCCTCCGATGACGCAAAATGACTCTGGCCTCAGGCTGCTGCTGTCGGCGCTCTTCTCCCTTCGCAGGCGATGCAACAACGGTAGGCGGGGCAGCCTGTGGGTGCCTCAGGACATAGGCGGGGGCACTCCGGCGGGGGCCCTCCGAGGATCGGGCGTTTCCCGCTTCGCGCTAGTAGCGGCAAGTCTATTTTACGCTTCCCAGGCTACTGACCTTTCGCTGTCGGACTGGCTGGCGCTGCTGCCGGTATGGGGCATGGTTTGTCTACTTCGAGGGGGTGACGGATCGGGCCACGGCTCCACACTTTCTAATCTCCCCTCATTACGCTCTCTTCACTGCCCCCGATGTCCCGCAGCCAGGGCTCACCTTACGCCCGCGGGCTTTGCAGGCGGATCAAACGCGGGATGGGCTCCCGCTCCGCTCGATTGCCTCTTTCTGCACTGCGGCCGGCCTTCACTCCCTGCAGTCCTCACTGGACACTGCTGTGGCACCAGTGTTTCTTCGGTCAGCAACGGGCCGCTTCCACTTACTTTGCGGGGCTCCATGACAGCCCGGCACATGTCGCCATCCCGGGCTCACCTTGGCCCGATCGCTGCCCAGGCTTACTTCTTCCTCGTGGCAATTTGCGGCGGCGGCCGGCGTCTCAGCAGTCCGGCCTCGCCCGCACTCATTCTGCGTTCTTGGGGCTTTACCTCACGCCAGTGGTAGGAGCTGCAGGCTCGTCATACGCGGGCGGGGGCGCAGCAGGCTCGTCGTCATACGCGGGGTGGGCTCCCGCCACCTCAACTTCACCGTGGGGCCCTTCACACGCCCCGCTGGCAGCCGATAATGTAATCACCTGCTTCAGGGTCCGCCCTCTCCAAGGGCAATGCACATTCCCCCTTCTCCCACGGGAACACGGCGGCTGCACACGCGGGATACTCCCGCTCGTCGCCAAATGTTATGTCGTGGGCCCTAGGCCCACATGCTGATCAATGACTGACACAGACACCGTGGCTATGGTTATTCAACTGGCCTCGAGCACGTGCACCCGGGCCCTTTTATTACCAGGCTCACGTCACTCGTGACGCCTGTGAGGGATGCATGTGGGGTGCAAGTGTGCCCACTCCCATAGGGGAGTGGCTTCTAACTCTGTGCCTGTCGAGACACTAGAACGTGTCTCGCAGGACACAACAGGCACTGCGGGCGTGTTTTACGAGCAGCGAGCCCTGAGTCAGCTTTTCGTTCACAGTATTGGTTCTAATAGGTGCTGGTTAATGTAGAATACTTCTGCATTTCAAGTAATCATCTGCAGGCTGCTTTTATCTGTCCGCCTTTACATTAATTTGTCTCATCTCCTCTCCACCACTCATCTCCAGTTCCCTCGGCTCAAGACTGGGGCCCAGATTTACTAAAGGTTTGTGTTGAGGCTGCGTCACTGTTTTAATGCAGCCCTGATGCAAAATGTACTTCTGGATTTACTATGCCACACAAAGTCCGATTTGCGTGGATAAGTAAAAAAAAAAAAAAGTAACGCAAGGCTGCACATATTGCTGGCTTGCGTTACTTTGCATCGAGGAGGCGTTCCATGGGTGGAGAGTGGGCGTTCCCCATGGGTTTGATCTAAGCCAAAAGTAAACCTCGGTTTGTTCCAAAATGGTGCACTTTCCTGAGGCTGGTGTAACAAGGAGAAATATCTTCATTTCTCCTCATTACTCCTTCCTTCTATGTGTGCAGCATTCTGCAGCACACATACAAAGAGGGATATGCCTCCAAGGATTGTTTTCATTCAGGTAGGTGTTCCTTCCTGCACAAAAACAATCATACCTTTAACACAGGCACCCTTGCACCATTTTGCAAGTGTGCCTGCATAGGTGTAAGGCTAAGATACTTCAGTTAGCCTTACACCAGTTAGCGCTATGAGAGAGTGGAAGTGCACCATATCTTAGCAGAAATGGTGCATTTCTGCTCTCTCTCTTTCTCTTAACGCAGCGCTGCAAATAGACTTGCTGTGTTGCGTTACATGTAAGTTTAGTAAATCTTCTTCTGAGTGTTCTGTGAGCACTCTGAAGCAGAAATTGCACTGTATGATGCGCAGTTAATCAAGGCATTCCAGAAACCCATGAGTGACAACGCCAAAACCCTGCATGTCAGTAATTCAGTGTATGAGTGAAAGTGAAATGCATCTATATGTGAAATTACATTTTATCACACAAAATACCAGCTTCAGCATTTTGCACTATGTTTAGCATGAAATACACAAAGTCGCACAAGATGTAAACAACAGCTGCTCTTTCAGTACGTTTGCATTCGTCACATCCTCCTTCAATAGGATTGTTTTCTAAACTAATTATGTGATGTTGTATAATATTATGGTATATGCAGTATTAAAGATAATTTAATGTGGTCTTCCCTGTATATCTGTAGTGTTGTGAGACTTGCATGTCACCTGACACACACATCCTGGACCGCTTCCAGTGAGTGCGTACTATGGCGTGAAAGCATGAAGACAGGCCAGCACTTGGCACTGTAGAGCCCATCAGCACTAAGGAAGGAAAGAGTAGACAGGAGCTCCTCATACACTCTGCTCTCCTGGCCACATACTCTAAACACTTACATGTTCTAGCCCAGGGTTCTCCAAAGTCAGTCCTGGAGGGCCGGATCCGTGCCAGATTTTTTGGATAACTACATTCATCTAAATAGGGATATGCTAAGAATTTGGCATGGATCTGGCCCTCCAGGACCGACTTTCGAGAACCCTATTCTTGCGCTACTGATTCCCAGTGTCAGAACACCCATTTTGGGTGACTGCTGTGCTCTATTAAAATTGTTCATCATCAGATAAAACCACAACCTGCTACTGAGTTTATACCCCCTTATGTGTTGAATGAAGAAGTTTGAATGAAATACTCCAGTGTCCTAGGGTCAGTGCACTATGCAAGTCTGTAAAGATGCAGAGCGCACAAAATAAATGCCTAACATCCTCACAACCAGTAGGTGCCTCCTAAAATTAGCGGGACCAGCTCTCTAAGACTTGAAAGTGAGTGAGACAAAAGTCATACTAGACCCTGCACCTGATGCACTGTTTGCAACAAGAGACAACCTTTGCAAATATTGCAAACAGACTTTGAAGGCATGTCAGCTGGATGCATGACATTACCATGCATGCCATTACAAAGCATGTCTTTACCACACATGTAATATCACATGTTGACTTTTATAACGTGTGCATTACATTGTGGACCTTTACCATGCATTTATGTGTGTGGATATATTATGAATGTATATTATGATTATACATATACAATTACCTTTACCTCCCTTTACCTCTACACACACCTAAACCCTGAAATTACACTTACCTCCCTTTACCCCTACCCACCCTAAACCCTTAAATTACACTTACCTTCATTTTCCTCTACCCACCTCTAAACCCTAAAATCACTCTTCCCTCCCTCCCTCTACCTCTACCCACCTCTAAAGCTTAAAATGACCCTTACCTCCCTTTATCCTTACCCATCCCTAAACCCTAAAATCACCATTACCTCTACCCACCCTAACACCCTAAAAATAACCCTTACCTCCTATACCTCTAACCAGCACCAAACCCTAAAATCACTCTTACCTCCCTTTACCTATACCCACCCAGAAACCCTCAAATCACTCTTACTTCCCTGTAAGTGCTGCATGTTAATGGTAGAAATACTTACCAGTGTGGTACTTACCTGCGTGGCAAAGGTCCTGCATGGTAACGGCTGTGTAGTAAATGCTGTTTTCCATTTCAGTTGGATTCATGTGTGCCGTTGAACAACCTTGGCGCTGGATCACATTTATGAATATGGGAAGTAGTGCTACAGAAGTACTCTTTTACACACTCTTACATGTTTTTGTAATTCAGCCACAAAATGTCACGCTATTGGTAAGCAAAAATGTGAAAAATGTGGGGGCACAGTACTTTCTATGTGTATTAATTGCATATGAATACAATACTCCCATTTTAGATGCTTTGTGGTCAATCCACAAAGACAAGTTAGAGTACATAAAAGGGTACTACTGGAGTAATACATTATGGAATTCAAAATGTCTTTGTGAATAGGCCCCTTTGTCACCATTCTCATTCCATTGAGATCCATGTGTGAAATATTCATTCCATTATGTGTGCATTTATTCAGGTCGAAAGAAGATTGAAAACTATTTCTCCAACTGAATATGTGTATTTTATACAACCGTTACTCTCTTCATGTGTACAATTCTGTAAATTGTGGAAGCAGACAAATATTTTTTTTCATAATTAACACCTATTCCTACAGATAGCTTTAAAACTGAAATAAATGGTACACTTCCCAAAACCTTCTGCAATACTTCCCATTTCCATTTCCCGGTACGTTAGGTACTCAGATACGCACTAAATGCGGGTGCCTAGATAGCTCTGTTTAAAAAGTTACTACTTTGTGGGCTGCATTTCCTCGGACATTTTCCCCCAGGGACGCCCATTTTTGCATATGCAGTCAGATTTTACATTTGCATATAATATTCATAATTGCATACATTGCACAATTATGCATGCATATTACACGTTTGTAATTCCTTATGTAATATTTTCAGTCCAGTCACAGAGTGCCTGGAAAGAAACTAAGAAAGGACATAGGGGCCTATTTATGAGAGGCTTGCGTTGTGTTTGCAACACGCAACGTGGTACATTTGTGATGCAAACCTCTAAGTCAGATTTTTTAGCCATGCAAGGCCACTTTGTGTGGCTCTGACTGGCTTAAAAAATCTGGAGTAATGCAACGCAGCGCAGATCCCTGCGTTGCGTTATTCTGCCCTGGGAAGGCATTCCATAGGTGTTAAAAAAAATAACACAAAAGAGAGGTAAGAGGATAAATCCCTGGTCGCCCTCCTGCAAGCTATAGATCCACACAACATGGACCAGGGACTAACAGGATCATCAATCGTGAAGGGTAAAAGATAGGGGGGTAGGAAGGTATAGAGAAGGGCACAAGCAGTGTGTGTAAAATTGCCCTCACACACAGCAAGCTGTGTCATGCTTCATCATAGGGCCTGCTAAACACACCTCCGCGCTAGCCAACGCTGGAGGTGGAGCAATAGGGAGGGGGAAACAAACAAACGCACGACATAAACGTGAACAAATTGTGTGGGATTTAGAAGGTGAAAAAATGTGGCAGAGAAAAATTTAAAAAGCTGGTGACAGTGTATCCCTACACTGACTTTAATGGTGGATACACTGTCCAGACACAAAAACTGGCCCTATTGGACCAGTGGGTGGTGGTAATGGCTACTGGTAAAGAGAGCCCTACCCCCCCCACACTGCTAAAATGTCGACATGTTTCAGCCGAATGAAGATACTACCTCGGCTTTCTTCAGGACTTTCACCTGAACAATCCCAACAAGGATAAAATCCCTACCTCCTTAAAAATCCAGGGGTAAGGGAAAGAAAAACGGCACCTTATTTTAGTGCGCACTCTGGTACAGGGAGTAGAGCCCGTTGCTCTCAATAAGGAACCTGTAAAAGATAAAATCAAATAAACACGCACATAAAGAAGTAAAGTACAGTGTGCAAAAGTGCTGTGCCCCATATCATAGCCCAAACCATCAGTGTGAGTGGTAGCCCCCTAGAAAATACATCTATACCAGATCCCTGGATAGTCTAAAGTGCCCAAAAACACGTGAATATATCATGATCCTTAATACGTCTAGCCAAGTTGGCCCAGAACGAGTAGCACTGCCCCTATAGAGTGCTCGGTGGTTGTGCCCTTGTAAATGAATCTTACAAACATGTTAAAAAAGTAGACAAGGTGGAGATGTAATAAGGCGTCTAAATCCAACGCAATAAACTCCCCATAACTGTATCTAAAATAGAGACAGAGATTTCCTACAATAGAGAATACCAAACAACCAGATCCATCGCAAGGGTCTTACCGAGTTTATTATACAGTCAAACTCGAACTGGCAGGGGGTGCAAGTAGCTCCCTGTAGTCACACTCTATATTTCGACAAGGAAAATACAAAAAGGAAAGGGTTCTAATAATGCAGGTAAACTAAACACACATAGGGAAAAATAGGGAAAAAGGGAAAAAGGGGAGACTTGTGCGTGGTAGCGGGAGTCGCCAGTCAAAATACACAAGCCCTCGGGGACAAAAGTTTCGAGTCCCATTAGTTTCAGAAGGCGCACTGGGTAAAAGCCCCTGCACACTAAACTACTCGATCCCACTTACTTCGTCAAGGTAAGCTAGTATCCGCAAACTGTACCCGCTCCCAACACCGTGTAGAGTGTTACAAGGGCGTTCTAAGCGTCATTACATAGGCGGTAAGGGTAAGACGTCCATCACGCACTCGCGTCAACGCGGAGTGCGTACAACTACTCAAACGTCACCCTTTCGGCCATGTTGGAGATAGCAAGTGACGGAAAAACATAGCCAAAAGACGCTATTGGAACACAGAGAAAGAATGTGAGGCCAACACTGAGAGGAAAGCAGTACAGCCATGAGGGAGGTTAATGTACTCTCGTGAGCTACCTCAAAAGTAATTAAACTTTACCAAGTTCAAAGGAGGGGCATTCTAGAACATAAAACATGTAATAAAACCCTCCAAACATAACCGACTAATCCCCACTCACTACATCTCGGTGAGCTGATAAACGTCATTTCAACACGTCATTTCAACACATTCCCGCCAGCGTGTAGAATGTTACATGGGCGTTCCAGTCGTCATTACAAGGGCAATGAGGAAATCGTCCACTGTTTACACGTGTTAGCGCGGGATGCGTACAACGACTATAACGTCACCCTCACGATCCAGTTGGAAATAGCAGAACAACACATAAATACAGCCGTGAAACGCTGTTAGGAGTCAGAGGAAAGGATAAAAACTCAACATTACAGACAGGGCGGTATGACAAGGATAGATATTCGATGGATACCTAAAAATTTAGGCTGTTCCAGGGAATATCATTGTTCAAGCCGCTCATATGGCTACGTAGCCTGTAAACCCATCGTTGTTCCCTCATGAAAAGCACTCTCTCTGGTTTATTTTGCGTCCTGTCAATAAAGGGCTTGTCAATGACAGTCCAGAAAAAATCATCAGCCGAATGATTTGTTTCTTTAAAGTGTGTAGTAAGTCGACTCACAGATCTCTGGCTTCTAAAGGTAGACCTATGTTCCATTATTCTAACCTTTACCTTCCTTGTGGTCATACCTATGTAAATAAGCTCACATGCACATTTAATCAAGTAGATAACATACATGGAGTTACAATTTGTGTGTTTTCTTTGTTCCCACGGATGGGGAGCCCAATGTCTATGGTTTTGGTATTAGCAGTCAAATGACAAACATCACAAGACCCACATCTCGTGTGACCAATAACGGGTGGTAAAAGAAGTCCAGATCGACTAGCCCCGGCCGCGATGTTAGAACTCTGAAATTGGGGCCTGGGTCTGGTATGAACTAGGAGATCCCTGATGTTATTGCTCCTTTTGTAGGAAAACAAAGGTTTATCCAAGTTAACCCCATTGGAATTCAGGATTCGCCAGTGTCGTTTGATAATTTTCTGAATGTGATTAGAGGCCGTGTTAAAAGTAGTAACACAGATGGGTCTAACAGTAGATGGTTTAATGACTGTTTCTAACAGAGCCTCACGGTTACAATTGGCAGCTCTCTTGTTAGCTCTCTTAACAATCCTGCTGGGATAGTTCCTCCGAATCAGTTTATTGTGTAAGGTCCGGGATTCAGATCTAAACTCATCTATGTCAGAACAGTTCCGGCGGAGATGTAGGAACTGTCCCACGGGGAGATTTTCCCTTAGGGATCTGGGCTGAAAACTGTTAAAAGATAGTAGACTGTTTCTATCGGTGGTTTTGTGAAACATTTTAGTCTCAAGGCCGCCCCGATGAGGAAAGATGGTCAGGTCGAGGAAAGGTAGGCTCTCTTTGGTGATGGTGGAAGTGAACAGCAACAAGGCATTCCGGCTATTAAGCCATAACATAAAGTCATCAATAGATTGTCTGTCCCCCTTCCAGATGAGGAGGACGTCGTCAATATAACGACGCCACATTTTTACATTATTAGTCCAGATGTTATTGGGAGCATAAATATACTGGTCCTCAAAAGCTGACATATAGAGCCCTGCCAAACTGGGGGCGAAAACACTCCCCATGGATGTCCCATGCGACTGTAGATAGTATGTGCCCTGAAACTCAAAATAGTTTTTGGTAAGGGCAATTTCTGCCAAGTTCAGAATGAAAGGTCTGGGTGTGGTATATATCCAATCTTCCGAGTAGATGATCTCTTCCACCACCCTCAGGGTTTCCAATTGGGGAATGTTAGTATACAAAGACTCTACGTCCAGACCCACCAAGAATTCACTCTCCGGATCAAAGGATAAATCTTTAAGCAGATTAAGGACTTCTGTAGTATCCTTGAGATAGGCCCGCCTAGATTGTACAATGGGTTTCAAGAAAAATCGCAAAACTGCGATAAAGGTTCCAACAGAGAACCCATACCCGACACTATAGGTCTTCCCGGTGGTGGACGTGTGGGTTTGTGCACTTTGGGGAGAGTGTAGAAGTAAGGGGTCACAGGTTCGTGTTGGCAAAGAAAAGCGCCTTCTTTGTCAGTGATCCAATCATTTTGTACGGCTTCTTCCACCACTGAGGTAATCTCTCTTCTTAGTGTTTCAGTGGGATCTTCTCTCAGAATAGTATAATTTCTTCTGTCAGCCAGGAGTCTCAGACATTCTGTCTCGTAGGCGGTTTTATCAAGAACCACAATTGCGCCACCCTTATCAGCTGGCTTAATAACCAACTCCTCATTGTTTCTCAGTTCTTCAAGGGCTTTGGTTTCAATATTCGAGAGATTCTTGTAAGGGGAGCGGTGTAAGGCAACCCAAGCTTCCACCTCGTTCACAACTGCTTGTTCAAAAGCCTCAACCTCCACTGGGAGACCACCCAGTGCAGGGGTGAATTTGGATTTAGGTCTGAAGTCGGTATCCCCTTCAGAGATAGGACGCTCCTCTTGGTGACCAAAGAAAATCCGAAGTCTGATGTTCCGGAAAAGGATGCTAATTCCTGGCGAATTTTGAAAATATCAGGTAGGTGAGTCGGAACAAAACCCAGGCCTTTATTCAGGAGTGCTAACTGGGTGTCCGTGAGAGTAATGTCAGAGAGATTCATTACTAGGGAAGTCAGTCCCTGCTCGTACTCGGGGATTGATCCCTCCCCATACTCCTGGTTACCCTCTGTTCCAAGTCTTCCCACTGGACACCCCCTGGGGCTCCCTTCTGTTTTGCTCTGCCTCGGCCTCGGCCTCTCCCTAGAGATTGTTAAGAGAGCTAACAAGAGAGCTGCCAATTGTAACCGTGAGGCTCTGTTAGAAACAGTCATTAAACCATCTACTGTTAGACCCATCTGTGTTACTACTTTTAACACGGCCTCTAATCACATTCAGAAAATTATCAAACGACACTGGCGAATCCTGAATTCCAATGGGGTTAACTTGGATAAACCTTTGTTTTCCTACAAAAGGAGCAATAACATCAGGGATCTCCTAGTTCATACCAGACCCAGGCCCCAATTTCAGAGTTCTAACATCGCGGCCGGGGCTAGTCGATCTGGACTTCTTTTACCACCCGTTATTGGTCACACGAGATGTGGGTCTTGTGATGTTTGTCATTTGACTGCTAATACCAAAACCATAGACATTGGGCTCCCCCATCCGTGGGAACAAAGAAAACACACAAATTGTAACTACATGTATGTTATCTACTTGATTAAATGTGCATGTGAGCTTATTTACATAGGTATGACCACAAGGAAGGTAAAGGTTAGAATAATGGAACATAGGTCTACCTTTAGATGCCAGAGATCTGTGAGTCGACTTACTACACACTTTAAAGAAAAAAATCATTCGGCTGATGATTTTTTCTGGACTGTCATTGACAAGCCCTTTATTGACAGGACGCAAAATAAACCAGAGAGAGTGCTTTTCATGAGGGAACAACGATGGGTTTACAGGCTACGTAGCCATGTGAGCGGCTTGAACGATGATATTCCCTGGAACAGCCTAAATTTTTAGGTATCCATCGAATATCTATCCTTGTCATACCGCCCTGTCTGTAATGTTGAGTTTTTATCCTTTCCTCTGACTCCTAACAGCGTTTCACGGCTGTATTTATGTGTTGTTCTGCTATTTCCAACTGGATCGTGAGGGTGACGTTGTAGTCGTTGTACGCATCCCGCGCTAACACGTGTAAACAGTGGACGATTTCCCTCATTGCCCTTGTAATGACGACTGGAACGCCCATGTAACATTCTACACGCTGGCGGGAATGTGTTGAAATGACGTGTTGAAATGACGTTTATCAGCTCACCGAGATGTAGTGAGTGGGGATTAGTCGGTTATGTTTGGAGGGTTTTATTACATGTTTTATGTTCTAGAATGCCCCCTCCTTTGAACTTGGTAAAGTTTAATTACTTTTGAGGTAGCTCACGAGAGTACATTAACCTCCCTCATGGCTGTACTGCTTTCCTCTCAGTGTTGGCCTCACATTCTTTCTCTGTGTTCCAATAGCGTCTTTTGGCTATGTTTTTCCGTCACTTGCTATCTCCAACATGGCCGAAAGGGTGACGTTTGAGTAGTTGTACGCACTCCGCGTTGACGCGAGTGCGTGATGGACGTCTTACCCTTACCGCCTATGTAATGACGCTTAGAACGCCCTTGTAACACTCTACACGGTGTTGGGAGCGGGTACAGTTTGCGGATACTAGCTTACCTTGACGAAGTAAGTGGGATCGAGTAGTTTAGTGTGCAGGGGCTTTTTACCCAGTGCGCCTTCTGAAACTAATGGGACTCGAAACTTTTGTCCCCGAGGGCTTGTGTATTTTGACTGGCGACTCCCGCTACCACGCACAAGTCTCCCCTTTTTCCCTATTTTTCCCTATGTGTGTTTAGTTTACCTGCATTATTAGAACCCTTTCCTTTTTGTATTTTCCCTTGTCGAAATATAGAGTGTGACTACAGGGAGCTACTTGCACCCCCCCGCCAGTTCGAGTTTGACTGTATAATAAACTCGGTAAGACCCTTGCGATGGATCTGGTTGTTTGGTATTCTCTATTGTAGGAAATCTCTGTCTCTATTTTAGATACAGTTATGGGGAGTTTATTGCGTTGGATTTAGACGCCTTATTACATCTCCACCTTGTCTACTTTTTTAACATGTTTGTAAGATTCATTTACAAGGGCACAACCACCGAGCACTCTATAGGGGCAGTGCTACTCGTTCTGGGCCGACTTGGCTAGACGTATTAAGGATCATGATATATTCACGTGTTTTTGGGCACTTTAGACTATCCAGGGATCTGGTATAGATGTATTTTCTAGGGGGGCTACCACTCACACTGATGGTTTGGGCTATGATATGGGGCACAGCACTTTTGCACACTGTACTTTACTTCTTTATGTGCGTGTTTATTTGATTTAACTTTTACAGGTTCCTTATTGAGAGCAACGGGCTCTACTCCCTGTACCAGAGTGCGCACTAAAATAAGGTGCCGTTTTTCTTTCCCTTACCCCTGGATTTTTTAAGGAGGTAGGGATTTATCCTTGTTGGGATTGTTCAGGTGAAAGTCCTGAAGAAAGCCGAGGTAGTATCTTCATTCGGCTGAAACATGTCGACATTTTAGCAGTGTGGGGGTAGGGCTCTCTTTACCAGTAGCCATTACCACCACCCACTGGTCCAATAGGGCCAGTTTTTGTGTCTGGACAGTGTACCCACCATTAAAGTCAGTGTAGGGATACACTGTCACCAGCTTTTTAAATTTTTCTCTGCCACATTTTTTCACCTTCTAAATCCCACACAATTTGTTCACGTTTATGTCGTGCGTTTGTTTGTTTCCCCTCCCTATTGCTCCACCTCCAGCGTTGGCTAGCGCGGAGGTGTGTTTAGCAGGCCCTATGATGAAGCATGACACAGCTTGCTGTGTGTGAGGGCAATTTTACACACACTGCTTGTGCCCTTCTCTATACCTTCCTACCCCCCTATCTTTTACCCTTCACGATTGATGATCCTGTTAGTCCCTGGTCCATGTTGTGTGGATCCATTCCATAGGTGTTGCCTGGGTGTTCCCACGCAACTCCCTCGGATTTTGATGCATCTCCAGATTTACAAGAACTTGTAATCCTGGGAATGCGCCAAAATCTTACACCTTCCCTGGGGAGGCGTAACGTGGAGAAATATTTCTATTTCTCCTTGTTTCTTCCTCTTTCTATGTGTGCTGCATTCTGCAGCTCACATAGAAAGAGGAATATGCCTCAGGGGATTGTTTTTGTGCAGGAAGGTGCCCCTTCCTGAAAAAACACAATCCTGCATGCAACACAGGCACCCTTGCACCATGGTGCAAGAGTGTCTGAGTTGGCGCTAAGTTGCCAAAATGGTGTCAGCGCAAACGAAAGGACAGAAATGCTCCGTATTGCCTTAAATACAGTGCATTCTTGCCCTTTCCCTGTGAGGCAGTGCAGCGCAGCATGGTGACACAGTTTAATAAATGAGCCCCCTAGTCCTGCATAAATCTGAAACTTCACGCTGCACTCTATGATTTAGGTTGAGCCCTACGCCTGGGAAACCCTTTGTTCTTTGCAGTTCAATTTAGTTGGGGGCTAATTTACTCTTTGAATGATGCTTGACAAACATATTTCTGATTGTGAACTTCTCTCAAGGGGCAATTCAAAAATAATTTACTGTGACTTACTCTTGTAGTACTCTTGGTTAGCTCCAGGAAGCCAGGAATATGCCAAACAAATGGAGAGAGGGCCACTATCTGATGGCATCCAAGTTTATTATGCAGACCTTGCCCCTTTGGGCTGGCTTCCTCTTCGCTTCCTCTTTTTCACTTTCTTCAGCCATCTAGCTCTTCCTGGGTATTTGGGGTGTGAAGCACTTGAAGGCTCTGCAGGACTCTTAAATGTACTTCTGGCTGTGATTAATCTGACTTATGACATGAAATTCCTAATTTTTTGTTGACTTTCCAGGGCTTTGAGTGGCAGCAGAGTTCTGGGATCCGCACTTCGGCATCTTTGTATTTGGTGATTTTGGGGTCTTTCGCTGTGCCAAGTTATCAATGTCTCTAGACTCAGACACTAGGTTTTGAGGCTATATTTGTTCAAGGAGATAGTGGAGAAGGCATTGAGCTCAGGGTCCACATTAAGGGTAGACCTCATCCCACCACTACTTATAGTAAGGATGCGCTCCCCTCTAGCCATCGGCCAATGCAGCCGGGTTTGCTGTCCCCTTTAATTTGAGCCGAACCCTTGGGTCACCTTGTGCCCCACCACCTGATATGTTATTATGAACTATCAGTGTATCAAGCTGTTCACATTTCAGGGGCCCTTTAATCTCTCTGAGAGAAGAATACTGCTTGGGGATAATATCAAGTTGGCCGAATTTCACCACTAAGAAATACCAACACTGCAGCATGCAGCACGTTCCCAAGCAAAATGATGGTCTCATTCTGAGCTAAAGGCTTTTCGACTGAACCCCAGCACCCAGACAGTTCAGCAGCCCACCCCCACCTCCTCCCTCTAGGCCTTGAGACCCTCACCGGTGAGTAGCAGCGCATTATGAACCCCTGATTGATTGATTGATTGATTGATTGATTGATTGTAGGGAATAAGGGATAACCAGCAGATTCAGCCTCTTTCTGACTTCCTTTCCTCATCAGACATCACTAGGTTTTTGTCTAAAAAAAAATGTGCATGAGAAAAAAGTCCAAGGACTACTCAAAGTTAGTACATCTTTTAAAGGCAAATAAAGTGAAAAAGTTTGCTCAAGTGCGATTTTGAAAGCAGAGGCTGCTGGCGTTTCTGCCATTTTGTTCAGGTCACTCAGGTAATTACAACAAGCAGGAGAGAGGAATAGAGAGATGAGAGAGGAAAGAGAGAGGAGAGAGGAAAGGAGAGAGGAAAGGAGAAAGAAGAGAGGTGGAGAGTAGAAGAGCTGGTGTGAACATTTCTACCAGGACGGCTTTTGGTTTCCAGCCCAGCCCTGTGTAACAAGGTGACTTTGGAACTTTCCACTATATTGGGACCTGTCCACTATTTACCGTATAACATCTAATAGCTGGTTTCAAACCTCCTACAGGAGAGAATGCCTCCCCAAGAAAATAATGATGCACTTTAGTGTTCAGACTCACGTAAAAAGAAAGGCAAAGAAGTAGGAATTAAACACATTACACTTTCAATAGGAGAGTAACTTTTTATAATAATTTTAAAATGCTCTATGTATACACAGTTCATCCAAATTCATATATTGACATAACGTTGTGTTATTACCCATTCTAACACTGTACTTATTTCAAAACACTTGAAAGGATAAGAGAATGAGTCGACCATCTTAAGATCTGAATTTATGACCTGCAGGAAGCACACAGATATAACATAACATAACACGTGTATTTGTAAAGCGCACTTATCACCCATGGGTCTCAAGGCGCTGAATAACAGATGTTTATTGTTACCCAACTCAATGGTACTCATTTTATCGACCTCAGATGGATGAAAGGCTGAGTGGACCCGCCGGGGTTGGAACCTGTGACCATGAGGTCGACACAGGCCCCTGCAGTGGATGCATTGGTCCACTAAGCCACCACACCCGGCATATCTTCACCCACTGATCTTTATTAAAAGACGGGAGTGGGTCTTCAATACTAACATGTAACAAATGAAGGTATCAAAGGAAACAAGCACTGCCAAAGGTAAAAGGTCTGGTGTTAGCTGCACATTTATTGGCTTTGCAACTGTTTCCTTTGGTATACTGTATCACTCAAAGATTGCAATTTGTGTGTGCACATGTTCTCAGATTCAGGAGCAGACACCTTTGACTGGTTTGATTGTTTTTTCTAAAACTCTATACAAAAACATTAACATATGGTCTTCCATGTGTGCACACACACATGTGCATGCACAGGCGGTGTCTCTGATTTTTGTTTACTTTAATACAATTTTTTTTTAAAGATGGTCATGTTTTATGTGCACCTGCATGAGCATGCACTGGTGGCTATGTTTGATTGGTTTTAAAGCTCATTCAATTATTGCCACTGATTGTAGTGTCTGCACTATATGCAGCACAATGCAGGTGTCAGCAAGAGCCTGGAAGCAGTATCTGGGGAGCTGCCGGGCCATGCAAAATAAGCAAAATGTTAAAAAATTAATGTTTTTTGAGAAAAAAGACATACTGGCTCACCAGTCCCTGGCACTGATGGGAACTATTTTTGTGTGAATGAGGACTAGGGCAGATCACCGTCACTCACACAGAAAGAAACCAACGGCAGAAGTAGGCTGGCCAATACTCTATGCTGAAGTGGGCAAAAGCAAAATGTGACTGACAACACAACTGACCAATGGATAAAAAGGGCTAATTGAAAGACCCTGTATGTTTGTATGCATGTTTTTTTATGGATTTTGTTTGGAAATGCAAAAGGTCTTGGCAAGCGCCACACTAAAAATCAGTGTGTAGAATGTATAAACTTTTGTCTATCTGGGTGTTCAGACAGAATGGTGGAAGATGAACAGATTTTCATTGATTGCAAAATAGACACACTCCCATTAAACAAACTGCACTATAAGGTTGCAATGCAACTTCACTTGGCTTGATGTATTGTAATATGAAGTGTGCTAATTAGAAACCCCAATTAATACCTCACCACCTACACACATATACTTTTTGGGACTTATGTCCTTGTTGATGTCTCCTTGTTATGAACCATACAAAAATTATAGATGAAATGGTTGAATTACTCTCATCCACTGGTATGACTCTCAGCCACATTTCATTCCATATTTT
Source organism: Calotriton arnoldi (assembly GCA_963921515.1). NCBI lineage: Eukaryota > Metazoa > Chordata > Amphibia > Caudata > Salamandridae > Calotriton > Calotriton arnoldi. Next base: position 177,908 of record CAWUFW010015125.1, on the reverse strand, counting down.
TTAGCTCATCTGTAACATTTCAGACAGGGACCAACTATATACAAATCAGGATTAGTCAAGACCCAAAGGGGACAGTCTAGCCATGACAGTCTCCTCTAGACAGCAGCACAAGCATCTTCTAGCTGTTTTTTTTAACTTTTTCGGCCTCATCAGCGAGGCGCAGAGTGATTCCTATGGCACCGTGAGCTCAGCACCCAAGTCTTCTACATGACCTTCCTAATTAAGGAGACTAACTTAGATAATGGATGGAACGGTGTAGTTTTGGAAGGCGGTGGAGGTTCCTTTGGTCTGAAGAGAGTTTGCTAGACACCTCCTCTGTGAGCTCATGCATGTGATACTACTGATAGAGCCAGATTAGGTAGATGCTGTAGACACGGCAGGGACATAATTTTCTTGTTGGGCCAAACATGCCCTTATTCCAAGTAGTGAGGTATATATCTCCTTTTGGTTGTAATTAGGGGTGGGTGAATGTTTCAATCCGCCCGCTGAATGGGCAGGCTTTTGGTCACTCCATGTTACTCTTTAACACAGAGCTCAGGCCAAATTCCGCCAATCACTGCGTGACAGAAGTTTTCTCCTGTGAGGCTTCACAAAATGTGAGCTGGTGAGCGTGAGCGAGATTTGGCATCCTCTAATGCGATTTTGTAATACGGCCGGTTGGAGGCCTGTGGCTCAAGTAGATTTTCTACTCGAGCGGCAGTGAAATCTACTCGAATGGCTGCGCGCTCTTGTGCAACACATGGCGCCGTTCGCGCTGATTTTTCAGCACTGCTCACGCTACTAGTGCTAAATTGCAGCTCGAGGAGGGCGAGCTGCATATTTTCCGCCCGTTGGTGGAACTCCACAGAATCTTGCAAAGTTTTTATGTAACTCCATGGAATTCCGTGACGTGAAACTCCGAGAGTTCTGCCCACCCCTAGTTGCAACCTTAGCATTGTGAGATAAGGAAAGATTTGGGCCTAAACTGGCAAGTACATAAGCAGAGATGCACCAATACCATGTCCCGCCATATAAACACCTACAATGAGCCCTTGCCAGTTTATCAGCCCCGTGAGCATGTCGATGTGTCTTTTAAAAGGCGAGGCCCAGTTCAAAGGGTAACTGCGTGTCCCTTGCCGCAGAAAACATGGCATGTTTTTAGGACTTCAAAAGAGTATCTATTCCTGCAATTGATATCAACAGGCACACAGCAGGCTACTTGAAAGCCAGGCCCAGCTGTCAAGTTTTACTGCAGTCGGGAAGTTAGAATTGCTGTGTGACAGTCTTCATCTCACACCCGTTATCGGCCCCGTGGGGGGGGTGGGGGGCGTGAATGGCGTGTTATACTGCAGGTAATAAAAACGGGGCTATTTTCCCCAGATAAAGCACGTCGGTATGGCAGAGGACGGAAGAGCGTGTACCAGCCTTTCCTACAAAATGACAGCACTTTGAAAGAATGCTGGACTCCAGTCCACCCACTCAGCTGGGATTATTACGATCAAGGCTATTAAACGGGACAGGCTCCAAAATGGCCACCGCGGTGGACAATGCACAATGCCACATTCTGGAGAGCTGGTGCTGGAGAATCAGCCCCTTGACAGGTGATGGATTAGCAGAAACCAGCACAACTTCCTCTTCACAGAACAGTGTGCGGTTTATCGCCAGGCACACTGCGCGCATTATGCTGCTTGACTTCCCCCTAATCCACCCCTTTTCCCCTGCTGCCGATTGCTGCCAGTAGTTGCACCTCCTCTGCCCCCTTGCGAGCCCCCCAGAATCCCCTTAATCAGCTTCCATCCGGCTGCTGTCACAGCAGGAAAATTGATAGGATCTGCATTGCAGATGAATCACCGGTGCCAGATTAGCTGCTGGTGCTGATGAGGAGACACCCCATGTCAGAGCCGCCGTTCTCCGCAGTTTTCCTTTGTCTTCTGTCTGCGCCCTTGTGCAGCCCCTTCCAAGTGTTGAAACTGAATTCTAGTGCTTTTGCGCCATCTAGCGGACATTTCCAATAATTGTTTGGATTGGAATATGTATATTAGGAAGAAAAGAGTTTATCTCCAGCTGTTATCTTTCATAAAACAAGATAAACATGCATTTTAATAGCAAGTATGACACCCACAAAGCACCAAAGAGACTATCACGATCATATTGAATGAAGCAGAGATGGCATATTGCCATAAACTAGTTATGAGTAGTTCTCTGCTGCTTCTTGCTCTGTTTTTTTGTTGATTTTTTTTGGGGGTAACTACCAGTCAGAATGCAAAGAGAAAAAAACAGGACTGGGTAAGAGAGTTACATCTGACCCTTGAGATCAATGCTGAATTAGTCAGCGCCTGGTTTTACAGCGTCAGCACAGACTACAGTTGTGGACATTTTTATTTGACAACAGATGGAGGCTGCCAGGTGCACCACAAACCGATCAGGATTCATAAGACTTTCTACACCCGTAAGTGGAGTCAAGAACAGATAAATTCATTAATTAACGAATTAATAATTTCTAGGGTGTACTTTCAACAAGACGTGTCTTGGTGCTATAGATTTTCTAAATATATTTACGTGCAGCGATGTATTATGACTGTAGAATTTCTCACAAATATTTGAAAATTCTGGAGGCTTAGAACACACCTAATTGTTGTTTCACAGTTTGTGCAAAGGTGGGCAAGCGGTCCAGAAAAATGCTGCAAACTACCACAGCTTAATGGCTATTCCAAAACATTAGCGCAGTTGCCCGCACCTTTAAACCTTCACCTAAGCGACCCAGTTACAATTGATGCAACAAATTTAGAGCAGTGCACCAAACGTTCCAGTTTTCACAAGGATTTTCGGGAAGGAATAAATCGCAATGAAAAGGTAAAAGGAACATATATATATATATAAATATATACGCTCCTTTTCCTCCTCCTCTCCTCAAGGAAAGAGCACTCACGGGGGTAGTTTTCAATCTGTTTATTCAGAGCAAACAGACGCGTTTCGGCATGTGCCTTCTTCGATGTTTAACTTGCACGCCAAAAAAGAATGTTTTTTATGTAAATAAACATTAACACCTGGTACACATGGGTACCAGATTGCAGGTTCATAAACGGATACTCCAGCACATGCGAGCTATCTCTAACAATGACGCTGCCTATCCAGTGGCAAGGCACTTCAAAGAACATCATGGCAGTGATTTACAGTATTTAAAATACTTTGCCATTAACACTGTCTTGCCTCTTAGGAGGGGTGGGAATCGTGATCACCTCTTACGCAAGTTGGAAACTCAATACATCTTAGAGCTGGATTGCAAAATACCATTGGGTCTAAATGCAAGTGAGGATTTCTTTACTTGTTTATGAAACTCTCTACATCTAGCACTTTTCATGATATGTACCATCCTTTCTATTCAAATATCAGATCTGCCTCTCATTTTAACATATTTCTATAATTAGTTTTTATCATAATTTTATATATTATTTTAACTAAATCACGGCCGTGATTTAGAGTGGTGTAGGCACTTTTATGATTTTTTTAGCAGCACTAGCACTTTAAGAAAACCGATGGAAGTATGCCCACTGGGGCTGAATTTGCTTTACTCGCTTTATATAGCATTATAATGATGTGCATATTTATACAGGTTATAAATAAGAGCTATGGTATTTTACCATTATGGGTGACCCTCAGATGAGCTACAGGGATCACATAATCATGACATGTCCCTGGCAGGATATCAATGTTTTTTAAGATTTATTGTGTATTTTATACAGGGTCTTATTTCATGTTATCCACATGCCTAACAACTTGAGCTCAACATGATGTATGTCAACACAGTATGGTTATTTAGATGTTATCCTTATGGGTTTTAATCTGATTTTTACCATGTGTTTTTATGTGCTGAATATTTATACTAATTTATGAATATTTATTAATTGCACATTTTTGCTCCTTTTTGCACATATTCATCATACTCTATTTAAAGAAGTGTATTTATGCTATATCATAATGCGTTTTAAAAGCGACAATCAATACCTCTTCCATTTCCATCATGTTTTGAAATCACGTGTGTTTACCTGTCACTTGCACTTTAAAATGAAAAACATTGTCTCCGTTTCGTGTCATGTGATCAAGGCCTCGTTGGAGGCTGAAACGCGTAATGGCGGAGGTGCGGGAGTTTACCAAATAAACCGACTATTGCACTGATCTTGGGTCTGCATTTTCGTCTTTCCAAGTGGTATGGTGGCGGAATCCTTTGGATCTATTGCCGAGACAGCTTCCTCGGCATCTGCGGACCCCTCCCTCGACTCAAGGGCTTACGGCAAGAAGCATCTTTCCCGGTGGCTATCGGGAATTGAAAACAGAATTCTCCACGAAGGAGCAGCCGTACTAGCCCCCGTGCAGCGGAAAAGCCACACCGCCAAGAAGGTGAAGCGCAGCACGAGTCGGAGGACTCAAGCAGCGGGAAGTACCGAACGGAGGTAAGGGCCTGTCTACAGCCCGGTGTGGGAGTGTGCGTGTGGTACGGGTGCGGGCATTGTCTCTAGTGCCCTTCCACGGTTGAGGAAAACTCCTAATGTATAGCACCATGTCTGCCGACGCGATCCGGAGCAGAGAGGCGGCAGCTGATGATGTGTTTAATGACTCTCCAAGTGGAGTAGCAACTAGCCTAGCGCACACAAGCAACGCGCAACCAGCAACAAACAGCATAAAAGATTTGTTTAAAAAACTTGAGAAGTGCATGAGGTCTGAACAGGCCAAATGGTGGGAGAGCAAATCCCTTTCCAGATACCTTGAAGTAGGCAGAATACCGCGGGGGTTGAGGATAATGCTCGCTCCGAGCTATGAGAATCCTGACCCGCATATGTTGACAGAGTGGGCGGAGTGTAACCTAGAATCGTCACGAAAACTGGTTGTCATTTTAGTCAAATATGCAAACAGTGATAGAGTGGCGCTGCAGTTACAAATTGATGAAATCAATGAGGAAATCGACAAACATGGTAATACAGATGCCATTCAAAAACATAGGGAAGATATGACCAGTCGCCTGCAAAGAGATGAGGATGTGATCAAAAGGCGCAAAGCCTATAAATTTCAAAGGGACAAGGTGGACTATGAGCAAGGTCGCGTGTTCACCTTTGCGCGAAAATACGACGCTGCAAAAATGGCAAAACCATCAGGAGGTCCAATCACAACACATCCCAGTGCCAGCGGCATCTCTCAGGCGTCCACATCAGCATCTGACTTAAGCTCAGCCATTGACAGTGGCTCTGAAAATGACCAGGCCGTAACCTCTGGGGCGTTGGGGTTTATCAAACCATCATTGGGTCAGGAGCTGGATTACTTGCGATTGGACAGAAGACAAACCCTGCGCCCACGTGGACAAAACAAAAATGCCAACAAAGGAGAAACAAACGACAAAACCAAAAACGACGGGCAAGACGCCAATGCAGGAAGCAAAAACAAGCCAAACAGCAAAAAACCAACAAACAGGAGATGGAACAGACGCTAACCACCAAAATGGAGGAAAATACAGTCATCAATTTAACCACAACTGTTTTAAGTGAAGATGAAAGAAAAATATTAACTTTGGGTCTCACTTACAGCCCTGTTAGAGACTTTAATTACGCAGAGACACGAATAGATTTATTTAAGTTTGTGCGTAAAATGAAACTGCGGAAACATCATGCAATTCAAGGGACGTGTAATCATGACACTACACTAATAGCACCTGCGGAAAGTAACACTAGTCCAACATTAACAGCAGGAGATCAAGAACTTTTGACAGATATGCAGCAATTATTTGAAGAGAACAATACAATCATGGGTCAAATGGATCAGGAAGCCCGGCAATTGGGGGCAACAGTTCGAACTAAATTTAAGCTTATATCTACTTTTTGCCCATTAATAATACGAGACAATGTGGATATCTTCCATGATAAAGTCACTTTTGAATTGAAAAAACTTTAATCGGGACACTATGAAATCTCCTAGGAAATATACCAAACAGGACCACACTTACTCTCAGTTGGTCAAAAAACTACAGGATGATGATAAAATTATCATACGCCAATCAGACAAAGGTGGCAACGTAGTATTATGGCCATGAGAGCTATATATGGAGGAGGCTGAAAAACAACTCAACGACAGAGACTGCTATAAAAAAAGTAACATCTTAGCAGTCAAAAGTGCATGGAATGAGTTCAATAGCAAACTACTGGCATGGAAATCCGCTGGCTTACTAAGCATGGAAGAATTTAAGTTTTTAAAAGTTGATTATCCCATTGTACCTGCAATATATTTTATCCTCAAAGTCCACAAGGACATGCTCAGACCACCGGGGAGGCCCATTATATCGGCCAAGGGCAGCAAAATGGAGAACACATCCAAATATGTGGATTTCTTCCTTCAAGACCTTGTGAAGAAACTCCCATCATACATACAGGACACAGGGGACTTTCTCCATAAAATCCAGACTGTACAATGGGATGATGATTGTTTGCTTATGTCGCTAGATGTTGTCTCAGTATACACAAGCATACACAACCGCGATGGCCTGCTGGCAACTGAATTCTATTTAAACACCCGACCCAGACAATTTTACATGCATAACAAATTGTTATTGGCCATGATTTCTACATGTCTAGACAATAACTTCTTTCTCTTCAACAACCAAATCTTCCAGCAAGTGAGAGGAGTTGCCATGGGGGCCTGCTTTTCCCCGAGTTATGCCTGTCTTCATATGGGCATGTGGGAGGAGCAGGTCCTCATGGCAACACACAGAGACACCCTTTCCAGGCATGTTCTTTGCTGGTATAGATACATTGATGACTTGTTTTTAATATGGAAGGGTAATGAAATGGAAGTCCATAATTTCATAAGGGAACTGAATGACAATAGCTTAAACCTGCAATTCACTGCCCAAACAAGCAAGGAGAGTATAATCTTTTTAAACGTAGAGGTTTTTACATCTAACAACAAGCTTGAAACACGACTGCATAGAAAATCATCAGCCGGCACCACTGTGCTGCATGCTTCCAGCCACCATCCGCCTCATTTGATCAACAGCATTCCCTATGGGGAAATGCTGCGGATCAGAAGAATATGCAGTACGGAAACAGACTGTATGCAGGCCCAACAAGCTAGCAGGAACAGATTCATAGCCAGAGGCTATGCTGAGAGTGTGGTTGTGGCAGCCATGAACAAGGCCAATAATCTACAACGCTCAGAAATATTAGTTGATCGAAACAAGAGGGACTCCAACACCTCTCAATCTGTTAACCAGCCTACCAGACTAGTGTTAACATTTAACCGACAGCATAAAACATTAAGAAAAATTGTTAATAAGAACTGGCCCCTGATTCTCAATGACCCCATACTGGGTGAACGTTTAACAGCAACTCCCAGTATTACCTACAGGAAGGCCCGCTCCATGAGCAATGCTTTGGTCAGGAGTAGTCCTGAGGTCATCTCAACAAAAAATTGGCTTAACACCAGAACAGGGTTTTTTAAATGTTCCAGCTGTAGAGCGTGTAAATATGGCTCCAATACCAAAACATACACCACCCCCTTTAAACAGAAACCAGTTGAGATAACCAAATTCCTAAACTGCAAAACTGAGTTTGCAGTGTATGTGCTGGAGTGTCCATGTGGCCTGCGCTACGTGGGGAGTACCAGATTGCAGGTTCATAAATGGATACTCCAGCACATGCGAGCTATCTCTAACAATGACGCTGCCTATCCAGTGGCAAGGCACTTCAAAGAACATCATGGCAGTGATTTACAGAATTTAAAATACTTTGCCATTGACACTGTCTTGCCTCTTAGGAGGGGTGGGAATCGTGATCACCTCTTACGCAAGTTGGAAACTCAATACATCTTAGAGCTGGATTGCAAAATAGCATTGGGTCTAAATGCAAGTGAGGATTTCTTTACTTGTTTATGAAACTCTCTACCTCTAGCACTTTTCATGATATGTACCATCCTTTCTATTCAAATGTCAGATCTGCCTCTCATTTTAACATATTTCTATAATTAGTTTTTATCATAATTTTATATATTATTTTAACTAAATCACGGCCGTGATTTAGAGTGGTGTAGGCACTTTTATGATTTTTTAGCAGCACTAGCACTTTAAGAAAACCGATGGAAGTATGCCCACTGGGGCTGAATTTGCTTTACTCGCTTTATATAGCATTATAATGATGTGCATATTTATACAGGTTATAAATAAGAGCTATGGTATTTTACCATTATGGGTGACCCTCAGATGAGCTACAGGGATCACATAATCATGACATGTCCCTGGCAGGATATCAATGTTTTTAAGATTTATTGTGTATTTTATACCGGGTCTTATTTCATGTTATCCACGTGCCTAACAACTTGAGCTCAACATGATGTATGTCAACACAGTATGGTTATTTAGATTTTATCCTTATGGATTTTAATCTGATTTTTACCATGTGTTTTTATGTGCTGAATATTTATACTAATTTATGAATATTTATTAATTGCACATTTTTGCTCCTTTTTGCACATATTCATCATACTCTATTTAAAGAAGTGTATTTATGCTATATGATAATGAGTTTTAAAAGCGACAATCAATACCTCTTCCATTTCCATCATGTTTTGAAATCACGTGTGTTTACCTGTCACTTGCACTTTAAAATGAAAAACATTGTCTCCGTTTCGTGTCATGTGATCAAGGCCTCGTTGGAGGCTGAAACGCGTAATGGCGGAGGTGCGGGAGTTTACCAAATAAACCGACTATTGCACTGATCTTGGGTCTGCATTTTCGTCTTTCCAAGAGGCATGGGGGCGGAATCCTTTGGATACATATATATATATATATATATACGCTCCTTTTCCTCCTCCTCTCCTCAAGGAAAGAGCACTCAAGGGGGTAGTTTTCAATCTGTTTATTCAGAGCAAACAGACGCGTTTCGGCATGTGCCTTCTTCAATGTTTAACATGCACGCCAAAAAAGAATGTTTTTTATGTAAATAAACATTAACACGTGGTACACATGGGTATCCACGATGGACTCACATACAAAGTAATCACAACCGCCATATTGGAACGGTGTGTGATTAGTACCATAATCCAGTTATTCTCAAATAAAATCATTTCATTTGTCCTTGCCATAAATACATATTCAAATTCATAATAAATATCTTGCCGTGTATCGGCATGGCATTATATTATCCGATATTTTGAACAACGAATAACATTTCTGGATGTCAACAATGGACTGACATGCATAGTAATTATATCCGCCATATTGAAACGCTATCAAATTAATAAATCGGTCCCGCGAGTAAAATTGCTTTCTCTGTCCATCACATCAATAAATTTACTACAAAATTCAATAGTTGAGCAATACTGCCATGTATCGGCTTTTCCTTAATCCTGTACCACGTATATGTTTAATTTAATCACTTCCTTTATTCCAAAAGAATCTGCATACATCCATTCGCAATTCATTTCTATTACCAATGGTTCGTACCCCTGCTCCTGCCATGTATTGGCTTGCCCATTGTCAGTAGTGACTTTATGTTCCACATTGTACACAGTAACTGTTATAAGTATCAATGAATACAAGAACAAGTCGGGAGGATACTCGTTTATTGGTCATCCACTCCCCACAAGTCCCACAGCACCCAACATTCCAAGGTAAGCTCTGGGTGGGGGAAACCATTTACGAAGGGAGCATGGGGGTGACGGAATGAACCAACAAGGTTACAACACACCTCCTTACCTTACAAACCAAAGAACAATTATTAGAAAATTTACAATTCTTATCTTCCAATGTTGACACAACATAAAGTTCGGACTGGTTATATTTCGGATCTTACAATGTTGTCGTAGCTCCACCATTGCCCATTGTCCAATTGAACCACATTTTCCAAGACCTTGGCTACTTTGCGAGGGGGGTAGAATTGACTTTGTTTTCGCCCATCCTTCCCACCCCTTTTTACTTGGACCACATCTCCCACCTTCCATAACCGTGGTTTGACCCCATGTTTCTTGTCATACCAAGCCTTGTATCTAGACTGATGTGATTCAACCTTCCTAGTGGCTCCCTCCATGTCAGGAACTGACTTTTTACCTCCTTCTAACCACCCAGGATTGAACTTGGTGCAAGGCTCCCTCCCCCGTAGAGCTATGAAGGGAGAGATACCCGTCACCAAATTGGAGGCAGTGTGGTACGCCCACATACACTTGCGTAGGTGAGATTCTACATCCTGATTATTGGCTACCGCCAATTGAATATGCTCTTTGATCATTCTGTTGGCCCTCTCCACTAGGCCATTGGCTTTAGGGCAGTAGAGTGCCGTTAACTCATGTTTTATATTCATGTTCTCCAAAAACTCTCTCATTAACTCAGAGGTAAACTGTACACCATTATCAGTGACCAACACTGATGGTATCCCTTCACTTGAAAACACTTCCTTAAGGAATTCCAGCACAGTGTTGGTGTTGACACGATGCACACATTTTTGACTGATCCAGTGTGATGTGTAATCGACGAGCACAATCATGAACCGTTTCTGCACCCCCAAACTGTCCATTGGCCCTATGATGTCCATGGCTAACTTGTTCCATGGTCTCGAGGGTACTTCCACCGGTGACAGAGGCGCTTTCCGCAAAGCTTTGGACTTGTCGCTCTTGGCGCAGAACAAACAGTCCTTGACTAGTTGTTCAGCCAATGTGTCCATCTTGGGGAACCAAAAGTTCGCTCTGACCTTGTGTTTGGTGATGCTCCGCCCTAAGTGATCCTCATGCGCCAATTCTATAATTCTTTTCCTGAGACCAGTGGGGGGCACCACTCGGTTTTGGCGGTATACCTTGTCCCCTATGACACACAATTCATTCCTGATCTCCCAGAAATCCTTTAATCCCTCCACGAGGTCATTTCTTTTATTTGGCCATCTTTCTCTCATGATGGTTTTAAGGACCTTCAAATCCTCATCATCTTCCATGAACTTGTCCCACTCCTCTTCAGTAATGGCCGGATCATCCACTACCATTATGGGGCTGTCCAACATTTCTTCTTGTACTTCATTGCTCAGAGGTGCTCTTGACAAGTAATCAGCAATCGTATTTTCTTTTCCAGGCACATACTCCACCCTGAAATTGAAATTTTCCAACCCTAAAATCCATCTGCTGATGCGCGGTGAACAATTCTCCATTCCTTTTACCGTGAATATAGACGTGAGCGGTTTGTGGTCTGTCCTGATCGTGAAATTCATACCCCACAAGAAAAATTTGAAATGCTTCACTGCCCAGAAGCACGCCAGGGCCTCCTTTTCAATGACGGAATAGTTGAACTCAGCTCTCGTGAGACTCCTGGACGCGAAAGCAATGATTTTCTCCCTCTTGTCTTCTCTTTGTATGAGGGTGGCACCCAATCCCTTGTTCGACGCATCCGTAGTGAGGATGGTTTTCTTTGTAGGGTCAAAAGTTCCCAACGCCGGTGAGTTCAAAATCTCTTCTTTCAGTTCACTCATGACTCTTCTGTGTTCATCCTCCCATACAAACTCCACCTCCTTTTTAGGAGGTTACGCAACGGCTCACTTTTGGAAGCATAGTTTTTTATGAACTTCGCCAGGTATTCCATGAGACCCAAGAAGGACTTGAGTTCCTCTTTACTGTTGGGATACGGTGCATCTCTTACAGCACTCATAAGACTGTACTTTGGCCTGAAACCCTCCTCGGAAATGGAATGCCCCAAGTACTCCACTGACTTGACTCTGATTTTGCACTTGTTCCTTTGAACAGTTAACCCCGCATCCGTGAGTTTCTGGAATACCGTCTTGAGGGTGAGATCGTGCTCTTCTATGTTGTTCCCATATACCCAGATATCGTCTTGGAAACACATGGTCCTGTCTACCCCTTCCAGAATCTGTTGCATTATTTTCTGGAAAACCGCCGCCGCTGAAGCCAAGCCGAACGGCATCCTACGGAACATGAACGCTCCTTGAGGGGTTACGAAAGCAGTCAAGGGTCTTGAATCCGGATGCAGGTCCACTTGGTGATAGGCCATGGACAAATCGATGACACTGAAGAATCTGGCGCTCCCCATGGTGCTGAGCATCTCGTTAATCTTTGGCAGTGGGTGCCGTTCCACCCAGATACTCTCATTCAAACTGCGAATGTCCACACACAACCGAATGCCCTCTCCGTTGGCCTTGGCTGCGATAACTACTGGGGCCAACCATTCCGAGCAGTCCACTGGCTGAATGACTCCCATCTCACTTAGCCTACGTAGCTCCTTCTCCAACGGTCCTTTCATTTGGTGGGGTACTGGACGCACCTTGTGGACTACTGGTTTGGCGCCCGATTTGAGTTTGATTTTGTGTTGAAATTCTCGCAGGCATCCTAATTTATCCTTAAACAGTTCATGGAACTCCTCGCAGATGCTGTCGCTCCTACTAATCCCTTCAGTCAGTAGCACTTGTTCCTTGCCTTTGGGATCCAGAATTATTCCCAGTTCTTTTTGGTGCTGCCAGCCAAGCAAGTTGGATCCTGATTCCACGATGTATACCTTGCCAACGGTCACTCTGTTTTTGAATTGTATGTCCATTTCCTTCATACCAACTAAATCTATGGGTTCCTTACTGTACCCTGTAGGAGTAATGTCAGGCTTTTCCAAACAGGACACCACGCCCTCCCCTATGTTCTCGTAATCCTTCTTGTTAAGTAGAGTAAACGGAGAACATGAATCGGCAAACATTGTTACTGCTTTGTCATTTAACAACACTTCACATGAGGGATAGATGACATTTACCGAATCAGCAATATCCTTCAACTGTAATACATATTTCTTTTCACTCGGTACCACATATTTTATCTCTTTACTCTGGGCATTCAGCTGTTCTCTATCATTCTCTTTGGTGTGTGCCTCTCCTTCTCTACATACCCTAGCGAAATGCCCTCTCCTGTTGCACTTTTGCAGGTCACACTTCTAGCAGGGCACTGAGGATAATTTGCAAAATGATTGTTGCTCCCACACCTGTAACACTTTGGTTGGTGACCTTTCTCCGGGGTTCTATAAAAGGTCCCCCTTTTTCTTTTACCTTGTACACCCCTTCTGACTCCTCCTCATTTTGAATATTAGCAACTACTTCGCTGTTGAGCCTCATTTCCTTTACGCATTTAGCTGTGTGTTCAACCGATTTGGCAATCTCAACCGCTTCTCTTAACCCGGGGTTCCTCGAAAGGAGTTTTTCTTGGATACGCGTGTTATTGGTGCAACGCACCAATTGGTCCCTGATAAGAGAATCAGTGAGATTACCAAATTCACACAGTTGTGACAGACCCCATAACACAGCAATGTAATTTTGAACTGACTCTTGTTTTCCTTGTGCCCTGTTAAAAAACTTATGCCGCTCCAGCACTACGTTAACTTTATCACCAAAATGTGTTTCCAACTTCCCCACAGTATTCGCAAAAACATCCACCTCCTCCCCACCAGCACCTAACACAGTTTCTGGCAGAGTCTCATAAACCTTACGCCCTTGCACACCTAGATTGTGTAGGAGGATGTGCTGTTTACGCAATGCAGAAAAACGTTCCCCCCCTATAGCTATGATGTACGATTCAAAAAGTTTGAACCACTCTTTCCAACATATCTCAGGTTCCCCTAGCTCATTTAAAAAAGGAGGAGGTTGACTCATGCTTGCAGCAGCCATCATAGTGACGTAAGGACCAAAAGTAAGGCACAGTATAGCAGACACTAGCTAGCACTGAGAACCGGACAGGGACAGGTAGCACGTTCCCGGGGCAACCCTGGATAAAAGGATCTAAACGGTAAACATTACCCAGCACAGGTGACCCCCTGCATGAACCTGAAACACCCCTGCACCCTCACCGCAACTGCCCATACAACTGTAATTAAAATTACACCCAGTCCCCCAAAAATGAGGCCAAAGTCACGATCTGATACGAGGAAAATCCAATGCTGGAATGTCCCAACCAGCAGGTATTTACAAGTCTAGAGAACCCCTCCGAACCAGCCTCCGGGCGCGATCGGGGGAAACGCTGACTCACCCTGGCCGTAGCTGGAGACCACAGCTCCTGATGCAGGCTTTCCCTCACGGAGCCGGCCTCCAGAGCGCAGAGCAGGGGAAACAATGACTCACCACACGATGTCCGGGACTGAAATGACACTGAGGAAACTTCCACACACTCTCGGCTTACACTTCCTGACTCAGGATCCAGCTGTGACGGACGTTGCTCGCTGAAACTGCTGACAATCGTGCCGTTCTGACAGGAGGTACTCAACTCCCGCAGGCAGAAATGAGGTACTGCACTTCTCTAGTCAGAGAAATCTCCACAGAAACGCTCTCGTCAACATTCCTGAAACCGGATCAGCTGTGACGGGCGTAGCTCGAGGTAGCCTGACGTCGTGCCCTCAGCCGAGAAATGCCCAGACCCGCAGGTGGAATGGCGGTACTGCACTCCTTGGATCAGTCAACCGAAGTATGCCACTTCCCTCACCAGGACTGCTCGTTACACCAGTCGTCCGTTTCAGTTCACAGCTGACAACCCGGCTTCTGACAGGAGGTGTGCCCCGCACAATGCCAGCACCCAACGGTACCGCACACCAGAAACACCCCAGAAGGCAAACAACTGCCCGCAGCTTTGAACCAGCACCGCAGCAGCCCTACCCCGCTGGACATGAACGAGGTCGGCACTCGGTGTACTTGTAGCACGCAGTTCCAGCGTGAGGTGAGAAAGGACACGAACCAGCTCCGCCGATACTCCACTTCCCTTTGACAGCCCAGCAGTGTACTGTAGTATGCTATTACTTCCGCATACGGATCACTGGACGCTGGAGCCTTGGGATGCGGAGACAGCTCACTCACGCCGGTCTTGTGGAGCAGATGGAGAGAACTCAAAGGGGAGATGACCAATGCTGCCCCCTGCGCAGCAAAAGCGTCGCCAGTGTTATAAGTATCAATGAATACAAGAACAAGTCGGGAGGATACTCGTTTATTGGTCATCCACTCTCCACAAGTCCCACAGCACCCAACATTCCAAGGTAAGCTCTGGGTGGGGGAAACCATTTACGAAGGGAGCATGGGGGTGACGGAATGAACCAACAAGGTTACAACAGTAACCCATATTCAATCTACTAAGTGTATTGCAAGTTCTTCCCCATTATTCATCCCTCTTGGGGTTTTTGTCTGAAGGTCTATGATGTACCTTGATTCTAACCTCCAAAGTTTGGTAATCCTATCGCCTCCTCTCACACTTGGCGGTACATGATCTATGCCAAAGTATTGTAGCAGATCCCTATTGCTCTGATGTTTTTCGGCAAAGTGTCTGGCTACTGGGTATGCAGCATCATTTTTAGCTATGGCACGCATATGTTCCAAAATCTGAACCTTGATTGGGTGAATAGTGCTTCCTATATACCTAAGTCCACAAGGACATGTCAAGCAATAAACCGCATAGATGGTATTGCAAGTAAAAAACCTATTTATAGTTTTACGTTTTTTTAGGCCTGGTATTTCATATGACAATATTCTCTTACTGCTGATACAAGCTTTACATTTCCCACATGGGAAAAATCCCCTCATTTCTTTGAGGGTTCCCTTGTTACTTGGCTTCTTTTCTAGGTAACTGTGTACTAAATGGTCTCCTATTGATCTGGCCTTCTTAAAGGTTATTAAGGGACCTGCTGGTAAATCCGGACAGATGACTCCATCCGTCTAAAGGATGTGCCAGTTCTTTTTCAGTATTTTCCTAAGATGATTTGCATCCTCTGAGAATGTTGTAATCATTCTGAACTTAGCTGTGGTTTCATCATTGATCTTTTTATCTTTTGCCTCTGACCCACACAATCCACAAGGGAGGAACGGCACTCAACAGGGCTTTTGATGTTTCAAAGATGTAGTTTATTCCATCAGGAAAACCAAATCGGTAAAAAGCGTCTTCGCGAAGCCTTTGTCACGACTCTGTAGCTTAGTTACCAGGCAGCTAATAAACAGGAAGTGAGTAAACATAGAGGAGGGAATGTCTGTGCAAATGCTTACACTAATTAGCCTACAATGGCGGCCATCGTGCAATATCGGAATTCAGGACAGTCAGAGTACATAAATGAACACTTATTTACAACGAATGAGCAAAGGAAAGCATAATTCAAGTGTGATTAGATTCCAAAAAATAAATTAAAATAACACACATTGTGTTTATGCTACCCTCCAATTTCATACGGTGCAGAAAGTAATTTACTCTTATAACAGTATTATTGTCGTCATACTGAAATAAACATGTTTAACATTTTCTGAGGTAGTGCTGATAATGTAAAATTCTGTAGCATGGTAATACAGTTGACTGTATATAGTTACATGTCCATACTAAAGCCCCATTGGGCATATGGGATAGTAGGTACCCAAGAATGCAAATTGCGTATTGTGCCCCATTGGGCTGTTACCCATGCCCGCTACAATGCTAAGCTTAGATAACACACACCAGCAACTGAATGGCTATCATTCCATATCTTTGGAATCTATCTTACCCCATTGGGTATAGCAATGTGCCATCACATTAACCCACTACTCCTATCGTTTTAATAGGTATATTGTCAGACATGTCATAAACAGAAGTCACAGCCCATACTTGACAGAGTTTACTCTATCCCACAGAAATACATTAAAATATAAACATAATTAATTAAAAAATATAAATGAAAATATAAAAAAAGATATCTCAGCTCTTTTGCTTCCTGCTCATAGAACTAGATTCCAGATTCATTTGAGACACTGACTTCTGACCAGGCTCTGAAAAAAAGATACAAAGGATATACATGAGTTCAGTCACATGGAAATTTATATCCCAATGTTAGAATTCCCAACTCTCCCTGCCCAAGTAATTAACCAAATTAAAAACACATAAAATGACACAACTAGAAAACAGGTTACAGTATAGCTGTCCTTACAAGTAGGTGTATATCTCTTCATCAACGTTGAGGCGAACCGGCTCCCCTGTGTTCAATCTCAGTATATATCTGCACTCCAGCTGTCTGAGTGCCCTTTCCCTGTTACCACCTCTTTTAAATGTTTCTATTTGGTCAATCACTGTGTACCTTAAGTGGATAGGAATACAATAATGATGTTGTTTAAAGTGTATGGCCACAGGGTATGATTCATCTACATTCTTAATTGCCCGAAGGTGTTGTAATACCCTTTTGTGCACTTGTAGTATAGTGCTACCTACATATTTCTTTTCGCAGGGACGTGTTAAGACATATACTACAAATTTGGATTTGCAATTTAAGGATTTGTTTATAGTAATCCTTTCTCCTAAATCTGTGTACACAGTGGAGGCATTCATACCCTGCAAGCACGCTTTGCATTTGCTGCATTTCTTAAAACCTCTGACTGGTTTTAGCCAGATGGTTTTCTCTGGCATCTGATTTTTAACTACATTATCTTTGATAGATGTAGTTCTCCTGTAGGTTATAGCAGGTCTATCTTCCATCTCTACTCCTATTGTAGGATCTTGTTTTAACAGATGCCAGTGTCTATGCAGGATTTTTCTTATTTGGTTATGTGCTGTATTAAAAGTAGTAATGAATCTACATGGTGCAGTCTGATTGCTAGCTGTATCTGCTGCATGTCTCCCTGTCTTCCATGACTTTGGAGTGGAGTGTGTACTAAATAACAGCTCAGTCCTAGATTTGGTTCTAACTTTGTTTTATGCCTAGTCCAAGGTGATCTCATCATAACCCCTTGCTCTTAGTCTCATGGTCATCTCTTTTTCAGTTTCTTTGTAAGTTTCTTGGGTACTGCACATTTTCCTAGCTCATAGTAATTCCCCGTAGGGAATACTCCTTTTAAGAGCACCTGGGTGTGAACTGGTGGCGTGTAGGGTTGAGTTACCTGAAGTGGCTTTTCTGTTAACTCGAGTTGTAATTCTGTCCCCAATCACTTCCAGCCTTATATCCAGAAAGTCAATACATACATTGCTGATATGACAGGTAAAAGACAAATTAAGATCATTCACATTGATTTCCTTCACAAATTCCTCGACTGATGTTGTGTCTCCTCTCCATAGTATGAAGAGGTCGTCGATGTACCTCAGCCAAATAACAATGTTCGGTGACCAGTCCTGCATTTCTGTGTTATGGAGCACCTGCTCCTCCCACCAGCCCATGTGTAAATTTGCATAGCTGGGGGCGAAGCAGGCGCCCATAGCAGTCCCTTGTACCTGTCGAAAGATTTAATTGTTAAATAGAAATACATTGCTATTCAAACACCACTCGATCATGCCAATGTTCATCTCATTGTGTTTCAGATGTTGAATGTGTCTCGTTTTCAAAAAGTGACGTATAGCCTTGGTACCATCTTTGTGACGTATACTGGTATACAGTGAGCTTACATCCAGACAAACCATCTGGAAATCTGGTTCCCACTGTATATCAAAGATGTGTCTCAGAAAATCAGTGCTGTCTTGTATATATGAGGGTAGAGAACATACATAGGATTGTAGGAAGCAATCTACATATTCAATCAATCATGTCACTTATAAAGCGCACTACATACCCGCGAGGAATTAGATACATTCTCGAGAAAACTTCCGATTGCTGATATGATAGGTCTGCCAGGAGGGCAGACACTGTCTTTGTGCACCTTCGGTACAAGGTACAAAATTGGTAATCGTGGATGTTTCACGTGTAGAAAATCAAATTCCTCTTTACTAATCAGAACTTTCTCTCGCCAACCTCTCAGATCTTTCAAGAATTCTTCTCTCAACCCCTCATATTCTCTTTTGGTGATCTTGCAGTAACATTGTTGATCACTTAGTTGGCTATAGGCTTCTTGTAAGTACATATCTCTCGGCCAAATCACTATGTTGCCTCCTTTGTCGGAGGCACGTAAGACACACTTATCATTCTTGGATCATTTGGTTAATACTTTGTCAAATTTTTGTCTAAAATCAGTTTTAGTTCTTGGGCCTTGATTGCTCTGCTGTCTAAGTTTTTTCAAATCATTAATTACACACTCATTGAAGGCATCTAAGTTGTCATGGGGCATCGGAGGGTAAAAACGAGATTTAGGTTTAAAGGAGTAACACTCCTTTCACTACTGTAGCACTCTGAGAGTACCCTAGTTTCGCTAGATCCTTCCTGTTCACTTATACCTTCTTGATCTAAATCAATCAGATCATTCAAGAGATCTGCATCAGCAACTGTTAGCACATTTTGACCAGAAGGTGGTGTATACACTATACTGGGTTTGTGCCTGCCCTTAAAGAATTTCCTCAGTTTTAGCTTTCTTGTGAACATATAAAGATCAATGCGACTTTGCACATAATCAAAAGGTGTATGTAAACAATACGAGAGACTCAGTTCAAGTATCTGTCTGTCTTCAACAGTTAGGGGTTCATTCGATAAATTGATTACCATATTTGAGACCACTATTTCTTGGTGTGACTCCTTGTCAGTACTCCCAAACTGCTGCTGTTGTCTTTTTCCTTGGCCTCCCCGCCTCTGCCTCCTCTTTCTCTTCCTCTTTTTCCTCCCCTTTGGGTTCGTGATTTGTGGTTTGTCAGTCTGCCCAACCTTAAAAACCGAAATTCATCATAGACTGATGTTGTTGGTCCACTTTTGTCTGCGACAGAGTCCGGATCTGATTCTGACCCCGTATCTGAACTTAGGTCACTTAGGGTGTTATCTTGTCTTGCACGATTGCTGACTTCTAGTCTCTCTCATCTGATAGTGTTGAATTTCCTTGAGAATGAGTAAATCCTTCCTTGCTCATAATCAATACGATCACGCTGAACTTTATGCGCTTTCCTTTCTGTGATGATTTTTTCGTAGTTTTTCATCTTTACTTTCATTTCTTGTTCAAATTTCGCCGTTTTTTCTTTGTCTTCCAATCCTTGTAGTTGTTCTCTGAGTTCTTTAATATTTTGTATGATATTCTCTCTATCAATTGTTGCTTATTTGACAAGCAGGGTGATCATCCTCTGAGAACTCTCTGCATTCAACTCCGCCCATTGTTTTATGAGATCTGGGTGAGGATTTTCATAGGTGGGGGTGATCATAATTCTAAGTCCCCTTGGCACCCTGCCGACTTCTAGGTATTTTTTTAGTGATTGTACTTCCCACCATTTAGATATTTCAGTTTTGGTGAGTCTCTCCAATTTGGTGGGGATCGATTGGAACGATGTGGCATCTGCGCCAGTCCTTGATGTTGAGGCTGATGCCTCTCCTCTACTAGTGCTGGACTCGCTGAATAGCCCTTCGGCTAGTTTCAACCTTGTTTCTATTTCTTCTTCTGCCATGATGGAAGGCTATTAGCAACTACAATAACCAGAATGCAGTTTAATGTTAGCCCATGCGGCTCTTCAAAACGCTGAAAATTGCAGCAAGAGATGCCTCCAACTCCCACCTCTGAGTATAGTACACGCAGTTACATGCGTCTGAGTGAGACCCCTCCGGATCCCTTGCAGCGCACTTACCTTCGTGTCTTCGCTGGGCAGGGGGCACGTCGCAATGTGGTTACACCATTTCCAAACTTCATTCATGTAAGGCGTCGTGCAGCCTGATCATCGGGGGTGCAGAGGAACGCCCACGCCCGGGCGTGTAAAGAATGCAGGAAACTTCTGACCCACACAATCCACAAGGGAGGAAAGGCACTCAACAGGGCTTTTGATGTTTTAAAGATGTATATATATATCCTACTGGCGGTCACCAGTAGGTAGTTATAGTTAGGACCTAGTTTCCATAGGAAGAGCGTTTTTTCATTTGCCAATATCTTTGGCGCCGTTTGGCGAATCTTCGCAAAAGTTTAGAAACTAATACGCCACTAACTTCAGCTGCTGTGTTGAAAGTTTCGGGGTGATCCGTCAAGCGGGGGCCAAGAAAAAAGGGGGGTCCCGAAATGCTTTTTCTCCATGTTAACATCCATAGGAAACTTTAGACACGGCTACAGCCCAAACTGCAGAGCGGAATTACACCAAATTTGGCAGAAAGGTAGCTCTTGGTCTAGAAAGCACTCTATTTGTTAAATCGAGTAAATCTGTTCAGTAATTCCTGCAAAATTTAAAGATTTCTCAGATATACAACTGTGGCTGCGGTGGATCCGCGAACCCTCTCAATATCGTGCCTGAATCTGATTGGCTGCCAACACTTCAAACCAGGAAGTGTTGGCAGCCATCTTGTTACTCGGTTGAACCGAGTCACAAGAAAAAACATTAAAAAAAAGAAAAGGGGGCAGGGTAGAAACACCTTGACCCCCTAGGCCTGTTCAGGGGATCACACAGGGACCCCAAGGGCCCAAAAAAGCTTTTTAAAAAAAGAGTTTGGCGGGATTCGCGGTGGATAAGCGAATCTGGATGCAAATGTTTTAAAAAACAAAGCGCGGGCTTACGCGCTTTGTTTACTTTAGGCCCTCGGGTGGGCCAGCTCCCGGGGGCAATTAAAAATAAAGATGTGGGGGTCCGCACGGGCCCCCGCAGCCTCGGGGACCACCACCTGCCCGGGGCTATATTTTATTATTATTATAATGCGTGGGGTGGCTCTAGCCCCCCACGCAGCCCCGGGTACCGCCACCTCCCCGGGGCTATAATGAAATAAGATGTGTGGGGGGATCCGGCCCCCCACACAGCCCCGGGGACCGCCACCTCCCCGGGGCTAGTATAGTAAAATGTGGGGGGCCACGCGCCCCCGCTGTCCCAAGGACCACCACGTCCCTAGGGCCATTTTAAAAATGGGAGAGGGGGCACGTATCCCCCCTCCTGGAGACGTAAATGGCTCTGGGGACCGCCACCCCCAGGGCTGGCTTCAGCAATGTACCAGGGTGCCCACCCCCGGGACATTGCAGTTTGCTATAGGATGGCATCCCATAGCAAACAATGGCTCCGGTTTGCACAAGCGAGAGCATTTTGCTCTCGCTTGTTCAAATTGCTCTCGCTTGTTCAAAGTGTAGCACTTTGCTTTTTACACCCTGAGAGCTGCATTTTAGCAGCTCACTGGGGGTAAAAAGCAATGCCGGCTCCTGCAGGAGGCGGGATGCAGCCGAACTGCGGGGGCTTCAGGCACCCCCACGGTCCCCAAGGAGATGGCCATGCCCCGGGGAATGGGGTCCCCTGGCCGAAAATGGCCCGAGAGAGGGGCAGCTCGGCCCTCCTCCCTTTTTTTCTTAACAAAAAGAAATGGCTGGGCCCCGGGGGATAGGATCCCAGGGGCCGGAATCGGCCTAGGAAGGGGGGCCGCGCAACCCCCCTTCCTTAAAAGAACATTTAAAAAAAAGAAATGGCCTTGTCAGTAATTACATCATCCAGTGACTGTTTAAAAAAAGTTTATGAGTGTTAAATATATATATACTAAGGTATATTGTTGAATCATTGGGTGTATAAGTGTCTGCATAGATGGCTCAGTGGGTGCATGACTGACTGTATAAGTGAGTGATTAGGTGTCTCAGTGAATGTATACGTGAGTGACTTGTATAAATGAGTGTATCTCTGTCAGTTGACGTCTAAGTGGGTGCATGAGTGTGTTAGTGGGTACATGAATGGCTATATAGGTGATTGATTGGTTATCTGACTGCCTCTATGGTTGTCTGGGTGTCTGTGTGTGGGTGAGGAGGTGTGTGACTGCCTGTAGGGATGGGTGAGTCAGTGGCTGTATGGGGTATTGTGTGTGTCTGAGAAGCTGTAAGAGTGAGTGAGTGTCTGTATGGCTGTGTCAGTGATTGGGTGCATATGTCAGTATGGGTGAGTAACTGGGTATGTGAAAGGCAGTATAGGCGAGTGACGGGGTATATGAGTGACTGTATGCTTGAGTGAGTTACTGTGAGAGTGGTTATATGGATGAGTACATGCTTATGTCAGTGACAGTATAGGTGAATGAGTATGTGTTACTATTTGTATGAGAAAGTAAGTGGATGTGTATGTAACTGTTTGGGTTAGTACATACCTGTATGAGTGACTGTATGGGGTGAGTGTGTAGGTGTGTGAGTAGTTCTATGGCTTACTCATTCAGTGTGTGTGTGCCTATATGGGTGTATGAATGAATAAATAAATGGCTGTATTGGTGACTGAGTGGGTGTATGACTGGCAGTATGTGTGAGCAAGTGGATATGTGTGTGTAGATCTATGAATTAGTGAGTGGCTGTGTAAGTACTGGTATGGCTCTGTGAATGTATTTGTAAATGGTTGTGTGGGAGTGGCAGTGGGTGTATAAAAGATTCTATAGGGGTGTGAATGAGTGCCTCAGAGATGCTGTGGATGGTCATCACTGATGTCATTTGAGATGTCATCAGTGATGTCATCAGTGATGTCACTGACCATGTAATGAATGGTGTAATATGTAAGGTCATAAGCAGTGCATTGCGGGGGCACGAGTGAATAAGACCTGCATTAGGTTGAAACGCGTCATGAGATATGATGGATTTTTCCAGCTGAATGAAGGTTTTTCTGGCCGAGTCGGATGGTGTGGCTCGTAATGCGCACTCAAAACCATGAGTGCGTTTCTCGGTGTATATATATATATATATATATATATATATATATATATATATAAACACTCGAGAGGCATTGAGACAGCTTAACGACATAGTGTGTTACGAGAAAGTAGGTCAAACATATATGACACACTTACAAGATAGATTCTCTAAATTGTTGAAAGGTTGGTTTGAGACCAATCTACTAAATTGGGATGAATATCAATTCCTTAAAAACGACAATCCTATCACACCTACATTTTACCTTCTACCGAAGGTACATAAGAACCTAGAGAACCCACCTGGGCGTCCAATAGTTTCATCCCAAGGGAGCCTGTTTGAACACACTTCGAGTTATGTAGATCATTTTCTATGCACGTATTATTATTATTTATTATTATTTCGACACTTATAGAGCGCACTGTCACCCAGCAGGCATCCTGGCGCTAACATATGTGTGCCCAGCTGGGCTCATGCTACGGGGGATCTCATCAGGATAGTAGAGTTATGCACTAGGATAGAGCCATGTCTTTAGTCTCTTCCTGAACAGAAGAAGATCTTCCAGCTTTCTCAACTCGAATGGAAGATTATTCCATAGTCGGGCAGCAGAGGTGCTGAAGGCCCTACCTCCTGACTTTGTTTTTTTAAATCTTGGCACCTTCACCATTCTAGCGGAAGAGGAGCGGAGGCTCCTAATAGGGGCATACCATGCGAATTTCTTCTGCATTAATATAGGTCCAGACCCATGAAAGGCCTTGAAAACTATGCAAAGGGACTTAAACTCTCATGTTAGAGTCACTAAGGATTTCCTAAAGAAAATACACAATATACACTGGGGTCAAGATCACTGGCTTGTATGTCTGGATGTGACAAGCTTATACACTAGTATTAAGCACCGAGATGGTTTGACAGCTTGCAAACATTTTTTAAAAACCAGAAGCATCCATCTTCTAGAACACACACACATGATCCTACAAATGGTCAAATTGTGTCTCATGGAGAATGTCTTTACCTTCAACAATGTATTGTACAAACAGATACAGAGCACTTCGATGGGCACCTGCTTCGCTCCTAGCTATGCCAGTCTCCTGGTTGGCTGGTGGGAGGAGCGGGTGCTCAGAGGAGATGCTCTCACCAAATGGACAGACAAAGTCAATATTTGGTTACGATATATTGACGATATATTCTTTGTGTGGGAAGGTAATGAAAGGGATCTATTTGAATTTGTTGGCAAATTGAATGACAATAATGTAAACTTGAAATTCTCAATGCAACACAGTCAACAGACAGTAGACTTCCTTGATATCAGATTGAGTATAGAGAGGGGCACACTGTCAACTACGCTATTCAGGAAACCCACAGCAGGAATTTCCATCCTGCACGCAGCAAGTTGTCATCCTCCCAGTTTCAGGTGGAGTATTCCATATAGTGAGTTTTTAAGAGCGAAAAGGAACTGTAGCTCAAGTGAAGATTATGAGAAAAACAAACAGGAGATGACACAGAGATTCCGAGCTAGAGGGTACACCCAACAAACACTGCACAAAGAAGCTATCAAAGCGGATGCGATTGATAGAGATCAAACCCTTTTTGCACCACCTAAACACGAAAAAGACAATAAGGACCATGAAGGCCCAATCAGGTTGATTACCGAATTTGGCACCCAATCTAAAGACCTAAGAAAAATAATACAAAGAAGGTGGGATATCCTAACACAAGATCCCGCTTTGAAAGCTAAGTTAGGTCAGACACCCTCGATGACATTCAGAAAGCCACCATCCCTGAAAGACAAACTGGTTAAAAGCCATCTACCATCATTGAAAACCAATTGGCTGTGCAGATGGGAAGGCTTCCACAAATGTGGCAAATGTAAAGCGTCTAGCCACAGTGAACATGTGAAAGAAACCAAACTCTTGAGGGTAGAAAGACAATGGAGAATCTCCAAGAACATCAACTGTCTTACCGAATTCGTGGTATATGTGATCGTATGCCCTTGTGACAAATGGCACATAGGGTCCACTATTTTCCCTGTAAAAAAACGCATCCTGGAACATTGGAGGGCGATCACTAACAGAGATTTCACATACAGTACAGCTAAACACTTCCATGAGGCTCATGATGGTGATTGGACTAAGGCCAAATACTTTGGAATTGATTGTGTTCCTAAGAACCCGAGAGGCGGTAACAGAGTACAGGCACTACGCCGCCTAGAGTCTAAGTTCATCCTGCAGGCAGGCTGTATCACACCTTTAGGTATGAACAACGATGAGGAAATGCATGTACACCTATAGACCAGCTTAGGTGAGCTCCCCGAGGTGCAATGATCACCCTTTCAAACCGTACTCCCAGACAGCGATTCTCTGTATCCACACTGCACTGAATTAGTTTTAGTCATTGAAGTTTGTATGTATTTTGCTTTTGTTATTAATGTATCACAACGTTATTCACTTTGGTACAACAAGGTATAGAATATTACCGGAAACATTTTCTATAAGCGTGTCAGAGTATGCTGAGATACTATGATACATAATGACTAACTTTATCTTCTTTTCTGTCTAGATAATAACCAGAGAGCGACAGTTTACAATCACTTAGCAGGAAGTTAAAGACACAGAGACCCGGCCTAGTTCACGCGACAGCCGCTTCTTCTTTGAAGTATGCACATGACTATTATAGTAGAGATGATCAGTCTGTAATAATGGGTAACTTGCCGTTACAGTTTGAATATATATGTTAATGACCTATAGGGGTACTATACCCTATGTAATGACATGAATTAACAGGCTGGATTGTGTATCATATTGATGAATGTCGCTATATATATGATGTTATTATTATGCTAAAAAGTCAAAGAGAAATAGAGAACACTGAGGGATTCACAGTAATCACTATGAGTTTGATCCCCAAACACGTTAGGAAATGCATTTAAGCCTACTATAGGCATGTAAACAGACCTTACCGGTGCTATATATATATAAAAATTGTACCTTGTTGTAAATCACATTTCATTTGATATGACAGAATATCTTTTTCATTGTCCCAAATTTGTTTGGATCAAAATGTATTATATTTGTTCATGTATATAATTTATTACGTTTTTTATGTTTGAACAAAGCCATGTATTACCCAGTTATGGGCAGTATGTTTACTATGTCTATAGTAGTCGAAGAACGTCATGTTGGACGTTGAGGTCTCTTTAAATAACTTGAGATTTCCCATGAAGGTCATGTGACCAAGACTCCGGAAGGAGTTGAAACGCGCTATGTTTTTCTTGCCCGGAATAATACAACTTTAAACCTCTGCATACCGGTGTGGCTCGTTTTCTTCACCAAAGCCGAAGGTGAGAGGAAATATATATATATATATATATATATATATATATATATATATATATATATATATATCCAAAAACCTTCGTCATCAATTCCTTGAAAGGACGAGAAGCAGACCCAGAGTTGGTGCAATTATAGGTTTATTTGGTGAACTCCCGCACCTCCGCCATTACGCGTTTCAGCCTCACACGAGGCCTTGATCACATGACACGTGACACGAAACGGAGATTTCTTCTCAAATTTAAAGTGCTAGTGCTAGTGCATGGTAAACACACGTGAAATACAGATCTTTGATGGACAAAGAAAAAATACTGCACTTTTTTCCTTTAGCAAGCCTTACACAATGCCATTCGTTTTCATGAAATACAATAGATCTATTACTCATAGTCAAAATGTGCAATCATATGCAATAAATAAATAAATATTCATAGTTAAATTTAAATACACTGCACATAGAAAAACGGTGTTAAAAATCCAGATTAAAAACATATACATTAAAAATATATACATTTAAAATTCTGAACTCCCACATTGTATTGACTATTCCAATGACCTCATGCACAAAAATGTCATTCTAGTTACCATATTTTATGACTACTTCTCATGCATTTTTGACCTAGCTTAACAAGCATAGATTCAAAGCAGATGTGTAAGAGGTGCAACAAATTCAGCCCAAGTGGGCAAAAGTCCATCAATTCCGATAAAGTGCAGTCGAGCTCCAAGATGTATTGTGTTTCCAACTTTCGTAAGAAATATTCACGGTTCCCACCCCTTCTCAGCGGCAAGACAGCATCAATGGCAAAATATTTCAATAACTGGCTGTTACTGCCATGGTGTTCTTTGAAGTGTCTTGCCACTGGGTAGGAAGCATCATTGTTGGAAATAGCTCGCATGTGCTGGAGTATCCGCTTGTGTACTTGTAATTTGGTGCTCCCCACATAGCGTAGGCCACACGGACACTCCAGCACATACACCACAAATTCTGTTTTACAGTTTAAAAACTTGGAAATCTCAACTGGTCTCTGTCTAAAAGGAGTGGTATACATTTTGACATTATTGCTGTATCTACACGCTTTGCAATTAGAGCATTTAAAAAATCCTGTTCGCGCATTAAGCCAGTTTTTAGTTAAAATAACCTCAGGGCTACTTTTAACTAATGCGCTGCTCATAGATTGGGCTTTCCTGTAGGTGATGCT
Source organism: Calotriton arnoldi (assembly GCA_963921515.1). Taxonomy (NCBI): domain Eukaryota; kingdom Metazoa; phylum Chordata; class Amphibia; order Caudata; family Salamandridae; genus Calotriton; species Calotriton arnoldi. The sequence continues at coordinate 149,969 of CAWUFW010015125.1, read as the reverse complement.
AGGGGTGGCTGTTAGGCGCTCACCCAATATGGGATCGTTCAGAATTAATGGCCAATTCCTATTGACTATTCTCCTTAAGGTTTTATGTTGTTTATTGAATGTCAATATCAACCTGGTAGGTTGATCCAAGGGTTGTCTAATTTCAGAGTCCCTTTTATTTCGGTCAACCAATAATTCTGAACGAGATTGATTGTTGGCCTTGTTCATTGCGGCCAGAATCACACTTTTGGCATAACCCCTAGCTAAAAACCTTTGTTTGCATGTCTGTTGTGCTTCTATACAGTCCATTTCTGTGCTACATATACGTCTGATCCGTAGCATTTCCCCATAGGGGATGCTATTGATCAGATGTGGCGGATGGTGGCTTGTAGCATGTAAAACAGTGTTGCCGGCGGTAGCCTTTCTATGTAAGCGTGTCAATATCTGGTTGTTACATATGTACACCTCAACATCTAAAAAATGTATCTCGTCACGACTGAGTTGGGCAGTAAATTGCAAATTAAGGGAGTTATCATTCAATTCCATAACAAATTTACGAGCTTCCATTTCATTGCCTCTCCATATTAAAAACAAATCATCAATAAATCTGTACCAACACAAAATGTGTTTGCTGAGGGTATCTTTATGTTTTGTCATGAGGACCTGCTCCTCCCACATGCCCATATGCAGACAGGCATAACTCGGGGAGAAGCAAGCCCCCATGGCAACTCCTCTCACTTGCTGAAAGATTTGATTATTAAATGAAAAAAGTTGTTTTCAAGGCATGTGGATATCATAGACAACAACATTTTGTTATGCAAGCCATATTGTCTCCGCTTAGTGTTTAGATAGAATTCTGTGGCTAACAGACCATCTCGATTGTGTATGCTGGTATACAATGCGATTACATCTAGTGTCATGAGTAAGCATTCCCCATCCCATTTTACATTTTCAATTTTCCGTAGAAAGTCCCCAGTGTCTTTTAAGTACGATGGAAGTTCTCTTACTAAATCCTGGAGAAAAAAGTCCACGTATTTGGATGTATTTTCTGTTTTGCTCCCTATGGCTGAGATAATAGGTCTGCCGGGAGGTCTAGACATATCCTTATGGACTTTGGGGACAAAGTATATGGTTGGAATAACGGGATGGTCGATTTTTAAATACTTGAACTCGTCCATACTCAAGAGACCAGCTGATTTCCATGCCACTAGTTTGCCATTGTATTCCATCCAAGAACTCTTAACTGCTAGGATGTTACTTCGTTTGTAGCAGTTTCTGTCACTGAGTTGTCTTTCAGCTTCTTCCATATACAGTTCACGTGGCCATAAGACCACATTTCCCCCTTTGTCTGACTTGCGGATAATAATTTTGTCATCTCTTTGTAGTTTACTGACCAATTGTGCATAGATATTATCCTGTTTGTTATGTCTGCTGGGACATCTCATTGTCTCTCGATAAAGTTTCTTTAATTCAAAGGTGACTTTGTCATGAAAAATATCAACATTATCTTTCAGCATGAGGGGGCAAAAAGTTGATTTGGGTCTAAACTTGGTTTGTGTTGTCACCCCAAGATGTTGTGCTTCATGCTCATTCATGATTGTATTGTTTTCATCGAATAGCTGTTGCATGTCCGATAATAATACTTGATCCCTTGCTGTTAATGTCGGACTGATATTGCCCTCCTCCTGTGTTGACATTGTGGTAATTTGATTATTGGTCCCTTGAATTATATGATATTTTCGTAATTTGATCTTTCGCACGAATTTGAATAAATCGATCCTTGTCTCTGCATAATTAAAGTTTGTTACAGGACTGTAAGTAAGACCCAATGACAGTATTCTGCGTTCATCTTCGCTCAGAATTGTCTTTGTTAGATTTATAACCGTGTTGTCATCCATGCCAGTTATCTGCGCCTGTTCCATCTCTTTTTCATTGGTTTTTTGTTGGTATCTTGCTTGGCTTTTTTGCCTGCATCGTCGTCTCGCTCGTCGTTTCTGGTTTTTTCGTTTATTCCTCCCATGTTTGTACTCCTGTTTGGTCCTCGCGGGCGCAAGGTTTGCCTCCTGTCCAAGCGCATATAATCGAGCTCTTGACCCAGTGATGGTATTGTAAACCCCAACACCCCTGCGCCTGTGGTCTGTTCATTTTCTGATCCGCTATCAATGGCAGAGCTCAGGTCCGATAGTGATGTGGACGCCTGAGAGATACTGTTGGTACTAGGATGTGCAGTTGATGTTCCTCCCGAAGGTATTGCCTTAATCACTGCATCATATCTGCGTGCAAAAGTGAACACACGGCCCTGTTCGTAGTCCACTTTGTCTCTTTGATATTTGAAGGTTTTACGTTTTTTGATTACATCCTCATCTCTTTGCAGGCGCCCCAACATATCCCCCTGTGTTTTTGGGCAGCATCGATGTCACCATGCTTCTCTATTTCCTTATTGATGTCGTCAATTTGTGACTGTAACTTTTCTCTGTCACTGTTTGCATACTTAATTAATATAACCACAAGTCTGCGAGATGAATCCAAGTTACAGTCCGCCCATTCTGTTAACATTTGCGGATCTGGGTTCTCGTAGCTTGGGGCAAGCATTATCCTTAACCCGCGCGGTATCCTGCCCACTTCAAGGTATCTCGTGAGGGATTTGCTCTCCCACCATTTGGCCTGTTCCGACCTCATACATTTCTCCAGTTTTTTAAAAAGTTCCTTCATGTTACTGGCAGATGGTTGCGCGCTGTTTGTCGGCGCTGGTATTGCCGTTACTTTACTCGGAGACTCATTGAACACATCGCCTGCTGCCTCCTCCCTGCTCCGTATCGCGTCGGCAGACATAGTGCTATTGTCTCGGAGTTCACCTCACCCTTGGACAAGCGTTGAAGTAAATACTCGCGCTCGTTCCACTGGCACACTCCCACACCGGGCTATTGGCAGGCCCTTACCTCCGTATGGTACTTCTCACCGCTTCAGTCCTCCGACCTCCGCCGCGAAAGGGATCTATTTGAATTTGTTGGCAAATTGAATGACAATAATGTAAACTTGAAATTCTCAATGCAACACAGTCAACAGACAGTAGACTTCCTTGATATCAGATTGAGTATAGAGAGGGGCACACTGTCAACTACGCTATTCAGGAAACCCACAGCAGGAATTTCCATCCTGCACGCAGCAAGTTGTCATTCTCCCAGTTTCAGGTGGAGTATTCCATATAGTGAGTTTTTAAGAGCGAAAAGGAACTGTAGCTCAAGTGAAGATTATGAGAAAAACAAACAGGAGATGACACAGAGATTCCGAGCTAGAGGGTACACCCAACAAACACTGCACAAAGAAGCTATCAAGCGGATGCGATTGATAGAGATCAAACCCTTTTGCACCACCTAAACACGAAAAAGACAATAAGGACCATGAAGGCCCAATCAGGTTGATTACCGAATTTGGCACCCAATCTAAAGACATAAGAAAAATAATACAAAGAAGGTGGGATATCCTAACACAAGATCCCGCTTTGAAAGCTAAGTTAGGTCAGACACCCTCGATGACATTCAGAAAGCCACCATCCCTGAAAGACAAACTGGTTAAAAGCCATCTACCATCATTGAAAACCAATTGGCTGTGCAGATGGGAAGGCTTCCACAAATGTGGCAAATGTAAAGCGTCTAGCCACAGTGAACATGTGAAAGAAACCAAACTCTTGAGGGTAGAAAGACAATGGAGAATCTCCAAGAACATCAACTGTCTTACCGAATTCGTGGTATATGTGATCGTATGCCCTTGTGACAAATGGCACATAGGGTCCACTATTTTCCCTGTAAAAAAACGCATCCTGGAACATTGGAGGGCGATCACTAACAGAGATTTCACATACAGTACAGCGAAACACTTCCATGAGGCTCATGATGGTGATTGGACTAAGGCCAAATACTTTGGAATTGATTGTGTTCCTAAGAACCCGAGAGGCGGTAACAGAGTACAGGCACTACGCCGCCTAGAGTCTAAGTTCATCCTGCAGGCAGGCTGTATCACACCTTTAGGTATGAACAACGATGAGGAAATGCATGTACACCTATAGACCAGCTTAGGTGAGCTCCCGAGGTGCAATGATCACCCTTTCAAACCGTACTCCCAGACAGGGATTCTCTGTATCCACACTGCACTGAATTAGTTTTAATCATTGAAGTTTGTATGTATTTTGCTTTTGTTATTAATGTATCACAACGTTATTCACTTTGGTACAACAAGGTATAGAATATTACCGGAAACATTTTCTATAAGCGTGTCAGAGTATGCTGAGATACTATGATACATAATGACTAACTTTATCTTCTTTTCTGTCTAGATAATAACCAGAGAGCGACAGTTTACAATCACTTAGCAGGAAGTTAAAGACACAGAGACCCGGCCTAGTTCACGCGACAGCCGCTTCTTCTTTGAAGTATGCACATGACTATTATAGTAGAGATGATCAGTCTGTAATAATGGGTAACTTGCCGTTACAGTTTGAATATATATGTTAATGACCTATAGGGGTACTATACCCTATGTAATGACATGAATTAACAGGCTGGATTGTGTATCATATTGATGAATGTCGCTATATATATGATGTTATTATTATGCTAAAAAGTCAATGAGAAATATAGAACACTGAGGGATTCACAGTAATCACTATGAGTTTGATCCCCAAACACGTTAGGAAATGCATTTAAGCCTACTATAGGCATGTAAACAGACCTTACCGGTGCTATATATATATAAAAAATTGTACCTTGTTGTAAATCACATTTCATTTGATATGACAGAATATCTTTTTTCATTGTCCCAAATTTGTTTGGATCAAAATGTATTATATTTGTTCATGTATATAATTTATTACGTTTTTTTTATGTTTGAACAAAGCCATGTATTACCCAGTTATGGGCAGTATGTTTACTATGTCTATAGTAGTCGAAGAACGTCATGTTGGACGTTGAGGTCTCTTTAAATAACTTGAGATTTCCCATGAAGGTCATGTGACCAAGACTCCGGAAGGAGTTGAAACGCGTTATGTTTTTCTTGCCCGGAATAATACAACTTTAAACCTCTGCATACCGGTGTGGCTCGCTTTTCTTCACCAAAGCCGAAGATGAGAGGAAATATATATATATATATATATATATATATATATATATATATATATATATATATATATATATATATATATATATTCACTGAAAAACCATAGGTTTTAGGGACAGTTATAGTTACTTGGACATTGCACTCGTACAAAACCCGTAAAATTCCCCCGTTATAGTTAGTTCAGCTAACTATAACTCGCGCCTCGCAATGCACTGCTGATGACGTCACATATTACATCACTCATGACATGGTCAGTGACATCACTCATGACATCACTGATGACATCTCAAATGACATCACTGATGACATCACTGATGACATCATCCAGTGACTGTGTGTTTCTGTAAAGTTTAAATATGTTTAATATATATAGGGAAAGGCGTATTGAAGAGTGAGTGGGTGTATAAGTGTCTGAATGGATGATTTAGTAGGTGCGTGACTAACTGTATAAGTGAGTGATTAAACTTATCTTACTGAATGCATGGGTTAGTGACTAAACTGGGTGAATGTCTGTATCCGTCTGTCTGTTGCTGTGTAAGTGGCTGCATGGGTTTGTGAATAGCTACATGAGTGTCTATATGAGTTATTGATTGGTTGTCTGAGTATCTGTATGGGTGCCTGAGTGTTTGTGTGGGTGGGGTGTGTGCGACTCTGTACATAGATGTGTGAGTGGGTGATTCACTGGGTGCATGATTTGAAGAGTGCGTCTGTGATGGACTGCTTGGGTGGGTGAGTGTGTGTATGGGTGTGTTAGTGAGTGAATGTATATCTCAGTGGTACATGTGCGAGTAACTACATATGTAAAAGGAAGTATATATATGTGTTAGAGTATTTAAAAGGCTATACGTGAGAGTGTGTGATTGTGAGAGTGGCTGTATGGATGCGTGTGTGCTTGTATCAGTTATTGTATAAGAGCGTAAGAATGTGCTAGTATTTGTATGAGTAAGTGAGCTGGTGTGTGTATAACTGTATAGGTGAGTAAATGGGTGTGTGATTAAATTTTTGCATGACTGACTAGGTGTGTGAGTACCTCTATGGATGAGTGGCGGTGTGTCAGTGTTTATATAGGTGTATGAGTGCATATGATAGTCCTGTACTGAGTGACCGTAAGTATGAGTGACTGTACGGGTGAGTGAGTGGATGTGTGTGTAGACCTAAGAATCAGTGAGTGGGTATGTAGTTATTGGTGTTGGAGTGTCTTTGTTTTTGAGAATGGCAGTCTGTAATTTAGAGTGGGTGTATCAAAAGTTATATTAGGGTGTGAGAAGATGCATGAAATTATCACATGGTTGATGTCATCAGTGATGTCATTTGAGATGTCATCAGTGATGTCATCAGTGAAGTCACTGACCATGTCATGAGTGATGTAATATGTGACGTCATCAGCAGTGCATTGCGGGGCGCGAGTTATAGTTAGCTGAACTAACTATAACGGGGAATTTCACGGGTTTTGTACGAGTGCAATGTCCAAGTAACTATAACTGTCCCTAAAACCTATGGTTTTTTCAGTGAATTTCAAAGGTTTTTTAAATGCTAATTTCTAACTATAACGTGCCTGAAACCTATGGTTTTTTCAGTGAATTTCAAAGGTTTTTTAAATGCTAATTTCTAACTATAACATGTCTGAAACCTATGGTTTTTTCATTGAATTTCAAAGGTTTTTTAAATGCTAATTCCTAACTATAACATGTCTGAAACCTATGGTTTTTTCATTGAATTTCAAAGGTTTTGTAAATGCCAATTTTTAAATGTATTAATTGTTATTTTTATTTTTTTCATACTGATTTACTACATTTTTTTAAACTATTTATTTTTAGATATTTTATTTTTTAAATTACATTGTAATTACATTATACATTACATTACAAAATATACTTTCTCAGAATGAATTAATTTACTTTAAATACTTTGCAAATAGGCAATAAACTTTTAAGTACAGTAGTTACAGTTGTTGCAATGGGCAACACAATTTCAAACACAATGCAACATTGAGCTCAATGTGAATTTCTAGCTAAATGCAATTAGTTACTTTATGGATTACTTTTCTAACCATAGGACTGGATCCTAGATTCAGTCCTGGGACATCTCCTGTAAACAGTTGAGTAAAAGCGTTTTGGTTACAGTAGTGATTTTTAAGGAATATTATTGTATTTTAAAAGTTGACACTTAGAAACTTTTTCACATAGAATCACCAATGTTATCCTATGGGAGGAAATTCACTTAGCAGGTAAGTAGTGTTATCGTGACTTTTCTCACTCAGTGGTGGATCCTGGATCCAGCACTGGTGCATCTCCTGTAAACAGTTGAAAGAATGCGTTTAAGTCATACAGGCGATTTTTAAGGAATATTTGTAGTTTGTGAAAATCGACACTTTGAAACTTTTCTGCTGAAAACCAGACAATGGATTCCTATGGAAGGAAATACAAGTTACTGGTAAGTACGGTTAAAATTACTTTTCAGGGTCAGTGCTGGGCTAAAAGATGCAGCACTGGGTTCTCTCCTGATAACAGGTGAGTAAATCGGAATTCGTATTTCGGCTGATTTTAGAGGAATATTTGTATGTTTCAAAAATCGACACTTAGAAACTTTTTCAGCAAAAAGCAGGCAATGATATCCTATGGAAGGAAATTCAAGTTACTGGTAAGTACGGTTAAAATTACTTTTCAGGATCAGTACTGGGCTGAAAGATGCAGCACTGAGGTCTCTCCTGATAACAGGTGAGTAAATCGGAATTCGTATTTCGGCTGATTTTAGCAGAATATTTGCACAATGGTGAAGGGAGGGGGCGGGGCCTGAGGTGACATCTGTGCAAACGCGCCCCGTGGCGCGTTTTAAGTTGGGGGATTAAGTCCTCTTTAATCATGAGGGTCCCTGGGGGCCAACTAGCCCACCAGGAACCTCCAGTATGTGCCAGGGGGCTGCGTTGCAGAGACGTGTACAGAGGCCACACCCCTTTTACACCTCTCTGCAAGGCAGCTCTGTGGCGCTTTTTGGAAGTACATGGTGGGCTAGTTGGACTCCAGGGACCCTCAGGATTCAAGGGACTTAATCCCCATCTTAAAACACGCCACGGGGCCTGTTTGCACACATGTCACCTGAAGCCCCGCCCCTCCCTTCACCACTGTGCAAACGCGCCCGTGGCGCGTTTTAAGTTGGGGGATTAACTCCCTTGAATCCTGAGGGTCCCTGGGGGCCAACTAGCCCAACAGGTATATCCAAAAAGCGCCACAGAGCTGCGTTGCAGAGAGGTGTAAAAGGGCATGGCCTCTTTACACCTCTCTGCAATGCAGCCCCTGACGCATACTGGAGGTTCCTGGTGGGCTAGTTGGCCCCTAGGAACCCCAGTATTGAAGGGAATTACTTCCACATCTGCAAACGCGCCAGGGCGCGTTTGCAGAGTGGTGAAGGAAGGGGCGGGGCCTGCGGCCCGATCGTTTTTTTTTTTTTCCTGAAGGGGGCTGTGTGGCCCCCTTCCTTTTCCTATTTTTGGGCCCTGGGGACCCCATCCCCCAGGGCCTTATCCCTTTTTTTTTAATTATACGGGAAGTGGGCCGCGTGGCCCCCTCCCCTGGCCGAATCCTACCCCGGGGACCCCATCCCCGGGCATGGCCACACTTTTTCATTAATTTTTAAGGAGGGGCTGCGTGGCCCCCTCCTCAGGCCTCCTTTTGCCCCGGGGACCCCATCCCCGGGGCAGGCCTTTTTATTTTTTTAAAAATTATTTCTGGGGAGGGGGCCGCGTGGCTCCCTCCCGGGCCACTACTTGCCCTGGGGACCCCATCCCCGGGGCCTGGCCTCTGGTTGGGGACTGTGGGGGTCCCCAAACCCCCACAGTCCCGCCGGCTCCCCGCCTCCTGCGCGAGCCGGCATTGCTTTCCACATGGGGAGCAGCTAACATGCTGCTCCCCATGTGAAAGCAATTGTCTTTGGATATTGGAAGCGAGAGCAGGTTTCCCTGCTCTCTCTTCCAATATCCAAAGCAGTTTGCAATGACAGGACGGGAGCCGCGAGGCTCCGTCCTGTCATTGCAAACAGCAGTGTCCCGGGTAGGCACCCGGGACACTGCAGGAGCCGGCCCTGGGGGTGGCGGTCCCCAGGGCCACCACAGGCTCCAGGGAGGGGCCGCGCGGCCCCCTCCCATCCAAATGCACAGCCCTGGGGAGGTGGTGGTCCCTGGGCTCGGGGTCCTTAACGGACCCCCATTTTCAATTTTGTTAGTGCGCCGGGGAGGTGGTGGTCTCCGGGCGTGTGGGGGCTGGAGCCCCCACACATGTTAATTTAATAAATAAAGAAGCCCCGGGGAGGTGGTGGTCCTCGGGGCTGCGGGAGGGCTCAGAGCCCTCCCGCTACTTTCAAATAAAGCCCCGGGGTGGCGGTCCCCGGGGCTTGTGGGGCCCTTAGAGGCCCCCATACATAAAATAAACCCCCCCAGCATGCCCTCGGGACTTGGCCCACCCGGGGGCAAATTTACATCGAAGCGCGGAGACCGCGCTTCGATTTTTTGCAGGATCCGCGCACCCTGAGCGCATCCTGCCGATTTTTAAAAAAAAATGCTTTTTGCCCAGGGGTCCTTGTGGGACCCCCTGAGCAGGCCTAGGGGTTAGGGTGTTTCTACCCTGCCCCCTTTGTGCGTTTGCGCACTTGTTTCTTTTTTTTTCTTGGCGGGATCCGCGCACCCTAAGCGCATCCCGCCGATTTAAAAAAAAAATGCTTTTTTCTGCCCAGGGGTCCTTGTGGGACCCCTGAGCAGACCTAGGAGGTCAGGGTGTTTCTACCCTGCTCCCTTTTGCGCTTTGCGCACTTGTTTTGTCCCTCGGTTCTACCGAGGGACAAAAGGCTGCCAACACTTCTTGATTTGGAGTGTTGACAGCCAATTAGCATGCAGCTCGTGATCGGGAGGGTACGCGGATCCGACGCGCCCATAGATATATATGTGATTTTAATTGTGAATTTCTCAGGAACTACTGAACGGATTTACACCATTTTAGCAAAAGGCACCAGTCTGAACCAAGGGCTACCTCTTTGCCAAATTTGGGGTAATTCCGTTCAGCAGTTGGGCCTGTAGCTGCGACTAAAGGTTCCTATGGAAAAATGAATGGGAAAACGCGTTTTGGGACCCCCTTTTTCTCGGCCCCGCTTGACGTATCACCCCGAGACTTTCAGAGTAGGAGCGGACCGGAGCGCCCCAACAAGTTGGAAGCTTTCGCGAAGATTCGTCAACCGGCGCCAACGTTATTGCAAATAGAATGTCGCGGATTTCCTATGGATAATAGGTCCTAACTATAACTATCTACTGGCGACCACCAGTAGATAATATATATATATATATATATATATATATATATATATATATATATATATATATATATGTCCAACAAAGAAGCTCCTTCCGGACTGTCGGGGACCCAAGGAGAGTGGGTGGGTGCTCCGTGCCCATTGTAATTGAGGCTGCCCTGAAGGGTCGGGGGCTCTGGAACAGGAGAATTGTTTTTGTGGATTTTATGGAGGAGCATGACCCACTCACGCGCCCAGCCCATCTGGGAAGGCTAAGGAAGCGAAAATATGAGCGCGTGTGGAAGGGATTCGAGGGGGAGAACATCCCACTTCGATCGTGCTGGCGTTTGAAGGTTTGTCAGGACATTCATAGAATTACAGCACTACGCAATTTGAACTCACCTGACTGTTTTTTCAAGTTTCCATACCAACATTAGTGCTTGTGCCGAATGAGATGTTCCAATAATGGCATAAATATGAGGACTTCCAGATTGTTATTTCGTATGGATTTAACAATGCACTATGGGAATTGTATTTCCAACATGCAGTCACGTGATGTAACATTTAAAAAGGCACGCATGAGCACACTTTGTAAACCTGATTTCCCACCTGTGAGCAAGGCTAATTACGTGCCGAAATGTTAGAAAGGGAAAGCATGCTGTGTCGTCTGGATACCGAATAAAGCTTCACCACCAGTAATGAGCCTCAAGGTGTTTCTTTGGTGTTAAATGGATGGGCTGCTCCGTGCCCATTGTAATTGAGGCTGCCCTGAATGCTCGGGGACTCCGGAACAGGAGAATTGTTTTTGTGGATTTTATGGAGGAGCATGACCCACTCACGCGCCCAGCCCATCTGGGAAGGCTAATGAAGCGAAAATATGAGCGCGTGTGGAAGGGATTCGAGGGGGAGAACATCCCACTTCGATCGTACTGGCGTTTGAAGGTTTGGCAGGACATTCGTAGAATTACAGCACTACGCAATTTGAACTCACCTGACGGTTTTTTCAAGTTTCCATACCAACATTAGTGCTTGTGCCGAATGAGATGTTCCAATGATGGCATAAATATGAGGACTTCCAGATTGTTATTTCGTATGGATTTAACAATGCACTATGGGAATTGTATTTCCAACATGCAGTCACGTGATGTAACATTTAAAAAGGCACGCATGAGCACACTTTGTAAACCTGATTTCCCACCTGTGAGCAAGGCTAATTACGTGCCAAAATGTTAGAAAGGGAAAGCATGCTGTGTCGTCTGGATACCGAATAAAGCTTCACCACCAGTAATGAGCCTCAAGGTGTTTCTTTGGTGTTAAATGGATGGGCTGCTCCGTGCCCATTGTAATTGAGGCTGCCCTGAAGGGTCGGGGGCTCCGGAACAGGAGAATTGTTTTTGTGGATTTTATGGAGGAGCATGACCCACTCACGCGCCCAGCCCATCTGGGAAGGCTAAGGAAGCGAAAATATGAGCGCGTGTGGAAGGGATTCGAGGGGGAGAACATCCCACTTCGATCGTGCTGGCTTTTGAAGGTTTGTCAGGACATTCGTAAAATTACAGCACTACGCAATTTGAACTCACCTGACTGTTTTTTCAAGTTTCCATACCAACATTAGTGCTTGTGCCGAATGAGATGTTACAATAATGGCATAAATATGAGGACTTCCAGATTGTTATTTCGTATGGATTTAACAATGCACTATGGGAATTGTATTTCCAACATGCAGTCACGTGATGTAACATTTAAAAAGGCACGCATGAGCACACTTTGTAAACCTGATTTCCCACCTGTGAGCAAGGCTAATTACGTGGCGAAATGTTAGAAAGGGAAAGCATGCTGTGTCGTCTGGATACCGAATAAAGCTTCACCACCAGTAATGAGCCTCAAGGTGTTTCTTTGGTGTTAAATGGATGGGCTGCTCCGTGCCCATTGTAATTGAGGCTGCCCTGAAGGGTCGGGGGCTCCGGAACAGGAGAATTGTTTTTGTGGATTTTATGGAGGAGCATGACCCACTCACGCGTCCAGCCGATCTGGGAAGGCTAATGAAGCGAAAATATGAGCGCGTGTGGAAGGGATTCGAGGGGGAGAACATCCCACTTCGATCGTGCTGGCGTTTGAAGGTTTGTCAGGACATTCGTAGAATTACAGCACTACGCAATTTGAACTCACCTGACTGTTTTTTTAAGTTTCCATACCAACATTAGTGCTTGTGCCGAATGAGATGTTCCAATGATGGCATAAATATGAGGACTTCCAGATTGTTATTTCGTATGGATTTAACAATGCACTATGGGAATTGTATTTCCAACATGCAGTCACGTGATGTAACATTTAAATAGGCGCGCATGAGCGCACTTTGTAAACCTGATTTCCCACCTGTGAGCAAGGCTAATTACGTGCCGAAACGTTAGAAAGGGAAAGCATGCTGTGTCGTCTGGATACCGAATAAAGCTTCACCACCAGTAATGAGCCTCAAGGTGTTTCTTTGGTGTTAAATGGATGGGCTGCTCTGTGCCCATTGTAATTGAGGCTGCCCTGAAGGGTCGGGGGCTCCGAACAGGACAATTGTTTTTGTGGATATATATGTTTAGCGGCCTGCCTCGGTCGCGGAAGAGCCCCGCTGTGAGTGCAGCGTTCCCAAGGCGAAGCTATTTGACTGTTGCTGGGAGGGAGTGTTTTTCACGAAGGATTGAGTATGCAGCAGAATGATTCGAAGGTGCGCATCATCCCACTGTGGTTTAAATATTACTTGAAAATGCATCACAAGACGGACTCACTTGAGGTTATTGAGTGCAACTACATTGACCAGAAGGCCTGTGAAGTGGACACGCCCACTGGGGCGGTGGGAGCTAATTTAAAGAAGTTGCACTGGACTGGGCTTGTGAAACATTGTAGCAGTTGCCATTGAAGAAGAGTCTCAGCAACTCGAAACGCGTCTGGCAGTGTGGCGCTTCATTTCTGATGACATCTCTTATCCTCTGTATGCAGCCTTCGTGAACAATAAAGAAGTGATTTACCTACCTATTGTGGCTCTTCCTCAAGGGGTAACTCTTCTGCGGTTTTGATGTTTAGCGGCCTGCCTCGGTCGCGGAAGAGCCCCGCTGTGAGTGCAGCGTTCCCAAGGCGAAACTATTTGACTGTTGCCGACGAGGGAGGTAGTGTTTCTCACGAAGGATTGAGTATGCAGCAGAATGATTCAAAGGTGCACATCATCCCACTCTGGTTTAATTATTACTTGAATATGCATCACAAGACAGACTCACTTGAGGTTATTGAGTGCAACTACATTGACCAGAAGGCCTGTGAAGTGGCCACACCCACTGGGGCGGTGGGAGCTAATTTAAAGAAGTTGCACTGGACTGGTCTTGTGAAACATGGTAGCCGTTGCCATTGAAGAAGAGTCTCAGCAACTCGAAACGCGTCTGGCAGTGTGGCGCTTCATTTCTGATGACATCTCTTATCCTCTGTATGCAGCCTTCGTGAACAATAAAGAAGTGATTTACCTACCTATTGTGGCTCTTCCTCAAGGGGTAACTCTTCTGCGGTTTTGATATATATATATATATGTGAAGGGAAACGTATTTCCAACATTTTAGGACGACTCCGCCTGTACAGCTGTAGAATTGCCACACTGCAAGCTGCAGACATAAGGTTAGGTGACACAAGCGAACAGCATGAAAGGTATGAACATTGTAACTTTGCATGGAGCATCACCAAAGCACACATAAAGCACACCACAAAAAGTGTGAAGGCCTGGAAATCTGCAGTCCTCTATGTAAAGCTTAACATCACATCCTACTGGAATATCTTGTAGATATTAGATGAGACACTTCACTAGTCATATGTCAGCATGCTTCATCATAGGTGCCTCCTCTCACTCAGGTAGGTGAATACCACTCGAATTGGCGCAACCAAATAGGGCAAATTTATTTGTCTGGACAAGTGCACGGTTCCAGTTAAAAATAACTATGGGTAAACCCAGGATTTCTCTTTATTTAATGGGTCCCTGTGTCATTATTAGAAAATACGATTCTGGATGTGCCCTGAAACACAATGGTTCTGCATCCAAAAAGTTATATCACCTACATGCTTCAGCGAAAGACAATATGCCCGTATGGGTCACCCTGCTTTCTTCAGGGCTAAAGACTCCCTGTCTACCTATCCCTTACACTAAAGGAGTGTAACTAACACGGAGGGATAAGACTCTCCTACCTGTCACTGCAGTTTTGCTGAACCATATTGGGTTCCTGATCCAACCACATAACCTCTAGTCACACTTGCATCAAGGGTACAATGCTTCCTATCCACACCTACATTTACTCTCCTCTGCCACTGTGGCAATAAAGGTCAGCATTAATAGGCATAACCCAGAGGCTGGTGACCCGTAAAAGTGGTGGGATGTAATCGTTGGCTCAGATTCCAGTGAGCAAACCTGGCTTCTTCTTCGTGGAGTGTTCAAGGAGATCTCTTACACTCACTTGCAGTTAGTCTTATTCTCTCATGCATTCTCACTCAGTCTCATTCATTCACATTCATTTACTCTCATCTGCATTTCAACTTTTACTCACTCTGACTCACGCGGTCTCATTCATTCTCACTTAGTCCTTTTCATTCTGATTTATTAAATCTCACTCTAACTCACTCAGGCTCATTTACTTTCACTCGCTGCCACTCAGTCTCATTCATACTCACTCATTCTGACTCACTCAATCGCACTGTGACTCACTCATTTCATGTCAATCGTCTCTCTGGCTCACTCACTCTCACTCAGTCGCACTCTGACTCACTCTCACTCCTCAAACTCACTCAGTCTCACTCACTCATTCTCACTCATTCTTACTCTCAATCATTCTCACTCTGACTCACTGAGTCCCACTCAGTCCCATGTGTTCCGATCCTCTCAATCTTACTCTGACTCACTCATACTTAGTCTCACTCTGACTCACTCATTTTCACTGAATCACTGTCACACTCACTCAGTCTCACTCAATGTCATTCCCACTTACTCCCACGCAATATAACTCAATAAATCTCACTCTGACTCACCTGGTCTGATTTTCCTCCCCTGCTATACTATTGATAAAATAAGCAAATGTATTATTAAAATACAAATGGATAAGTATAAGATGTGATTAAAATCAATAAGAAACATGAAATTAATTGTTGCACAGTGAAAAAAATGGGATATGTTAATTTAGGTTGGCTATTATTTTGTCACATATTTTGAGTGGTTACTTGAAGACACATTACAATATGTAAAATTAGATGGGGAAAGGATTTAAATGGGGTCTTTTCTCTTTTTTCACAATGTAAATTTGTCATGAGTGTTGGCTATTTTGCATGGAATTTTAAAGTTGATGTATTTTATGTGTGTGTTGTAGCCCTGAAGAAGTTCGTAAGGACAAAACGTGCTGGCTACAATCAGACATGAGATGTTTTAAAAAGAACTATAAATAAAGAAATTAATGAAGAAGAAGAAGTCTGTGCATTCATGATACATTATTGTCGATATTCATTAATTAATTTATTGCCTAATTACTTTGGACAAATGTTTGAGGTTATGCTGAGTCAATAGTGTACTTATAGCACCTATTACAAGTTCATGGGGCATAACATGAGGATTTTGATGTTTAACACACCATAATCCGCATGATACAGTACAAAATATCACATGTTTTTCCCTTTTAAACTTTGGCAGGTTTGGCCTGCCCAAATATAATGAAGGTTCAGTTATTTAGTGCATTCAGTAATTATCACGTGTAAAATGCCTTTGAACTTGTAATTCCGATTTAGGCGTAAACAGGAGTTTACGCATGGGCCGAAATATTACGAGGAACTCATTATCAGGGCCTGAGTTTATTTCATAGGCGAACCAAACAACATTTTCTTCTAGAGACATTTTTTAAAGAGAGACATTATCTACTGACATGGGTCTACCCTACCCACCACATGTGATATAAACGTTTAACTGCCTTTCCAGCACCAGCACCATAATACTGTTTTAAAAGAAATTGAGAGCCACAGATCCAATAAAGATTTATTGAGGATGTTCAAGGATAAGGTGGAGTCATTCGTATGTACTCCTAAGCATCATTACAAATTATTAAAGCCCAGATCTTCCCTCAATATTGAACTGATTTCTTCCATTACCTTAGAGCCAAAGGGTAGAATTTGAAGGCATTCAACCATCATATATAATAGTTTTCCTTTCTTATCAGTGCAACACCAACATAACCAATTATCTCTAAGTCCCGTTCTTGCCTCCTTGAAAGGTGACCAAGCAAGTTTATGAGTTCCAAAATATTTAGGGGCTTATTTACAAGCAAATTGCGCCGCCTGTACGTCACTTTTATTGATGTACCGGCAGCGCAATGGGCTTCCCCATATTTGCAAGTCCAGTTAAAGTCACCCTGCATGACTTTTCATGGCCTTCTAAATATGTTTTCCTTTCACGCATAACTCTGCGTGAAAGGGGCGTTCCTTGGGGGCTGCTGTGGGTGTCCCCACGCAACATTGATGGAACGTGACGCATTCCCAGAATTAAATTTTGTAAACCTGGGACTGCCTGAGAATGTGTCAGAATCCTACACCTCCACAGGGGAGGAGTAAAGTAGGCGCAAAGAGGAGAAATACTTTTATTTCTCCTTGTTTTTCCTCTTTCTATGCATTCTGCATTCTGCAGCACGAATAGAAAGAGGAAAATGCCTTTTATGATTGTTTTTGTGCAGGAAGGTGTCCCTTCCTGCACAACTCCTCAAACATGGTTTACCAGCCAGAGGAGGTATAGTAATATTCGTGATAGAGGCACATGAAGATTTCCAAACAGAGGTGTTCTATTCATGGGTTACATTCCTAGCAGCAAATGCTATAACAAAAACTTTTCATTATTATATACATGAAGAAGTCCCAGCGGTCTACACTCCGTTTTAGGAGATTGAAATTCCGCTTACCTACCAGTAACATCATTTCTGGTTTAATGGCGCCCTACCCCACTCAAGAAGAAGAGCAAGACTCGATCCATTAGGAAGACCAGGAGCAACATGGCCGATATTGGCGACCTATGCACCACATCCTGACATTGACACAATGCCAAATGATGAATTGCTTTTTCAACACAAAGAGTTGATAAAACTTTACAGAAACATGACACAATTCGTCATGAGGACACTTACGGTCCAACCAACAGTAATTACACCAAATACAGCTCCTACACAGAGCACAGCTACTAAAATTACTCCACAAACATTACACGCAGTAATGGGTAAATTGCCCACAAAACGTGAACAAATTCCTTTTTGGGTAGCTCAGAAAATAACCCAGTTAGAAGCAGTATTCCCAAATACCACACCATTTGAAAAACACAGAATGTTAACAATCTGCTTGCCCATGGGGATTACACCACAGTTAGAGGATTGTACCTCTTGGGGTATAGTCTTTGCTGCCATATATACCAGAACTCATGGTATTCCTTCATTAGCAGTGATACCAGATGTATTAAGACAAATACAAAATGAGTACGGAGCAGAGCCTGCTCTGAACTTAGGGATGAAGTTATTAAATAACTACGACCAGGTATCAGCCATAATACTAGCTAACATTAAAGGGGAAGCAGCATCAGTGGCAATCCGCCAATGCCTACGGGAGTTCTCTCCATTAGAACAGGAGAATGAACTACCCAAAATAATAGAAACTGCGTATGCAGAGTTAGGCAGGGATAGTTTGGGGGGGAAAAGCTGTAAAACCTCAACTAATGGGCAGTCCCGAAAAGGACACTTCTAAGCAGACACCGACTTCTTCTAAAAAGAAGTGGAATAATAAAAAACAACAAAAGTTTAAAGACAACAGATCTCAGTCCCGAGGTAGGTCTCCTCCACAGGAGCCCTCTGAAAAGAGGTACAACCTTAGGAATAGGGATAATATTAGGAAACCTGACAGGTATCAGGATATTGATACACGTTCCTCTCGTTCCTTTCAGGGCTCGAAGAAAAACTCAGACAGAGAAGGACAGTCAGAACACAGAGAGAAGCGCACACAGTCCAGAGACAAGCAGCGTGCTCCAGACTTTACTTCCAAAAAAGAAGATAAGCCAAAATCGAAACCTCAATTTAAGAAAAAGAAAGTTGCTGGTCTGAAAATCAGACATGCCCTGAATTCTGAGGACACAACTTCTGAACGGGAATGGGCTCTGACAATGCTAGACAGTGCAGCAGAAGTAACAATAGCTCGTCAGAACCTGAAGGAATTTCTGGTGATAGCGGACTTGAATGATTACATCACGGTGGAAACACCAGACAAAAGGGTGAGCGTCCCACATAAGTTACATGAAATAACACTCCGGATGGAGGGAGACAAGCCCAGGAAAGTAAAAGGTCTCTTTTGGAAGAACTTATCATCTGGGTATGACATCCTGTTAGCTGAACAAGATTGGCCGCCAGCATTCATAATGGAGTGCCCCAGGGGAGAAAGTATAATTTTTCCTGCATTTTCCGACCATATTCCCGTTCACCTTAAACATACATATGCACGGGAGTGGGCAGTAGCCCAAGCTCCAGCATTGTACAAAAATCACGCTGGGTGGGATGAGGATTCAACCTACCACGTGATCCCGTTAAAAGTTTCACCTAATGCTCAGAGGCAATACCCAATAAAGCAAGAAGCTAAAAAACAGGTCAGGGAGATCTTAGATCAACTTGAATACCAGGGGGTCATTGAAAAATGTACCTCTCCAATGAACAATCCTTTGTTTCCCGTCTCTAAACCTGACAATACATATCGTCTAGTTTTAGATTACAGACATTTAAACTAATGCACAAAGACATTTGCTGTCCAAAATGAACATAGTGCCGCATTAATGAATAACATTGTGCGGAAAAAATACAAAACAACACTTGATATCTCAAATGGATTTTTCTGCCAAAATATAGCGCCTGAAAGCAGGTATTTGACCGCATTCTCAGCGTTAGGGTCCCAGCGTCAATTTTGTACACTCCCCCAAGGGTATAAGAATAGCCCCGGGGTATTTTCAGGAAGGGTAACAGAGTTACTTCAAAAATTTGATGAAGAAGCGTTGTCCTATGTGGATGATATTTATCTAACGGACGATGACTTAGAGAGGCACTTGACCAGGGTAAGCACCATTATTATGGGATTTGCCACTGAGGGCTACAAATTTAACTTTAAAAATCAAAAATAGCCCACCTCAATGTCCTATTTTTGGGATGTGAGCTGTCAAGTGAAGGGAAAAGTCTAACAGCAAACTTTTTAGAAAAACGTGCGCTGCTCCAGCCTCCAAAATCATTAAAAAATTTGCAATCAATACTGGGATTCCTAAATTTCAGCAGAACATACATTTTAGATTATGCACAGAGGGTAAAACCTTTCTACGACCTAATAAAACCTGACTTTTCAGCCAGAAATTGGACACAAGAACATACTAATATTCTTCGTTCACTCCAGGAAGACATGATAGCTTCCAAACACTTGCAAACACGCGTAAACGTACGCCACTTGGTGATCCGTATACTTGCGGGTCAATGCGGCTACACTTACTCAACCTTCAATGAAGGAGAAACAATACCAATCACACCTGTACACAAATGCAGAAATGCGTTTCACTTCAACAGAGAAAATCCTGACAGCTGTTCAGACCGCTGTAGCAAGAGAAAGAGCACTCGCACAGGGGAAACGCATTATTGTCGTAACCCCGGTACCAGCTTTAGAGGCTGTTACAAAGGCTAGCATTACAAATGCGAAAGCCTTACATCCAAGATGGATACAATGGGCTAATTCTCTTACTGCAACGGACGTTGAATACAGATTTGATCCAAGTTTAAAAACACAGGCATTCCTGCAATATGAACACGAATATCCTCTACCAAATGAAATCTTGCCTCTCGATCAGTATGAATATATTATTTATATTTATGGATCTGCGCAACCGGCCATAGGAAGTAAGAAGCAATAGAGCGCAGCGTGTGCTATCGTTAAAGGTCACATGCAGGATGGAAAGTTCTATCCGAGTTGCACAAAAACGCAATTGCTAGGAGACTGCACAGCACAGTTGGCAGAGTTAAAAGCACTGATACTGGCACTGGTAAATACGGATCATGAATTCCCCACACTAATCGTTTGTGATTCGTTTTACTGTGTTCAGCCATATAATGAATACCTAGACCATTGGGAGTAAAACCGGTTTAAATATGCGAAAGGTGGCACAATTAAGCATAAAATGCAATGGGAACAGGTAGCAGAGTTGAAAAACGAGCTACCAAGGACTCACATGATCCATACACTGAGTCATCAACGTGATGGCGTTCACGTTGAAGGGAATTTATTGGCTGATGAAGCCGCAAAGGGGGCTGTTCGCACGGCTTCCGTAGCTGCACTCATTTGTTCCAAACGAGAATAGACGGTGAGATTATGGTAGCTGTCATTGCTTCACGCAAAGGCTGCACAGCAGTACCTAAAAAAATTCCACTCAAATACTCCTACAAGTTAGATGCAAGTAACATTCCATATGCTCAGATTCCTGGAGTGGGGGATAGGGTAATACCAAATATGGATCGTAGGCAAGGTTTAATACTAGCAGCACACGAGGGTTTGGACACTGCGCACACAGGCGTTAAAGCGACTATTTCTTTATTGAAACAGCGCTATTGGTGGCCAGGGTTAACTAAGCAAACTAAAGACTATGTCTTGAATTGCGACATCTGCCAGCAGATGAAAGGCTCCACGGTAGCGAAACCCGCGCAGACGTCATTATTAAAAATCAGACAAACCTCTCGCATGTGTGTACTTGGACCACTGCGGCCCCTTACAAACGGACGGGGCTTACAAATATATCATGGTTGCAGTGGATTCCTGCTCGAGATTCCTATGGGTATGGCCTCAGCGCTCGACTGACGCCCAAACTGTTATCAAAGATTTGCGAGTCTTTATCGGCACATACGCAGTTAGCACGTTACATTCTGACCGCGGCCCTGCGTTTAGCTCTCGGGCTTTCAAAGAGGCCATGGAAGGAATGGGCGTAGCATTGCGGTACTCCTCTCCGTACCATCCCGAGGGAAATTCGGTCGTGGAGAGGAAAAACCGGGTCTTAAAGCAATCTTTAACAGCTAGGGTATTAGGCAAGGGCGGTAGTTGGGTCAAACACCTTTATGGGGTACAGCGGGCATTAAACAACCAGCCAAGAAACTCTCTAGGAGGTGTCACTCCATATGAAGTCCTCTTTGGGACACGAATGTGGGTACCTGATCTTGATTGTGAAGGCGCAGTGGCGGATGAAAAACCATTTGATATCCATGATCGTTTGGCTGTTTTACAGGATCTAAATGAATCCAGGGCAAAACAAAGCAATGTCTAAAGCAGACTGCCACTGGGGAAGTCAAGGCAGACACGGCAAGACCTGTCTGGATCCCAAAAGTCAGGGATCTGGTCAGAGAGAAAATTGCGGTCAAAAAGGAATTTGGACCTTCATACAGAACACCTGTACCAGTCCTTGCAGTACAAGGAACAAGAATTGTACTTTTGCCGCCTCTTGCCGGGAAAAAGGAGAAAAGATTTGTCTCAATCAACTTAATCTAACCACACTATGTAGCCAATAATAAGCAGTAGGCCTCGTGGTCTCCACAGTAGCAGACGCCCTCCTCTAGCTACAATCCAAGAAGTTCAAACAGAAAGACTCATCGCGTTTGAAGAGCCACCTGTAAGGAATGAAGGACTAAGCAACAATGCTATGGAACTTGTTCCACTTTAACCAAATATTCAAATTCAAAGTGGACATCAGACTAATTCACAAGTTGCAATTAGACCTAATACAGAAATCTACGTCAACATGCCTCATCAAGAGCAAAATAACATTTCAAGTAATCCCGATGCAATTCCTACAATTGATCGAACTGTTTCTGGCTATTTCATGAACTTTGATACGTTTTCTCTGGGTCCGAGCGAGCAGGAAACGACGCCAGCCAAATCACCGTTTAAGCAACAAATAAAGAACTTTCTTCACTTTCTAAAAAAGACATACCTGGTATCGCCTTGGATTGAACTCTGGGTAATTTCTGTGATATTGTTTTTTCTTTTCTGGCTTGGCTTAGTACTAACTTTTAGTATGCTTATTAATGGACGCTATCTTCAACAAAGCTCCACAGCCCAAAAGGTCAACATACTACTGAAGCCACATCCATCATCACATCGTGAGCAAAGAGACTTGCCATCAGTGAACATTACAGCAGTTCCTATACCGGATGGTATAGTATGGGACAAAGTTGATTTTAACATATTCGGTCCGACAGAACTTTTAAAAATTAATCATATATTTAAAATTTCATTAAGTGATATCATTACCTCAAGTACATTTTCTGATGATTGGGACTCTGAAACAGTTAATAACATGTTGTCTGATTTAGAGAAAACTGCTGCATTTTCTAATAATGAAATGTTAGAGGGTTCTTCAGATTATGACACACTGTACTGTTACCAACATTATGGTCATCATTTCTTGCACAAATCCATTTCACCTAGGAATGTTTTTGAATACCATCAGTGGGAACATTGCCCAACACCACCAAAACGTAGTTCACAAACGTTTGCACAGAAAATTTCATACTTTTCAGGGTTTAACACCACAGATGCAGCCTCATATTACTACAAGGTTGCACCAGCATCAGCACTGAAAATTATGTTGACAAACACTAAACAGATTTACTCTGCTTCCTTTTTGGCCCAATTGTCTGAACAGGGTTTCGACCTATGGAAAGACGAAATTGACTTAAAATCAGTTTGGGGTTCAAGGGACTGGCAAGTCCAGGGTACAGAGGCACTATTTAGAGCATGCCTCATTCCACAGCAGATGATCTTTTTAAATGATACTGTGCAACAGACATCCTGTCTTGGACTAGCCAAGAGCAAGGACCTGAACACCCCTAGGTTTCCAACACCGACATATGGGGGGTGGCAGAATTCAACTACAAAAGAAGGGGCAAAAGTGGATGACATCTTAGAGTACAATAGAACAGACCCAAATTGGAAACAGTGGGTGGTTTGGCCCTTAGACACGAATAGCTGTCATAAGCGATTCCTGAACATCACCGAGGGACTCAGTATCCATATGCCAGACCCACATTATGTACAGAGAGAACATCCAAGGGTAGTGACATCCTACAGTGTTGGAAAGTTGTGCCTCGGTTGGCTAGAAACCTCAACACTTGCAGAAGTGAAACAACACTTATCTTTACTCTCACTTGACATGGATCTTAGGGACTTTTTACTAGGACCCAGGAAAACACGTCATAAACGTTTCATATATGCAGGCATATATGCTGCGTATAATGAAAACTGGAAGATTTTCCAACAAGAGGCCGCAGAGAGAATACGGGAAATAGACCGTATAAAAACTTAGAAAAAGCTTTAGCTGTGGTAGATAATGGGTTAACAACTTTGACCTCCAGGATATATTCATTGGACAACATTGTATTTTCTGCTATCGACATACTGGAACAGGATTTAGCCATATTACAACACAGCCAATCTCAGTTACGTTCTATTATGTTATTAAGCTGGACGCTGCAATCTTTGCGTGCAGGCTTTGTGCCTTGGCGTTTTATAAACAGTACGTCTCTGTTTTCTGAATACAATCCAACAGATACACAGATAGAAATGGCACAAAGGGGAGCTAAATATACAATGCTGCATATTGAAAAACTGGACAGGCTACCATTCACAGTGGCAGAATCACCATCAACAGAATGGCTAATCCACGGCCATATCACTCTCCCGGTCACGACCTTTCAGTTTCAGTATTGCCTTGAGCAAAGGCAGGCAGGCAGATATGAAAAATTGGGTAAAGAATACATTAAGGAATCCTGGGAATTACCATATAGATTTCGATGCCGGAGTGGGGAGCGTGAAGTATTCCTGAGTGGTACAAACTGCAGGAACGCTTTAAGCGGCTCTCTCATGTGTCAGGACATTATTTTACATGGAGCATGTAATGGTTCGGTGGCGAATCTGTCTTGCCACATGAAAGGAACTCCAGCTGCCGTGATCACACCAGTTTTCGAACTACTCTCGAATGGGAGCTACTTGATGCTGAATGATCAAGGTTGCTGTGGCATGCTTCCGGGCATCGCCTATCTGGTCACCGTGAACGCCAGGGTTACTTGCTGTATGCAAGTATTGTTTCCCCCAACAAGTACAGTCAGGGAGGCGCCTTTGTGGCCTTTGTTAGAGATATCTTTTATAAAATTTGACGCTTTAAGCAGAATGAAAGCCATGCTTTTACAGCAAACTGTACCCTTAACCTCCGCTCGAGAGACCTTTGATCTTCAAGTTGCAATGACCTCGACTGAGATACAGGCACTTATTCGTACAAACTGCCCCTTTCATTTCGTAGAAATGGTGGGTCGTATCTTTAACATGTCTGATACGAGTGGTATTGTACACTTATTTAAAACCATAGGGTCAGGTTTTCTAAGCACCTTCCAAACAGTCCTCGGAGTTATCCCAAATTTTATACACTCCGTATTTGGAAGCATCTTTGGAGGTTTACCTCTGATACTGCTTTTAATAGCTGGAATCCTGATCGTCATTTTCCTGATACGCAATGGACGGCCCAATCACGAACAAAATGGCGAAAGCTCTTCTGGAATGTAGATACTGTGAGCGCATGGTACAACATCTGGGCGCGCCTCGCCTACGAGAACTGAGTGCTTCTTGGTTCTTATCGTTTAGACCAGTCTGGATGGACTGCATCTTACCTGTTCTTCGATGCCTGTTTTGTGGTGAAGAATGCGTGTTGGACATTTGTCTGACAGTCGAGTCAGAGATGCCTGCGGACTTGAACACGAGGCTGGAACTGCTGAGGTCCCACGCTCGGCTGTGTCCCCAGTGTATTCCTATCCTGTAGAATGCATTCCTTGAAAACCCACAGGTGCCTTTTGCTACAACTGGGGTGAGCATCAGCTCAGCCACCACTAGCGCTGACACCAGCACAAGCGCTACAACTAGCACTACGGGCACTGAGGTATCGACTACAGCACCGGCTGCCTATATGCCAACTATGGGCAGTACTGAATATCATCTGTGCTCTAGCGACGTACTGTGTGAAATATTACAATTCCCGTCCCCTACAGCAAGTGACTGTGATGTTGCGTCTCCCAGCCAGGACACTTAATCTTCAATTGGCTCATCATGTGCTGGGAAAGAATTCGGAGTTTCCTTTTTCATTTCGACTCTGATTAAATTTGGACATTTCCTACTAAATTGACACTATCGCTAAAGAAAGCATGGCCTTCTAGAACGCTTGTAAAAGTTTAAAATTCTATAAATGAACTCAGATAGAGCTTTAGCTTAAGTACAAATTCAAAAACTGACTCTACACATTTTTCCCCTCTTAGAAATGTTTTTAAATATGCTTTTAAAATTTTTAAAATGTTTTTATGTGGCTCACTGACAATTATATGCGCTACCACCTAGTATGACTTAGTAGTTTGCTGTCATTGTTTATTATTGTTGACTATTAAGAGGAGTGGGTGTTATGTTTCATATAGATGCCCTAATATAGGCATGGTTTCAGATGCCCTAATATAGGCAGAATCTTTCACCTACATTAGTTCCCTATTCTCCACAATAACGGGCGCTGAGGGCTGAACCTTATCTAGACTGTGGTTTGGGTACAGAAGGAGGGTTTTTCCCGAACAATGGCCTCCTATACCATCTTCGATGTGCTCATCCAGGCAGGGTATGCCCAGACGTGTGGCCCTTGCTCACTTTGCCACTGGATTCAATCTAGCCTGGCTGATGAGGGGTGTTACCCCAAAACCGGTCCCAGGATGCTTGTTTCCAGTCCAGGGAAGACCTGGCTTGGCAGTTTGGGCTGGACTGTTCCCATGAGGAACAGGGTCAAGACTGATTTGGATATGGCTGTGTCTGAACTGGGGTGGCGAAGTGAGCTAAAAATGATGTTGGGTTCAACCCAGATCTAATAGTGACTGGGGGTGAGTGTCTGAAAAGTTTCAGCGCTCCGTCCATCATCTCTTTGTGGTATCTTGTGTTATGTTTCATATAGATGCCCTAATATAGGCATGGTTTGAGATACCCTAATATAGGCATAATCTTTCACCTACATTAGTTCCCTATTCTCCACAATAACGGGCGCTGAGGGCTAAACCTTATCTGGAATGTGGTTTGGGTACAGAAGGAGGGTTTTTCCTGAACAATGGCCTCCTATACCATCTTCGATATGCTCATCCAGGATGATTAAATATTCATAAGAGTTCTAGGAAACCAGGCAGGGGCTAGGATCCACCTGCATAAACATCTACGTAACCGGTTCATCCCATACGTCATCTTCATACCCAACAATGGCTAACACAAGGGACAAAGGGGCTCTATACTTTTCTGTATAAATACAGCACCTCTTGCTATCAGTAGTGAGAGGGAACCGAGACTTCCAGGCCAACACACTGACCAGAGACGCTGAGGCTCCTGCATGCAGTCGCTCCAGCTGACAGTGGTCTAATCATCCCTTGCGGGGTGTCCAACTCGAGACCAGGACGAGGTCCCACACTCTCATTATTCAGGTAATGGGGTTTGACTAAATCCTAGCGGGATTCTTGGCTTCTTTAGCACCTACTCACATGCTAGGTACACTTAGGTACATCTAGACAGGCATCGTAGGAGTATGCGCTTTATTTTATAAATGCATTTTATATTCATGTATATGTTCATGACTATTGCAAAATGGTAGAACTGTACTATCCCTTTTTATTCACTGTACTACTGATCATATATCTCTGCTACTGTTTAACAGTTGTCGCAGCACATATATTTTATACTAGAAGAACAACTGTGCAATAAATTCTTATTGTAAACACGCTCCACTGTTTCTTCTGTGTAACTCTCTGAGACCAAATGAGCAAGCACGAGTGACTGAGCGAAAAGTAGTACATTGTTTCCACGAGTCTGAGGAATCAGGGTTGTTGTGTTCTGAGGTTGCCAAAAACTAATCTCTCTGATAAAAAGGAGATTCTAGTGGCACTGTGAGCTAGCTAATGCAAACAGGCTAACATACGCGGTGGGGGTGCTCAGAATCAGTCTGCCACCAGGCCCACAGTGTATGTTATCCAAAAGCGCAGGTCCTGCAGGGGTACTATAGGAACTACACTACACTTGTAAATACGGCACATTCCTGACCTTTTATTGTGACACACTGCAGCGCAGCACGAAGGCTTACTGCACTGCCGTGTGTCAAAATAAAAGGTCTTGTAAATGAGGCCCAGAGTTTGCATAAGCAAAAAGGATATATTTTCTCTAAATGTTCAATTTGATATATTGCATCATTGGTTTTTATTTTACACCCAGGCTGGGATCTCCAGAGATAGGAAGCCCCATTTCAATTCAGAAGTTTGGGTTGATGAAGAAATATTTGGACTGATTGTGTTATAGATTATGGAGGCTAGATGGCCCTCAGATAAGAGCTTCAAGAAGGTGGAGACTACGTCTAGAGTATAGTTATAAATAGATATTATTATTTTTAGAAAAGAGTAGAATTTGATGTCCAGGAGACCGAATACATTTTGAATTTGAGAGAAGGATGTTAGTCCATATTTCTTCATGTTTCTCTTCTCAATGTACTTTATTATCATCAACTTTGACCATGTTGTTTCTCTACAGAGGGAGAGGTCTTGTGTTTCAAACTTTGATATTTGGTTTACGACTCAAAGATATCAGATTTGCTGAATCCCTAATCATCTCAAAATCTGTGTCATAAGTCTATATTCTTGGATCAAGCAGAGGAATAAGCAATCTAGAAGTCATCAATCATTACCCATGGGTTTGGGGGGTCAAAGAGGGGATTCGTTTAGAACCATTTAGAAATCTTTGCCAGAAGAAACACTGATTGTTATCCCCTGAAATCGGCCAGTCTCACTTGCCTTTTCTACACATCTAACATGACTTAAGAGAGAGTTACCTGTGTTTTTTTTATTTGGCCATATCAATCTCATTATTAGTCTATCTATTTATTTAAAGATGTGTGTGAGGAACTTTTTGGTGACACATCCAAGGCTTAATTAACAACAGGGGTTGAGGTAATCTTAATTGCTTCTATTTTCACCTACCAACCTAGGTGTAAAGGATTCCAATTCTCAGTAAGTAATTTAACTTTCTGTAAAAGGATGTCAGAATTCAGTTTCTTCCTGTCTTGCGTATTATTTTAAACATTAGTCCAAGATATTTAATTGGTCCACTTTTACATTGATTGTTAATTATTCTGTTCTATTTTTAATCTCAATAAATATCTATTATATCAAAAGTTGAACCAACATTGTGTTTTTTACAGAGATTATGGGCATTGGTTTAAAGTAATACAATTTTCATGAGTTTTTATCCTCCAAATCTTGACAGAGAGCTAATTATATAAAATATAAATCATGTATTGGTACCTGCCCTGGCTGACCATCTGCATCAAGCCCAACCCACTACCTCCCCACTCTCCCATCTGTGTGATGTTTTGTAAGCCTACTCTTTATTCAGTAATCTGTTGCTTTGTAGCTAGCTTTGCGCTGTACAAATCCATAAATATGCATAAGTATTTAACATGTCCACTCAGGCCCCCATCACGATTGGACCGGTAATCCTATTGAAGGAATTCACTGCTCTTTCCACCCAAAAAGGATTTACAGTGTGGCGGTGAATGGTCTGGTGAATCCATCTGCAAATTGTGAAAGCAAATAATGCCCATTTTTCAGTTTATGCTCCTCGGATTCGATGCAGTGTTGTCATGTTACTCCCTATTCAAAGATGTCAAACTTAAAATCAGATGAAATTTGCGTACCCACTAATTTGCACAACCCACACTTACCCAAATTAACGGGTGCACAATTTGCACTTGAACTGTGCCGCCCCACGCTGATCAGGGCCTTATGCAATAGCACTCATTCCATAGTGAATTATCTATACGAATGAGATGTAATATTACTAGCTAACTTGATATTACTAATTTTTTCGTCATTGTAAGAAAGAAACACCAATTAGAACACTGGAATGTTGGGAGCTCCATTGAAGACAATGGAGTGCTCCAGGCTTCTAACGGCTGGTAGAAGCCCAGAGAGCAACATTCCAATGTTTTTTTCATTTCACAGCTGTTGTTGTGAACAAAGGCCTCTCTGAGCCCGAAGGGATTTAAACCTCCTCGGACTCAGAGAGGCCATTGTTTTTACAAATTAGAACATTCTGAATTCTAGGGGCGAAATGTTCTAAAAGCCTTAGAGCCCTCCGTAGCAGGCAATACTAGCCATTTAAGGCCTGCTCCCTTCAGTTCGGACCTTTAACGCTGGAGCGGGCCTTTAATGGCCAGTAGAAGCCGCTATGTCAGGCTCTAAGGCTATAACAATTTGAGTTACCTGATGAGAAGATCTCTAAAACATGCAGAGTTGTCAGGTGGGGCGAGAGAAAAAGAGAGTGGATGGACCAACACAGTGAAAGGCCTTGTGGCAGGGAAGGACCCTAACAATGCATTATTTGAAGAAGAAAAGCAAACTGTAACTACAGGGGGGCACATATTTATTTGATTCTACCCCAGGTCTCCTTCGGATCGGTGCAGTTTCTTTTTCATCCCTGTTTTCTCCCTCTGTAACTATTTCCTATATTTCTCTCCTCAATTCCCTTTTTTGCCTTTCTCTTACTTGCACCCATGCCCCAAAAATGAGTTCTGGTGCCCAACACCTGCAACCACATACACCACAAATAAAGCACCTGCAACCACATGCACAAATAAAGCACCTGCAACCACATGCAAAAATAAAGCTCTCGACAAAAGGATGTGAAGGCGAGTAAGGATGGCAGGGGCAGTGAGGCAAAGTGTTGGAGCTCAAGATTGGGACATTAAGTGGTTGAGACACGCAAACATGGCTGCACACTGGTAGGAAGAGGGTAGGACCTGTGATGGCATGTGAGTGGCATGCGAGGCTACACATTGACAGGGAGCAGGAAGGTAAGCACAGTCAAATAGGGAAGTGTTGCTTTTAAAATAAAGGAGAGATGGACAGGCTGCTTGATGAATGGGAAAGAGTGGGGCACTGCTGTGACTCAAATTGGGCCAACAGCTGATACTGAGTTGCAACGACTAAAAAGGAATGGTGGGTTCACATGCATCATCCTTCACATAAGAGACCTTGTAACTACATCAAACGTACCCTAAAGCCAGGAACCAAACCCACAATCTTCAGATAGGACACAGATTTATGCAACTGATGCATTAACCTATCGTGCTATTTTACTTTCTAAACACTGGTTTATGCAGGGGACAGTTTCCTTCAATCGCATATTCTCTTTTGATGAAGGGGTTTCCAGAGTCCATTTTGCAAGTATTACATTTCATCATACTGTGCTTATATAAACTCTGTTGCACTTTACACGTTTTACCATGGGCATTTTCCTAGTTTTCTAACAACATGTTTTTTGTTTGTTTTTTAGGATTAATTTACGTACACATCTCCATTTAGTGGTCTGGCTCAATGAATTCCATTCAAATACAATCTCTACAATGTTCTGCAGAGGTCACTAGTGCTCTTTGAGAAGGGTGGGGCATACCACCTTTCCAGAAATGTAAGTGAGTGTCTAAAGGTGGATTTGGTGGGGTTCTCCCCAGTGCTTGATTTGTAAAACAAAAAAAAGGGCCAGGTCCCTTGTCAGGAGGCAATTGCACCACCCATTGTGCCTGCCAGTGCTGCCAATGATCGTACAACCACAACTACTAACCATCACACTCCTACAAGTAGGACAATTCCAACTATTTATTCCAGGCCAACAAAAGCTATAAGAATGGTTTTGGCGGGAGGTACTAGTAATATTTAATGCATATTGAATTATTAAGTAAACTGATGTTTTGCTCATTTCAAAATCAGACAAACAGCGCCACCATGTGGAGGTCTGTCATTAGTGTTGGTGTTGACAATTAAGTGTGTGTGCCGGCAACTAGATACCACTGGCTCAAATTAAACACTGGTTCCCCCCCCTCTGATAAAATGAGATCATAGAGCATTTTACAACACATTTTCCTAAAATCGCTCTTGTTCGCTCTCTCACTCTCTCACCCCCTAATGCAGTCTTTTCCTCTCTCTCCCACAAACTCCCCCTCCCTCTCATTCTTTCACGCTCTCTCTTTGACTCTATGACACTCACACACGCATCCTCTCTCTAGCATGCACACAGTATTTTACAGTTTTTTAGGTCTGGGGTTTTACAGTGCAGCTGTCAAAAAGACTTATTGCTAACAATATACATAGAGTGGAGTTTGAGCTTGCCCCTTTGGACCACAGCTTTCTTCAACAAGCATCTTTCAGTCATTGGCTTGAGATTTTGTCAATCACATCTTGGCTTAGCCCAGTGGAGTATTCATCTCTCACCTAATGCTACTGGCTATTTGGGTGAGTCCTTTTGCATCAACGCAAGTGGTTTCACTTTCATCAACTACTTTAAACGATTGCCCTCTCTGACTGCTCCTGCTCGTTCACTCTCATGTATCTTGCTCTAATGTGCTAACACTGCACGTGTTAGCACATTAAACCGAAACATTTTGTCTTTGGCAGTGCCCTTTTAGTTTTATTTATCCTCTGCAGCCTAGCAGTCTTCTGCTTCAAGTCTTCCTCAGTTGCCAGACTGCGTCAATGAAGTTCCTGCAGACACACATACAGTGTGCTTAGCTGTCAATCACACTGTAAGTATGATGACAGGCAATGGTAAGAGCCCCAACAGCCAGTGCTCTGTTAGAGAGCTATGACTCCCTCTGGAAGACCCACTTGTGCTCAAACAATATATTGCATGTCAGACGTCTAAATGCACAAGCTGCCCATGACAGCCTGGATGAGATCTGCTCCTCCTCACCAGCCAAGACATGTGCTGTTTGTGTATGCTTCTTATACTGTCAATCTGAGAGGCTGTGATGCAGAGTTTCACATTGAGATGGGAAAATAGCAGGGGGGGTGGCAATGCTTGAACACCAATCAGTGAGCTGCTACTGATTTGCTGTATAACTGCCAAAAGCAGTGCTTAATTTGAACCGGTGGGGCACACTGGCACTTATTTTTCCACATCGTATATTGACAGCAAGCAAGAGAGAAAAAACACTTAAACAGGAAAGAAGGAGCAAGGGGAAGACAGTACAAAAGTAGAGAGCAGATACCGACAAGAGTGACCTAAAGGGGAAGCAGTGTCTGGTAGTGGATTAAAGAGGGCGGAGGTCAATTCAACACTATTCATCCTTGGGGTTTGGTGCGCTGATTTTTAATAGCACAGCCAGAGCAGAGCTTGGGGCACAGGAAGTCATTCTTTTACAAATTAAGCACTTGCCCAAAGGTAACATTCCCTTTTTGTAGGTTCACCTTGAAGCAGGTGGTGAGGATAGAGTGGGGTGTGCGGTCATGTGATTTGATAGTGACTGATCAGGAGGAACAATTGTTAACAATACCCTTTGCTTTTTCAGTTGAAATTACCAGATTGCAGGTTCCTGCCCTGATTCAAGACTGGCTAATCAATAAACAGTTTCACATTTGTTTTTATTCTATTTATGTAGTGTTTTGAAAAGTGTTGAAAACCACCTTTCAGTAGGATCAGGGTACTTTGTATCAGATACATAGAAGGAGAATGAATCAAGTTCTGGATAATATAGGAATCAGATGGAATGATCTTCCACTGATAAAATCCATCGATCGTGTATGTTACTGTGAACCTGTCAAAGCCTTAGACAAAAGTAAACAGGGTCTGGAGTGCACAAGATGAAAGGGGTGGATGCTCACTTTAAGCGTTCAACTGAGAGTTAAAGACTGAATGAGCATTCCAAGGGTAAAACTATGTATTCCGATCCTCACAACAATTTGGATAATGAGGAGGCACAAGTTCAAATTGTCCCTTGCTTCCCTCTCATTATATGAGTGTACTTCTGACATACAGCCAACCAATGTACACCGGTTTAGTATTCTCGCCTTGCACAGTCAACATCACACAGAGCGGCTCGGAACATCTCTATGGAGCACTGGTTCAGTGGAGCTGAGTTCTGGCTTTTGTGGTTACGCTTCTGCCCTGCCTTCTTGTCAACGGCCACCTGGTAAAAGGTTCCCACCATCTCTGGGTAATGGTTTCTCTGCTGTTTCTTATTGTGAGAAGTTTGGTTACTGTTTCGGGCGGGGGGTTAACCCTTCTCAAGCAGCAACCACAATCCTTGTCAATGTGAGGCAGAAACAAACCTCAAATGAAGCTGTGCTCAACCCTCTGGTAGCTTGGCACAGAGCGGTCAGGCTTAACTTAGAGGCAATGTGTAATGTATTTATGCATCACTTCAAACAATAATAAAGTGACAACATAAGGCAAGACAAATCCCCCAACAATTTAGAAAAACTGAGCAAATTTTAATAAATAAATCAAGAACAAAACAACAAAAATCTAATCAGTAGAACCGGAGATATACAATTTTAAAGATTTAAGTGAAAATCATGCCAAAAAGCCCAAAGCTCCACTTGCAGCTATCAGGTCATATGAGATCGGGAGAAAGTCTCAAGTTCAGGCCAGCTGCGATGGAGCATGGGTCAGATACAGGGACCAGGTTAGTCCCACTGAAAAGTTACCTTCTAGTCCAGCGCAAAGAGTCACATTCACAGTGGAGGGAGGCGCGAGGAGAAGGGAAGCGTTTCTGATGGTCATCGATGTAGCCCGAAGAGCAGACCTGGCATCATGGATGATCGTCGCTGTAGCGCAAAGGCAAAGATCCTGTTGTCAAAGCAAACGGTCAGGCCGAAGCTTTGGGGAGGCGCTCCACGCAATCGGTCAAAGCTGTAGAAGGGTTGGGCTGACGGAACTTCGCATTGAAAGGCAGTGTGAGCGACAATGTTTTGGCACCAATGGGCTCGTTTGTGGTCACAAAGACCCCAAAAACCTCAATTCAGCTCCACTGAGGCCACACCGAGGGTCCAGGACCTGAGGGGCACAACTTGGGGGTTAGGGGCTTACTCCAGCTGGATCTGAATGCTGGTTCAGGTGGTTGGGGGCCTATAATGTCCCAGTGGTTCTGAAAAGGAGGCCAGCGGACCAGCACTTGGAGTCACTCTGGGAGTCAATGGTTCAGGTCCAATCCCTCTGACTCAGGCAGGAGGGCAGCAAGGCAGCAATCCAGCAAAGCAGCAGTCCAGGAAGGCAGAAGTCCAGCATGGCAGCAGTCCAGCAGAGTGGCAGTCCTTTCAGCAGAGTCTCCACCTGCCCAGAAGTGTACTAAAGAGTTGGTGTATGAGGTTCATTATTTATACCAGGTGACTCCTTTGAAGTCGCAGAAGCTTCTAGGGGTTTCCCTTTGAAGTGCACAGGTGTCCTGCCTTCCCTGCACTGGCTCCAAACTAACCACAGGGGATATGCAGTCCTTTGTGTGGAGGCAGGACACAGTCTATTCAAGTGTAAGAAGGACTGTGCCCAGCTCAACCCTCCCGTCCTACCTGGGTGGCCCTTCCAGGCACACCTAACCCTGTATTGTGTGTGACTGTCAAAGAAGAATACACAAAGGCCAATTGTCAGCTACACCCAGTCATGTGACCCAGAGACAAGCTGTAGGCACTAAATTGCAGAGGCAGGAAAATGGCAGGTTTCTAAAAGTGGCATCTTCAAAAATTTTATTTAAAATCCGACTTTACCATAAGACAGGATTGTTCATTACGATTCCAAAGACATCAAACATAAACTGAACATCTGTTCCCATTTGGAAGTTATAGCTTGTTAAATGTAATGAGTTAACTCCAATGTTAACCCATGGAAGAGTTAGGCCTTGCATGAGTGAAAAACATATTTAAGAGTTTTTCAATACCAGGAGATGTAAATATAAAAAGTACTGTCCAGATTAACAAAAGTAAACATACACTTTTGTGTAAGTTTACCTTTGTTTTTGGCATTCATAAACTCCATTTTATTAGTAAGTTTACAACTGCGGAGGTTCCGCAGTTGGGGTGGGGAACTCCACACATAAAAAAATACAACAATCCTATCTTTTTATATGAGAAGTTCTCTGTCCCAACTGCAGAGCCTCCTCAATCGTAAACTTATTACTAAAACAGAGAGTGAATTCCAAGACAAAAGTAAACTTACACAAAAGTGTAGGTTTACCTTTGTGAATCAGGCCCTACATGTGCAACTATTTAAATACACTACACCTTGCCCTCTAGGCTGACCAAGGCCTACCCAAGGGGTGACTTGCATGTATTTAAAAAGGTTAGGGCCTGGCAAAAAGTTAATTTTGCCAGGTATAAATGGCAGTTTAAAACTGCACACACAGACTGCAATAGAAGACCTGAAACATGTTTAAAGGGCAACTTAAGTGGGTGGCACAATCAGTGCTGCAAGCCGACTAGTAGCATTTAATTTACATGCCCTGGGCACAGGTAGTGCCTCTTCATTAGGGACCTACAAGTAAACTAAATGTGCCAATTGGATGGAAGCCAATTTCACCATTTGTAAAGGAGAAAGTATAAGCACTTTAGCACTGGTTAGCAGTGGTAAATTGAACAGGGTCCTAAAAGTCAACAAAAATGGGTTTCGAAAACAGGAGGGGGAAAGCACGAAGTTTGGGGATGGCCCTGCAGACAGGGCCAAGCCCAACACTTATGATACTGAAACGGGATCAATACACTCTCCTCTGTTTGATCCTTGCATTATTTAAATCTTTACGAAGGAAATGCTGCACTTTCCAAAATTACACTGCTTGGCACAGAATGATGATTTAATGTGCTGGATATGTGCACTGCTGCTCCAGAATGCAGCACTATTCATTATGGGCAAGATTCCAAAGCAGAATATTGGAATTTTATTGGCAAGTATCCTTCCTTTGCTGGACCATCGCCATTGATGTTAATTTCCTGTACTCTGTAGAAACTTTACTGAGTAAGTGAATCAACTCACTTGTGGCTCACTGATGAAACTTCTGCTTGAGTTCCTAGGTCGTCAGAGGCAAGATGACCTGATCCAGAAACCAGAAAATAGATGCTTTGTTCACAGGCAGGTATAGGATTACCTGTAATTTAAGTTTCTGGGGCAGTGGCTAAAACCAGCCCTCAAGGACAAGAAAACACAGTGCCTTTTTGGTTAAGTGTGCAACTAAAGATGATCAACTGACCCACATGATTCTCTAACTACCTTGAGGTTCAATTAGTATCTGAGAAATACAGAAGACAACTGCATTAGTTACTTCATTGTTTACTTGTTAAGAGCTAAGTAGTGCTGCATGTTGCCTTGTGGTTACTTCAGATAACTGAGATTGAAGGCAAAAAAAAAAACAAGTGCACTTGATGGAGTAAGGCGTTAGAGTTCCAATCTGTAAGGGAAAGCCACAGTCGGCTCTTCTTGGTCTCTATCCCTATGAGTTGAATTAAATTATCAGTTAGTCAGAAATAATCCATTTTCAGGTTCTTCCTCAAGCACATATAGCTTCGCTCAGCCCCTTAAGCCTGGGGTTCATGCCATTCCACAATTTTGAGCTCTGCACTCCAATTGTCTTCTCTCCATGATTCAGTCATTTGAAGACTCTTTGGGTATCAGGAGGCTGTTTTTGAACATAAGTATATGTGTGGATCAAAGTGAAGGGCAAGATGTTGTAGGTGTGCTGTCTCCGTACCTCAGTATGCTTTGTGCACAACAAAGAGAGCCTTGAATTTGATTGTCAATTGCATTGGGATTCACAGAAGTGCTTTCTGGGCGGGTTTGATGTGGTCTCTCCACCGTAGACTTATGCACATTCTGGAGCAAGTTTTTGATCCATTGCCACCTGTTAATAAGTTTATATGGATATTGCTTGTATGCGTTGTTGCAACAATAGAGACATGTCAACACAGGGATATCATCAGCTTGACTCAGTAGGCTGTCTTTTAAGATGATAGTTTTTGGGATAATGAGACGTTTCTGAAGTAGAAAAAGCTGAATTATTGTACCGCTGGCCACAGCAGTAACTTGGGGGAACAAAAGAGAGTTCAGAGTCAAAAGGGATTTATAAATTCCTCAGTTTGTCAGTGGAGGAAGGACGTGGACTCGATTGGGGCAGCAGATGAATGGTACTTGGGCCGATACTATTCCATCGCTTGACATGACCTCAGGCTTAGCTCTGTTCATGTACGGTAAGCTCTCTTTCATCTGGAGAAACACATGGTTACATCCTTAACAGAAATGACATCCAGGAAACAATCCGAGGTAGTATGCCTTTTCAAAAAACATAATTTAGCATAGTTTAAAAAACATTTTTAAAAAATTTGTTGAGCATGGTCCTCAATCCCCATTTTTTAGTTTTTTAAAGATATCTACTTTACACTAACCTGGTGGATGAGTGCACCATATGCCAGTCATTTAAAAAAAAATTGTTTGGGAGACAATCCTCAATTCTAGGATTCCAGGTCATTGGCATAATCCTATGTCCATGGCCTGGAATCCAGGTTTCTAGTCTAGTAATTAATTTAGCCATACGTCTTGCAAGGGACTGCTTCATCATGAAGACAAAGGTAGTAGAGTTTGCAGTGGTTAGGCTGTGTGAGAACATATCCCTCCTTGGAGTTATTCCTCTGAATTAAAATTTTGCAAGTGCTGCAATATCGGTATAGCTTGCGACATTCAAATAACTTCACAACACACCCCATATACCACACAAGTTGTTATTTTGCAATCTCAATACAGCCATTGGCCAAATCCCAGACTGCACTTTTTGGCCCATGAGGAAATGTTTGTGCATGCCCATCCTTTAAAGGCTGTCTTCTAATTGTATTATTCTTCTTAAATACTGGTTTCAAAACAGCAATCCTCGTCCATCGTATTCATTTCATTACAAGCTAAATTAACATGTTTAATTGTCTTCATTCCTTACTTACATATATCTGTGCTCCCCTTACATTTTCCTGTAGTTTTATTAACCCTCTAGTTTAGCTGTATCCCAAATGCTGCTGATTTAATACACTTTCAGCAGCTAGACAGTCTCCCTACAACAACATGTTCTTTCAGTCAGTGCCTTTGATCATTTTTGTAAGGTTGTAACTTTGTACCAAGGCCTGTTCATTTAATGAAATTCTTAACATGGATTTCAACTGTAAACCTTCCATTTCTGCTTGCTTTGGAGTAAGTGTTGTCATTGACAGATTTAGGCTGTGAATCATCTGCTAGATTCTAAAATACTCATTTTGTAGATTACCACCATGTAAATGATGCAGTACGCTTTGTGGGTTTTAACCAGAGCTTTGTATTTGCTGCACTATTTTTCTCTGGCTTTTGGAAATTATTCCTACTAGCACTGGTGCATATCATGTTGTTTCCACTGAGGATCCCATTCCTACATTAATCTGGATATTCCAGATTTTCCCCTCAAATCTGTTAAAACCAAAGCTTTTACAGGTTGACAGACAATGCCAGAAAGCAAAGCGGGCCCCTGAAATTTCATATGTTTTACCATAGCCACCATGCTTTGTTATCCTAGTGCAGTATAACATTTTGTTACGGTAAAGTGAGCAAAGTCGCTTTTCTTCTTAGTGTCTTTTGCTGTGGGCGGCATTTTAATGTGTTAAACCAATTCCTTCATTAAGGAAAAAAAGAACGAAAAAAGGAAGAAAGAAAGGAAAGTATGAAGGAGGATTTGGAGAAAAGGCAGAATGAAAGGTTAGAGAAAATAATGAAAGAAGAATGAAGTAGCAAGACAAAAGAATGAGAATACCAAGTGTGAAGAATGAAGTTAGACAAAAAAGAAAGAGCGAGAAGTGAAAAAGAAAGACAGAAAGTAGCAAAGTAAGGGTGAGCGAGAAGAAAGAAAAATGAATGAAAGTTTGAAAAGAAACAAGGAAAAGGAAGAAAGGAGGAGAGAGCTTGCCAAAAGAAAGAAGACATAAATAAAAGAAAAAATAGCGTGCTTGGTATCTTTTTGGGATGAGACATGCTGTGCACAGCACACTTTTTTTGCTGATACTGTTGCATTACATCTAGTGGGCAACTATGATTATGACTTCATTGTGCATATGGCAGCATTTCATTACCTATATTAGCAACGTTATTTTTTTTAATAAATCAGTTGTATTGCCTTTTAAAACATTCATTATAACCATTGCACAACTCATCACATAAAACATC
This sequence comes from Calotriton arnoldi, assembly GCA_963921515.1. NCBI lineage: Eukaryota > Metazoa > Chordata > Amphibia > Caudata > Salamandridae > Calotriton > Calotriton arnoldi. The sequence goes on along the minus strand of CAWUFW010015125.1, from coordinate 110,480 downwards.
CAAGCATCAGCAGTTCGTTATGAATATCCGTACAGCAGATGACAGTATTTCAAACAGCACCGTTTCCGCTTCACAGACCGTAATACTCCCACCAGCGACCCCAAATGTTGCCATGTTTGCAGGAGCAGCCCCAGGCTAAGTAAATCGGATCCTCCAATGTTGTGCACCAGTCCATCGTAGTGTGCCACCCTGATAGTCTGGATGCTTGTGAAGGTTTCCAACACCGGGCACTGTCTCTATTAGTTAAAACCATGGCCAATCCCACCAGAGTTCATTCAGCTCTTATTTCCCCCAGGTCATCTAGAATACCCAATAAAGGTGTTACCAGGACTCATGTAAGCACCCTCTCGATGGCACACCCGTACTCAGCAGTTTTAGGACACGTCCTCACCATATGTAAACAAAAATCAGCATCCTGGTTAGTGCACCGAAAGCAAGCAGGCAACCTATGTGCCTGCCAGAGATGGTGGGAGTAAAATATGTATCATGTGAATATTTCATCTAGATTTGTCAGAAACGGGAGATGGCAATGGAACGGGGAGCCATGGAGCCTCCCTGCAATCGGCATCGTCTAATGGGCTATACAATTCTCCCATTTTTTTTTGACTGAAAGTGCCTGCTTTTCATATATCTTGACTCTGTTCTCTTGAGGGGTTCACCTCCTCATGCATGTGGGAGTGTCCAGAGTTGTCTGGCATGTTATAAATATATCAAGATATTTTATGAGTGCCACCTGGAAAAAACCTATTGACTTTTTTACTCATATTTTTAGAAAATTGTTTTTCAAATTGCTTGTTTTTGAAAATTATTATAAATTATGCGTATATTTAGTTCCATTTTGCTACATTTTCTCAGAAAGGGAAAACATCCTGTCTCCGGAACGCTTCTAGGGAGAATTGGGTTCTCTTACTCTGGGTTCTCTTACTCTTTCCCATTCGGGATTTGGGTCACTGAAAGAGGAGTTTAATTTATTTTTATTGCTTGCCCGTTGATGGTTAATATACATTTTTTACATGATACTTTTAATTGGGAGGATGGTAACAATACCTGGGAACAAAGCCAGCGAGTTGACAGATTGTGCACAACACCTTTCCTAGTCAAATAGTTGGCAAAGCATTTGCTACCTCAACACCACACTCATATTAAGGGGTGTTAGAAATGGGGTTTCTGGTTGGCTAGGATATGCACCAAAGCCAGGCAAAACCCACCACTCTAGTCAAGGTAAGTCAGATACACTCCTAAGACCACCTGTGCTCACCCTCTGATAGCTTGGCGCAGAGCGGTCAGGCTTAACTTAGGAGGCAATGTGTAAAGTATTTGTGCAACACATTAATTATAGTAACACAGTGAAAACACCACAAAAAGACTCCACACCAAGTTAAAAAAAGAAAGTATTTTTATATGATTGATATAAGACCAAAATGAAAAAAATCCAATGAAGACTTTTCAAGTTATGAGCTCTTCTTTAAATGCAGGAAAACTACCTGCGCTTATATTTAGGGCTATACACTAATCGCCTCCTGCTGAATACATTCCTTGTCACGGATTGACAAAAGGGCGGTTTGCGGGTCAGATCGGGAGAGTAGTGCGCCAAAGGTTTTAGGGTAAGAGGCCAAAATCTCCATGCCCAAGATTGCCGGTGTGAGTGTCCTCACCTGGAACGGACACTGGTGAGTTGAGCCGCCTGCAATCGCAGTGGGCTAGGTGGACTATGCAGGTCCTAGCAGTAACAGCACCTGGTTTACTTTAGGCAGAGCGTAGCAGACGGGCTGCCGGGGTTGCTATCTCCTCCTTGGAGCCGTGTTGTGTCATCTCCGTGTGGCACTGGCCTTTTGCGAGAGGGCACGGCAGACTCCCGCAGTTGGGGTTGAAGGCGGGGATGTTGTGTGGCCTCTAGACTAGTCCCCACCTGCAAAGTTTGAGAGAACATGGGTCCTTTAGTGGCAATGGAAGTTCTTCTGGGACGCAAGTTGAAGCGTTGATCTGCTTGGGGATGGATCATATTTGCATGGACCAGCTGGGCTAGGCTGACTTTGGGCACGGCGGTAGGCCTCACGATGTGCAGATGCGGCGATCTCCACCAGAAAGAGCAGACTTGGCGAATTTTAGTCGGTAGACAACACAGACGTCAGCAGACCCGGCATTCATTGTCACTACATGGCACAGACGTGTGCGAGTGTAGAAACACGGCTGCAGGCACCCTACTTAAGGGACCAGGAGTGGTTTTTGGCAGTTCAAGCAAACCAGGACTCCGGGTTGACCGAGTCCAGTAGTAGTCATCGTGAAGATGAAGTCTTTGAGGCACCTGAGACTTCTGGAACAGGGAGCAAGCCAGCAAGCCCTTGGAGTTACTTAGGTTTGGTGAGGTTGTAAGGCTGTCTTCTAATTGTATTATTATTCTTAAATATTGGTTTCAAAACAGCAATCCTCGTCCATCGTATTCATTTCATTACAAGCTAAATTAACATGTTTAATTGTCTTCATTCCTTACTTACATATATCTGTGCTCCCCTTACATTTTCCTGTAGTTTTATTAACCCTCTAGTTTAGCTGTATCCCAAATGCTGCTGATTTAATACACTTTCAGCAGCTAGACAGTCTCCCTACAACAACATGTTCTTTCAGTCAGTGCCTTTGATCATTTTTGTAAGGTTGTAACTTTGTACCAAGGCCTGTTCATTTAATGAAATTCTTAACATGGATTTCAACTGTAAACCTTCCATTTCTGCTTGCTTTGGAGTAAGTGTTGTCATTGACAGATTTAGGCTGTGAATCATCTGCTAGATTCTAAAATACTCATTTTGTAGATTACCACCATGTAAATGATGCAGTACGTTTTGTGGGTTTTAACCAGAGCTTTGTATTTGCTGCACTATTTTTCTCTGGCTTTTGGAAATTATTCCTACTAGCACTGGTGCATATCATGTTGTTTCCACTGAGGATCCCATTCCTACATTAATCTGGATATTCCAGATTTTCCCCTCAAATCTGTTAAAACCAAAGCTTTTACAGGTTGACAGACAATGCCAGAAAGTAAAGCGGGGCCCCTGAAATTTCATATGTTTTACCATAGCCACCATGCTTTGATATCCTAGTGCAGTATAACATTTTGTTACGGTAAAGTGAGCAAAGTCGCTTTTCTTCTTAGTGTCTTTTGCTGTGGGCGGCATTTTAATGTGTTAAACCAATTACTTCATTAAGGAAAAAAGAACGAAAAAAGGAAGAAAGAAAGGAAAGTATGAAGGAGGATTTGGAGAAAAGGCAGAATGAAAGGTTAGAGAAAATAATGAAAGAAGAATGAAGTAGCAAGACAAAAGAATGAGAATACCAAGTGTGAAGAATGAAGTTAGACAAAAAAGAAAGAGCGAGAAGTGAAAAAGAAAGACAGAAAGTAGCAAAGTAAGGGTGAGCGAGAAGAAAGAACAAGCATTTGCAATACAATAGGTCTCGCATTTACACGAGTTTCAGTTATTGACATTGCAAATGACAATGCCTTTTATTTTTGTTTTCGTTTTTAAAACATAAATAAAAGGCATTGTCATTTACAATGCCAATAGCTTAGACCTGAAGGGCTTTCATTCGACCTTTTTCATCCACTGATCTATTGTTGTTCACATTTTTCTTTTGCCCACTACAGTAAGCGCAAGGCACTACTTGTCTTTCTTTCTGTGCATTAAAAAGCCATGGAATGTGTCCATAAATGTTTCCTGAGGCAAGCATGAATTCCTGAATCAGACTCCATAACCCAGTCTGTAGTAATTGTATAGCTCTTCAATCCTTGGCGGCCCAGCACTCAGGATAATGTGCTGCATGGCTAAACACTTGGAAGGTCCCAAAGGCGAGACCTATTGGCTATGCCAATGCTTGTTATCTCATGCATTGGCCCCAATGAACTGTGGCTTCATCAATATCCTTGACTTAAGGAGGTGGAGTCCTATTTCATCTCATGGTGTCATTCCTCAGGGTCCAGTTGCATTAATGCTTTTAGAGAGGCTTTAGATAGAAAGGGTTCAATGGAACCCAGAGCAACTCACCTTTTGCATAGCTTTGACTTGATCCAACACAGGTTGCTGTTTCCTGTGCCCTTGGGTTCCTTCAAGCACTACAGTAGCCTAATTTTGAACACCTTCCTGAAATTTCCCTAAAGTTGCTTTAAGTTAAAGTTGTTTGTCTATAAGCAGCCATCACTGTTCACCACTTTGGCGAGCGAGCATATGCCTGTGCCTGGAACCCTTAGTTTCATAATGAGTATTTAGTTCTTCAGTTCTCCCCATTCTTTGATCCTCGGTATCATCAACATCGCTTTTTATTTCAACAAAAACACTGTCCTTCTCACTCTAAGTATTCTGCCTCTCTTCTCCTGAAAAGCCTGGCTAAGGGGCGGAGTCAGGATCTAACTGAGTTGCACCAGGTCGAGATGTTGTGCATACAATTAACTTGTTTCCATATGTGGTCTGGGAAATAAGGTTAAGACATGCACCAATGCTTCAATGGGCATTTGGGGTTTCAATGGCTATTCTCATAGTGTTCATTTTAAGGGAGGGCGAAGTATTCCGCTCCGCCTACAGAGTTTTCAGAGTTTTGTCCACTTCGCCCTCCGCGCGGAGTGCAGAGTTCTGAAAAACTCTGCAAAGTGACGTGGAGAGGAGTTTTTTCTCTCGAGCAGCTGGCCATTGGTATGTTGGCGAGCACTTGCGAGAAAAAATCACGCACTAGACCTCTTCCCAGCGAGATTTCTCATTGCGGGTGGTCGTGGCAGGTCACAACCGCTCATGTTAAGAAATCTGCCATTCGCGTCGAGGAAGCTGCCACTCGAGTACAATGTCTACTGGAGCAGCAGAAAGCAACAGCGTCCTCTGGCATGATGTGTAGTGCCGTTCACGCTGATTTTAAAGTGCTGGTCAAACTCTTGGCGCTAAAAATCAGTGCGAGCAGCGTGACTTAACAGATTACGCCGCTGGCGGAACTCCGCGGAGCGTGGCAGAGTTTTTCTGGCTCTTCGCAGAGTTCCATGTAGTGAAACTCCGTGAACTCCGCCCAGGCTTAGTTCAGATAATGAAATTCCTTCGATGAAGGGTTCTATGATCTGACCACGAAATGGTTCTCTCCATCATGGACCAAACATAATAAGGTTTCCTAGTTGGACATATGTTGGGTGGACATCGGGGCTTCACCTGAAACCTTCATTAGGCATTACAGACTTTGTGTGGGTAGGGCCTCGCTTGCAGTCTATTAGCTCACCTCAGCACTGCTAGAGTCTGAATTGTCTCTGCATCCATCTTTCATTAAAATTCATGAGTATTACATGCTTCAGACTCTCTAGTTAATGATTCATTTTGACTGTTTGCTTCCTCATCAGAGACGAGAACTGGACAAGGAAAAACAAAGTGATGATGCATTCATGACTAAATGATAATATTCTTTATGATCAGTCCTGGTCTTGCTCGTCACGGCCTTTGTCTCTACCACCCTTCCGGCGGATGTCAGTCAATTTATTCTGTTAAGAGTTGGTCTGCTTAGTAAGTCTTTACAAGAATTTCTATTTTAGGATGATCTTTTATGACCTCATACCAGTGAAAGGGAGGATTAAAACATGCTTTTAGGAAGCTATTCGGGTGCTTACCTCACACAGAATATCACCCCTTTGACATAAGGACTGAGTCGAAGAGTAAGAAACAGTGTAATGGAGATTACCAGTGCTGATCTGGGTATTGACTTCAGCTTCCCGCTTCCCACACAATCTGTCTTTGTTGAACATGCCGAGATTAGAGTGGGGACTGCCCCATGTCCCCGATTATTTTCGGGGAGGAGGGGAATATTACCTCTTGGGTCATCTTCTGTAGCTACTGCCACAGAGACAATAACCCGGAAGTGGCAGACTCAAATAGCAATGCATTTTAGTATGATAAAGGTATTAGCATTTCCATAATCAGGGAAAACTCTCACTGAAACTTAAAAAAAATAAAACTCTTTTTAAAAGCAGTCCGGTTTGTTTTAAGGAAATAGGAATGCTTAAAACATACTTTTTTTAAAAGCAGTCTCAGGAATGGTGGTCTGCTGACCATTGCAGGCTACCGTCCTTGGAATGTTGGTCAACTGGAATGATTTGCGATCTGCGACCAACAAAATTAATATTAATTTGGTTGGTCAGACTGCGACTAACGCCAGTTCCTAGTGCAAAATGATATTCTGGTGAAAAACAAAACAAAAGGCCAGTCGTGAATTGCGACCACTTTTTCCGACCTGAAAAAGTTAATCTTCGCCTAAATTATTACAAATAAAACATGATGCCAAAGTAATATGTTGAAATATTCGCCCTGGTCTTGAGCAGTGTGGCTCGCTACTGGACACTTCTGCTTTAATGTTAGTCATGTTAGCATGACTGACGCCCCCGCCACGCACTGCCGCACAGCCTTGTGAAGTGAGTGAGGCATCCTGTAAGTTCTTTGACAGCCATGACTCAAGTGCATCCGCGACCTGCTCTCGATACAAACGTTCTAGGCGTGGGCTCTTTCAGCACAAGACAAATCGCATGCACACCCACCGGGGACATAATCAGTTTATCACCAGGACAAAGCGCTGCGGCCTCCTCCTCGGACCAGTTTGTCAGCATGAACCCTGTCATTTTTCACAGGCTCCGGTTCCGGCTTGAAGGCGCTACCTGCAGCCCAACAATTGGACGGCAGTCCCTGCTCGCCCGGACCCATCGGCTCCCCGCCATGATCTTCGGGGATGCGCACGCCACATTAAACCTGGGCCTCTCTCGGGAGGGCCGGAAGCCTGCACACCGAGGCGGGCCATTGGAATATTTCCTGCATGCTAAACAGAGCCCCGCGCGCCACCCGCCGCTGCGAGATTGTTATAAATGCTGTTTATGGTGCCTGCCATGACAACTCTGAAGGACGCGGCGGAGGGTTTATCTCCGGATTACTCTTCCGCCGTCAGAATATCTAATCAGATTCCCAATGACCCCTGGCGATGATAAGACACAGCTTATAGCAATAAGGTATTAATAAATCGCCTTTTCAATAAACCAAAATCCTAGCATCTTTACTCTGACATGTTTGCTTTAGTTTTGTTCTGCGGCGGGGATAGGTCGGGCGGATTATAGGCCTAACTCCGTAAAGGCCCGGAGGCAGGGGAAATGGAGTACAAATGAGACGGGGGCCAGAGGGTAATGCCGAGATTGCTATGACTGCCGGCGCCAGGAGTATTTTTTAAACAGACGTGAAACACATATTATTCAGACGGCGAGGAGGTTGGTGAAAAATTGTTGTACTCGGGAGATGACAATTTAGTTAACTCACAAGCCTGCTCCAGCTGCACACCATGTTATCAATAAAGGAAGTTGGGGTATCTGTGCAAGGCACTCTAAGCAGCCACCACCAGGGGGTGCCAGATTGTTCCTGGAGTCAAATTTGGTCTTATGGGAAAGGGGGGAGGGGAGGGAGGTCGACGACGGAACAAAACCGTCACTTTATTTTAGGACGCCACAAATCCTAGCACTGGCCCTATCTGAGACAAAATGGTCAAGGTCTATAAACAAAGTTCCAATGTTACAGTGTTTTTGTGTTTATTTAGTTTCTACAGTGCCCACTTAAGTGTTTCTAAGCACCCAGCCAAGAGCAATTAAAACCGAACATGAGAGCATATTAAAACAAGCGCCCGCCTTTGTCTCGGCTGCGCACGTCGTCCTGCCTGCAGTAAGAAAAGAGAAGCGGGGGCGAGCGAGCGCGGCAGCCTGCTGAGCTGACCACACGCTCGTGCATCGTGCCTGAAACGTGCGGGTAACCGCACGGAAAAGGCCATTGTGCACGAGCGTGTGGTCAGCTTTCAAATGCCCACTACATAAAGTCTTCGCCAGATGCAGCGCTTGCGCGCTACTCTAGGCTCGACCTAAAAATGAATGAAAGTTTGAAAAGAAACAAGGAAAAGGAAGAAAGGAGGAGAGAGCTTGCCAAAAGAAAGAAGACATAAATAAAAGAAAAAATAGCGTGCGTGGTATCTTTTTGGGATGAGACATGCTGGGCACAGCACACTTTTTTTGCTGATACTGTTGCATTACATCTAGTGGGCAACTATGATTATGACTTCATTGTGCATATGGCAGCATTTCATTACCTATATTAGCAACGTTATTTTTTTTAATAAATCAGTTGTATTGCCTTTTAAAACATTCATTATAACCATTGCACAACTCATCACATAAAACATCCAAGCATCAGCAGTTCGTTATGAATATCCGTACAGCAGATGACAGTATTTCAAACAGCACCGTTTCCGCTTCACAGACCGTAATACTCCCACCAGCGACCCCAAATGTTGCCATGTTTGCAGGAGCAGCCCCAGGCTAAGTAAATCGGTTCCTCCAATGTTGTGCACCAGCCCATCGTAGTGTGCCACCCTGATAGTCTGGATGCTTGTGAAGGTTTCCAACACCGGGCACTGTCTCTATTAGTTAAAACCATGGCCAATCCCACCAGAGTTCATTCAGCTCTTATTTCCCCCAGGTCATCTAGAATACCCAATAAAGGTGTTACCAGGACTCATGTAAGCACCCTCTCGATGGCACACCCGTACTCAGCAGTTTTAGGACACGTCCTCACCATATGTAAACAAAAATCAGCATCCTGGTTAGTGCACCGAAAGCAAGCAGGCAACCTATGTGCCTGCCAGAGATGGTGGGGAGTAAAATATGTATCATGTGAATATTTCATCTAGATTTGTCAGAAACGGGAGATGGCAATGGAACGGGGAGCCATGGAGCCTCCCTGCAATCGGCATCGTCTAATGGGCTATACAATTCTCCCATTTTTTTTGACTGAAAGTGCCTGCTTTTCATATATCTTGACTCTGTTCTCTTGAGGGGTTCACCTCCTCATGCATGTGGGAGTGTCCAGAGTTGTCTGGCATGTTATAAATATATCAAGATATTTTATGAGTGCCACCTGAAAATTGCCTGTAAAAACCTATTGACTTTTTTACTCATATTTTTAGAAAATTGTTTTTCAAATTGCTTGTTTTTGAAAATTATTATAATTTATGCGTTAATTTAGTTCCATTTTTTCTACATTTTCTCAGAAAGGGAAAACATCCTGTCTCCGGAACGCTTCTAGGGAGAATTGGGTTCTCTTACTCTGGGTTCTCTTACTCTTTCCCATTCGAGATTTGGGTCACTGAAAGAGGAGTTTAATTTATTTTTATTGCTTGCCCGTTGATGGTTAATATACATTTTTTACATGATACTTTTAATTGGGAGGATGGTAACAATACCTGGGAACAAAGCCAGCGAGTTGACAGATTGTGCACAACACCTTTCCTAGTCAAATAGTTGGCAAAGCATTTGCTACCTCAACACCACACTCATATTAAGGGGTGTTAGAAATGGGGTTTCTGGTTGGCTAGGATATGCACCAAAGCCAGGAAAAACCCACCACTCTAGTCAAGGTAAGTCAGATACACTCCTAAGACCAGCTGTGCTCACCCTCTGATAGCTTGGCACAGAGCGGTCAGGCTTAACTTAGGAGGCAATGTGTAAAGTATTTGTGCAACACATTAATTATAGTAACACAGTGAAAACACCACAAAAAGACTCCACACCAAGTTAAAAAAAGAAAGTATTTTTATATGATTGAAATAAGACAAAAAATGAAAAAAATCCAATGAAGACTTTTCAAGTTATGAGCTCTTCTTTAAATGCAGGAAAACTACCTGCGCTTATATTCAGGGCTATACACTAATCACCTCCTGCTGAATACATTCCTTGTCACGGATTGACAAAAGGGCGGTTTGCGGGTCAGATTGGGAGAGTAGTGCGCCAAAGGTTTTAGGGTAAGGTACTGGTGAAAGAGGCCAAAATCTCCATGCCCAAGATTGCCGGTGTGAGTGTCCTCACCTGGAACGGACACTAGTGAGTTGAGCCGCCTGCAATCGCAGTGGGCTAGGTGGACTATGCAGGTCCTAGCAGTAACAGCACCTGGTTTACTTTAGGCAGTGCGTAGCAGACGGGCTGCCGGGGTTGCTATCTCCTCCTTGGAGCCATGGTGTGTCAACTCCGTGTGGCACTGGCCTTTTGCGAGAGGGCACGGCAGACTCCCGCAGTTGGGGTTGAAGGCGGGGATGTTGCGTGGCCTCTAGACTAGTCCCCACCTGCAAAGTTTGAGAGAACATGGGTCCTTTAGTGGCAATGGAAGTTCTTCTGGGACGCAAGTTGAAGCGTTGATCTGCTTGGGGATGGATCATATTTGCATGGACCAGCTGGGCTAGGCTGACTTTGGGCACGGCGGTAGGCCTCACGATGTGCAGATGCGGCGATCTCCACCAGAAAGGGAAGACTTGGCGAATTTTAGTCGGTAGACAATACAGACGTCAGCAGACCCGGCATTCATTGTCACTACATGGCACAGACGTGTGCGAGTGTAGAAACACGGCTGCAGGCACCCTACTTAAGGGACCAGGAGTGGTTTTTGGCAGTTCAAGCAAACCAGGACTCCGGGTTGACCGAGTCCAGTAGTAGTCATCGTGAAGATGAAGTCTTTGAGGCACCTGAGACTTCTGGAACAGGGAGCAAGCCAGCAAGCCCTTGGAGTTACTTAGGTTTGGTGAGGTTGTAGAGTAGGTTCAGTCCTTCTCAATGCAAGATGCAGCAGGCAGCAGGACAATACAACAGAGCAATCTGAAAAGTGGCAGTCCCTCCTGGCAGCACAGCAATCAGCAGGCAACAGGCCAACAGAGCAAAGCAGTTAGCAAAGTGACAGGCCCTCCTGGCAGCGCAGCTCCTCTTTTTGGCAGAGTCACCTCAGGACCCGAAAGTTAACTGAATTGGGGGTGTCAGGTGTCCAATACTCATACCCAAAAGTGCTTTTGAAGTGGGGAGACATCAAAGAGGCCTTTGAACCTCACAAGGTCCCTGCCCTTACTTCCCTGGCTCCAGATGCACTACAGGGGAGTATGCAGCTCCTTGTGTGGGTACAGGCAGAAGCCCTATTCAGGTGCAAGTGTCAGCTTATACTTAAACCTATACCAGCAATACATATTAGACACAAGTCTAACACGACCATGCACACATCATGGCTCCAAATATATAGTAGGTTAAAGATTTACCACTAAATGAGAACATCCACCTTAATGAGGAACCGGAATAACCCACTTACTGGGTCTCGGCGGCGGGGGAACCGCCCAAGTCTTCCATACCCTTCATACGTAGTAAAAGGAGACACAGGAGCCTTCGTCTGCAGGAGGAACCCAGATTTATTCAAATAGCCCGGGCTATGGAACAGAGTCCCAAGCTCGTTAGAAACAAGACAGAGGAGGCTGCTGCTTTACTCCGCAGCTTACAAGCCTTTTATACTTTTTCATTCCAGTCTTTTGGCTGTTAGTCCATTGTTCAATCAGGGCAGTGTTTGCAGTTGATAACCAGGTCCAGACGATGTTTGTAGTTGGTGACCTGGTCACGGCTTGGTACTAAAATCATTGTTCACTCAGCTTGATCAAAGCACGGTCATTCAAACCATTGTCCAATCACCCTGATCAAGGCCCAGCAGTCAGACCATTGTCCAGATAACCTGATCACGATGTCAAGGATGTTTACCAGGCAGGGACCAGGAGATGGAAAACAAATCATTTACACAGCGCGTGAGTGTCTCATGGCTTTCTGTCGAACTGCAAAGAACAGGGGGTTGGGTGTGCGACAGTTCCTGGGCAGAAATGCAGGCTGCAAGATGGTTTTGGTCGTGTCAGTTAGAATTTCCTCAGGCATCAGCAGAAACGACCAGGTGGGTCGTGTGGAAGTGTTTGACACGAAATGGTAATGAAAAACAATGGAGTCCTGGTACAAATGATGCCGATCAGAAGAACACTTTTCCTCAGACCCTCCTTTTGCCATTGAGTGGCAAATACTTTAAGAAATGTCAATGTTCATAAGGCCATCGGTTTCTTGTTGAAGCATCATCATCATATTGGTGTTGTGAATGTTGGAGAGGGCACCAGCTGTTACTGTGATGGTGGCTTCAAGGACCCTGGTCAGTCCTCGTACAGCCCGACTGTTTGCCATGGGGCCCCAGAATGGAAGGAAACCTTTAAAGAAGTCCCCGGTTTCCTGGCCTGCTGTATCCTTGGCTGATATGACGCCCCTACGTGAGCGACGCAGAGCGCCCTTCATCAACAGGTGGTAACCCCCATGGGTAGAATACGTTGGTGGAAGGAGGAAGGCCAGATAGCAGGTACCAGACCAGTTACGGGGGAGCCAAGTGTAGGCGGCAGTGCCACAGATGAAATAGGTGTTGGGGGATGCCACCAGCTTCGGAGGAGATGTAGAGTTTAAAGATTTTGTGATATCACAAGTACTGGTACCAACTTTCTTAGTCCCTAGGCCATGGATGCAGACACGGCCTTGCATATTTACGACATTCACAGTGTCTTGTTCATCGGGAAGTATCCTTCTGGTGCGGAATCTGGAAAATGTTCGTCGAGTGGTTGAGTTGAATACTACCATCTCACCGAGTTCATCTGGTGATAGTAGCGATGTGGATGAGCTGGTCGGGCAAAAAGGAGCATTGGCATGGCCAGATCTGTTCCGCCAGAAGTCATCCCGAAATGTTCCAAGGGCAGAATTGGCAGTACCATTGACAGTGTAGGCCTCCTGTATCAACATCCACCATGCAAGACAAGACCCAGAGATGGAAAAGGGGTAGGGAAAGAATGGGACAGGGTGTATCATGGAATGCGGCATCAGTCCGCAAACCCAGCAGTTGGAAGTGTTCATGATCAGCTGATGATGATGCAACATTTGGATGAAGGTGTTATTGAAGAATTCTGCACGGCGGGGTAATTCGTGGGCTGGTAGCGTGTAATACTGGTGCTCTGCAGGAGTCGGGATAGGGGTTGGTGAGGTAACAGGATGGTAGATTAGTAACAGCCAACCAAGGATAGACAGGATGAGGGAGACAAAGAGCGTCACCACGGTGGCCATGAAGCATTTACTATGTCGGAGACTGACATATTGTTTCTGGATTCGAGTGTTTTGGACGGCAGCCATTGTGCTAAGCCAGGGACCTCTAGTGGCTGTCTGTGATTGGTGGTTGCTTCACTGGGCGCAGGTGCCAAGAGCCCTATGGCGTACCTTAGTCTGACACACCAGCACTACTCTCGGCCGGGGAGATCACAGCTCTACAGCCTATAGGCACTTGGCGAAGTCAAAGGGCAAGCTTTCCCTCGGGGGCGTAAGTTATATCGGTCGGAAGTAGGGACAGTATGGTCGGGAAACAATTGTTCTTGATGTTCAGCAGAGTTAAGGGAGGGTTCCACCCTTCCTTTCAGTACGCTGTCACTCTCTGCTTCTGTAGATGTAAAATGCAGTCTGGCATCGCTGAATGGGACAAATGTCGGGACTGTTTCTGTTTCTGAGTCTCCTTGTCCTTCCCTCACCCACTGATCATAGGGGAGGGGCAGAGGCACACGCCTACAGTGGGACGAATGCACCCAATTCTTCCGACCTTCTACTTTCATGGCGGTGCGGGTGGCCAGCAACACCTGACGGGGCTGTGTCCAGCGGGGTTCGAGGCTCTTAGTCCGTTGAAAATTCCTTACTAAGACCCAATCACCAGGTTGGATAACGTGCCCTGGGCCCTCGCTTTGTCAGGTATGGCCTCATGCACCTGGTGATAAAGAGTACGAAAGGTATTAGTTAGACTGTACAGATAATCAGTTAATACAGGGTATTCAACATCAGACAGTTTCTTAGGCCGCGGGACACCCCATACATTGGCAGGCCTCCCGAACACAATCTCATGGGGGGATAGCCCTATCCTGGTGTGGGCTGTCGTTCTTGTAGACAATAGGGCCAAGGGCAGAGCATCAACCCAAGTGACACCTGTCTCGGCTACTATTTTGGCCATTTTAGTTTTTATGATGCCATTGTACACCTCCACTAGACCTGCTGACTGGGGGTGGTTAGCTGCATGAAATTTTTGTTTTATGCCCAATGCTGTACAGATATATTCCATAATTTGAGCCGTAAAGTGTGTCCCGTTGTCACTCCAGACCGAGCGGGGCAAACCGAATCGTGGGAGGTACTCTTTTAATAGCATTTTGGCGGTAGTGATAGCGGTGCAGTCTTTGACGGGGTAGGCCTCCACCCATCGGCTGAAGGTACAGACCACCACTAGGACATATTTCAAATTGTTACATCGGTCCATCTGGATGTAATCCATTTGGAGGACTTCAAAAGGGAAGGTAGGAGGAGAGAATCCTCCCTTAGGAGTAACTGTGCCTTTTCCTGGGTTATACATTAGGCAAATCATGCAGGTTTTAACCAGTTTTTCAGCATATGCTGGTATCTTAGAGTTGTACCATGTAGGTTCCAACAGTTTGCATATCCCTTTTGCACTAATGTGAGCAGGACCATGGGCCATCGTAACTACTGGTAGCACATGACTGTCAGGTAACATCCATTGTCTTTCCATAGTCGTGCGGACCCAGCAACCATCAATTCCCTCCTTTGCTAATTGCTCCTTCCACACCCTTAGTTCCTCAGGAGTAGTATGGGACTGAATATCGATCACACTCTGTACTGTGTTTTCAACCATGCCCTCGTCTGCCACCCACCTAGCGGGACCTCCTACATACATTCCTTCCCTTTTCCTAAGAGCTGTTTGCCTGGCCGTCTGGTCAGCCAGGGCATTGCCTTTCCCAACATCATCTGTCACTTTCTTATGGGCCTTACATTTTATGATGGCCACCTTTCTGGGGAGTGTCAGGGAGTCTAACAATCGGTGAATTAGGGGGCCATGTTGAATCTTGGTCCCATGGGAAGTAAGGAAATTCCTTTCTTTCCATAACCTCCCGAAGTTGTGGGCCACCCCGAAGGAATATTGGCTGTCAGTATAAATATTTACCGTCATCCCTTTGCTTAACTCACAGGCTCTAGTGAGGGCCACTAATTCTGCGGCTTGAGCAGAGCACTGCGGAATCTGAGCTGTTTCTACTACTTGCTCTAATGTCGTGAGGGCGTAGGCGGCTGAGGTGTTACCATCTGGCCCTCTGAGACATGATCCGTCCACATACAGTGTACCTTCTGGTTCTGCTATCGGGGTATCCTGTAAGTCAACCCGTCCCTTCGTCTCCTCCTCTGTCCTTAATATGCAGTCATGTGGGTCTAAGCGGGCATCCTGAGTATCCAGTGGGAGTAATGTGGCGGGGTTTAGTACAGTGCATCTCTTGATGTTAATGTGGCTGGAAAAGAGTGTCAGTTCATATCCTGTGAGTCGTGCGCTAGTGAGGTACTGTGTCTTGGTGTTATTAAGGAGGGTATCTACAGAATGGGGGGCCATCAGAGTCAGGGGGAGTTCATGACGATCCCCGCACTCTGACGGACCATGAGGGCGGCCGCAGCGGTCGCCCGTAGGCATCCTGGGAGAGCCCTTGCAACAGGATCTAAGGTGGCTGAAAAATAGGCACACGGCCGATGGTGACCTCCGAACATCTGGGTCAAGACAGCGCATGCACAGCCGTCTGTCTCATGTACAAAAAGAAAAAATTGCTTGCTATAATCAGGAGTACCGAGGACTGGAGCAGTACACAGAGCCCTCTTTAAATCTTGGAAGGCCTGCGCATGCTCTCTAGTCCATGGAAAGGAACTGTCTGATATGTCTTTAGTGGTGAGGGCAAGAAGAGGTTTGACCATGGCCGAAAAGTTGGAAATCCACTGTCTACAGTATGAGGTTAGGCCTATGAAGGCTCGCACCTGCTTTTGTGTTCGTGGGGCCGTCATAGCATTGATAATGGCTACACGATCAGCGGTGAGCTGCCTTCCCTCCTTTGAGAGGAGATGACCTAAATAGGTCACCTTCTCTTGACAAAACTGAAGCTTTTTCAAAGAGACTTTGTGATTATGGAGGGCAAGGTGGCGTAACAAACAGAGAGTAGCTTCTTTACATGATGGGGCAGAATTTGCAGCAATGAGGAGGTCATCTACATATTGTAATAGTGTGGAGTTATCAGGGAGTTCCAAGGAATCTAGTTGACTTTTGAGGGCTTGACTATAGATACTGGGGCTCTCGGTGAAACCTTGAGGGGCGCGGCAGAATCTAAAGCTCCGCCCACCAAGGGAGAAACCAAAAAATGTCTGCTGTCAGGATGTATAGGAATGCTGAAAAAGCATTCTTCAGGTCTATGACAGAAAAGTGCGTTGCGTCAGAAGGGACCATCGTTAAGAGGGCTGTAATGTCGGGGACAACAGGATATTGGGACATTGTTATTTTGTTAAGGGCTCTCAGGTCAATCACGAATCTGTATATTTTAGGGGAGAGAGCATCTCCATTGGTCTTTTTAAGGACGGGAATAATGGGACTGTTACAGATATTGCCACGTGTTTCCTCCACTACGCCCTTGTCCATTAATTCAGATATTATTGTTAAAAGGGCCATTTCTCCTTCCGCGGGTAGTCGATACTGCCGGAGGCGGGGGAGAAGTGCACCTGGCTGGATGCGTACCACATGAGGGGATATGTTGAGACACCCTACATCAGTGTCTGATGATGCCCAGAGGGAGGAAGGTAAAGACTGCAATTCTGGTGGGAGGGGACCAGACAGATACATATAGGAAGCTGCGGTGGGGGAAATTGTTAGGGATACACCTTGGGGACTACATGATATGGTCGCATACAGAGCTTTCAGTAAATCCATGCCTAACAAGTTTTCACTGCAACCTGTAGTAAGGACCAAGGGAGCGTCAACATGTGCAGGGCCAATATCGAGAGGGAGGGGTTCAGAGACAGGGCTCGTCACAGGTGTTCCTGCAAAACCCACGGAGACATTTATATTGCCAGAAAGGGGTGCCTCCGGGACTGACAGACGTGCAATAGAAGACCTGGTGGCCCCAGTATCCAAAAGAAAATCCTGATCGTTCCCCACAACTGACATTTGAACATACGGGCCCCTTTGATCCACTGGAATTTGCACTCTGGTAATACCCCTTTCCTGGCTGTCCTATGCTTGGTAGGACCCTATCTCATCAACTTCGTCATAATCATCATTGTAATAAGTGCGTGTTGCTTCGTACCCATCAAACCTATTGGCCGGGCGCGGCTGGACGGGAACGTGATCCCTGGGCCTACGCTCTTTATCCTGTGGATGGGGCGGGCCATGGTCCCTAGTCGGCCTTCCCTCCCTGGGAGCGCGAGGCCGAGTCTTCCCTGTTCGGATGTTTTCTGCTAACACGGGACACTCGTCTATCCAATGGCCGTACCCCTTACAATAAGCACACTGATCTGTTTGGAGGGCTCCCGTACGTTGAGGGCTGGAGGGGGTAGACTGGCGAGCCCTCGGAGGGTGTTGGGGCTGAGGTCTGAAATTCCCACGGGCATCGGGACCTCGGGGAGGGTAAGCCTGCTGCAGAAGTGCCTTAGTCTTAAGATCCCTAACCTTCTTACTTTCCTTGTCTCTATCTTCATTCTCCCTATTCTCATGATATTGTGCCATAGCCAAGATACCAGTCATAGTTTGGGCAGACCACGTACTTTCAACTTTCTTAAGCCTGGTGGAAATCTCAGGAAGCAAGTTGCTGACAAACTTATCGACAAACACTGGGCCAGAACCTGGGGTCCGGGGATCCAAACCACTATGTCCCTTGTATTCTGTCTCAAAACGGATAAAGAAGTCAGCCACATTCTCATCTTTTCGCTGCCTACAGGCGTTTATTTTATCCCAGTTAATGACAGTTTCCGGCAAAAGTGTTTTCATAAACGTTATTATTTTACCGGGCAAAGTCAGGATGGCAGCTTCTGGTTTAGTCCCTCCTACCCTTGCTTCTTCCATAGCTTCTAGGTCAGCCCATTTACCTCCCAACGCCACTTCATGATCAGTATGTCGAATCTTGTCCCAAATTTCAGTGGGGACAACCGTACCAAAAAGTAAATCCATATCCTCAAGAACGAGAGTACCTGCAGATATAATCTGACCTAATTCTCTGTAAAAGGCAGCCGGATTCTTCCGGGGATCTGGTAATTGTTCTTTTAACTGCATTACTTCTGACCTTTTCCAAGGAACATGAACCCAAAGCCTGCGCCAGTGTGCCTCAACAACCCCTCGGCCATTATTTTGGGCATCGGTAAGTGCGTTAACAAAGACAGGGGCCGCCTCTCTCATTGGCATAGCTGTTTCTAGAGGGGTGTTGGAAAAAGCGGTCGTATCACGGAAAGCCATTAAAGCAGATATAGCGCCAAACATCCCCTCTCCCTGAACATCGCCTCTTCTTATTTGTGACCTAAGGTCCATTAATCCAGTGGGTATCTGCATAAGCGTATTCTCGAATTTTTGCATGACCAGCGTACACATGTATTCAGCCCAGGTGGTCTGTTCCATAATTGTCCACTGGGAAAAGGTGGACCATATGTCTTTAAAGGCATAAATATTCCCGTTCTTTATCCAACATTCACACTGTTGCTTCTGTAGGTCATTTTCTCGAAGGGACGAAAAGCTGATTGCAGAGCGCAAGGAGGCCAGTCGGGGGAATTCAACATTTTATATAAATCCTGCTTAACTGTAGACCACGGGGAAGTAGGAAAAGGGCGGGTAGGGGTAAAGCCGCAGGGATTGGGCGGATGGAGACTTGTTGTCATTCCCGCAGCGAGGACAGGGTTAGCGGGCGTGGTCGGTGTCATAGGAAAAATCGGGAGGGCTGGTGTGACAGGGAGAACAGTAGGAGGGGCAGTGGGGGCAGGAGTGGGCGGTGGCGGGGGGATATGTGGGGTGTGAGGCGTCAGGGCAGGGTACATTGGGGCATATGCAGGAGGGCTTTCTAGCATGGTATCAAGCAAGGAATCACCTTCTTCTCCCCCTTCCATATGGCCCTTTCTTTTCTCCTCACGAGCTGGATAACATTTTTGTACCCGGGCCCCATGCTCCCTATCGGCTATTTCTACCGATTTTGTCGTTTGATTTTGTAAATTTTCTCTGGCGTGGTCGGCCATTGACATACGTTCCTGTTTTCTTTCTTGAGCCTTCTGCTTTCTAGCTCTCTGCTCTATCTCTTTCCTCCAAAATCGGACAGATTCAAACATAGACGGGCGCGTTTTTCTTTTCATTATTTGTTCCTCTAAGTTGGCGAGAACTTGGGAATTAAAGGAGCCATAAAGTGGCCACTGTAATTCCGCGTTACTTTGTTTTGTATATTTTACCCAGAATGAGGAAAACATTATGGCAGAAGGGCCATGTTTAACATACATCGTATGGCCAGGGGTCCCTTCTGGAGGAAGCGGACAAGCCGCCTCCAGCCGGGAGTCCTGCGTACACATAAAACAACATAATTTCTTGAACTTACTACTGACTGGCATGCTTGTAAATAGATAACAGACACCGGCGGGTTTTAAAAATTCACCTCGCTTGCTTGACTTTTGCAAAGGTCAATAACAGCAGAATCATACAGACTTGGTGGGTGATCAGTCCACCCTTACCTTACAGGGGTAGTTCTCTTCTGCAGACGTAGGGCTGTGTCCTGCTCCAGAAATTATTTGCTAGGGGACTCCAGCGAGGACGCGGTCATGTGGCCCAGACCGGGTGGGGAGGAACAGCGGGCGAGTCGTTCGGCTTACCGGATTGCAAGAATCCCTCGGGTAGGGCGCCTCCGTCGGAGTCTCTCCGTGCACCTCCTCACAACCACCGGGCCTGACCTTCGTACTCGTGGAGTCCCTGTTCGGGCGCCATTTGAGGAACCGGAATAACCCACTTACTGGGTCTCGGCGGCGGGGGAACCGCCCAAGTCTTCCATACCCTTCATACGTAGTAAAAGGAGACACAGGAGCCTTCGTCTGCAGGAGGAACCCAGATTTATTCAAATAGCCCGGGCTATGGAACAGAGTCCCAAGCTCGTTAGAAACAAGACAGAGGAGGCTGCTGCTTTACTCCGCAGCTTACAAGCCTTTTATACTTTTTCATTCCAGTCTTTTGGCTGTTAGTCCATTGTTCAATCAGGGCAGTGTTTGCAGTTGATAACCAGGTCCAGACGATGTTTGTAGTTGGTGACCTGGTCAAGGCTTGGTACTAAAATCATTGTTCACTCAGCTTGATCAAAGCACGGTCATTCAAACCATTGTCCAATCACCCTGATCAAGGCCCAGCAGTCAGACCATTGTCCAGATAACCTGATCACGGTGTCAAGGATGTTTACCAGGCAGGGAGCAGGAGATGGAAAACAAATCATTTACACAGGGCGTGAGTGTCTCATGGCTTTCTGTCGAACTGCAAAGAACAGGGGGTTGGGTGTGCGACAGTTCCTGGGCAGAAATGCAGGCTGCAAGATGGTTTTTGTCGTGTCAGTTAGAATTTCCTCAGGCATCAGCAGAAACGACCAGGTGGGTCGTGTGGAAGTGTTTGACACGAAATGGTAATGAAAAACAATGGAGTCCCGGTACAAATGATGCCGATCAGAAGAACACTTTTCCTCATTAAGTTATATTCATGCCTCAACTACTCCAAAATACACAATTAGACAATTTCCTGGCACCAAAACACAGCTCCACGCCTTATAGTTGATTAATTATTTGCCACTGCAACAGCACTGTTGTATCCTCTCAACTATCCATGCATCAACCATCCTAAACATTGCAAGTTAAATATGCCACAACCACATACACATGTTGTGCCATTAAAGTCAAATAAAAGATGTAGATGTATCTAGACTCAATAACCAACACCATGCCAAGCAATGGACAACCATGTGCTAGCCCAAGAAAATCAATAGAAATACAAAGCCCTTTGTCACACCTCCATATGCATAATACCCCACACACACCCATAAAGTATTTAGCCAGCCACTAAACAGCATAACCCATTGCTAAAGAACATGTTAGCCTATTGCAACCGTACCGGCCAGGACCCAACATAACTTCTCTCTAAACCAAGCAGAATATTAACACACTATATTGACACTGGTCAACGGGAATCCCAGATCTGAAAAATGGGTGCCCAATTATGAAAGTGTTGGGGGACCGTACAACTTGTAGAAATGTCCTGCAAAATTCAAGTACACAATGTGACAACTTAATATAAAGCTATTGGGCATTTTTCAGGGGCGAAAGGGACTATGAGTGTCTTCAGGCACCACTCAGGTGCACTCTACGCCAGGACTGCTAAAGCCTCATTTATTATATTTTGGCACACGGCAGCGCAGCAAGTGATGCAGCGCGTACAATAAAAACTATTCTCCTCCCAGGTCACTTATAGGTCATCCAGGGGCAAACTATATTTCTCATATCCACATGACGATGGGGCCCATAAACATCGCCTAACACACACGCACACTCCTGGATTTCCTTTACACCTTTATGAAATTCTGTACTCCTAGGAGAAGCATGAGAACTAAATGGAGAACACCATTTATGTACCGCTGGAAGAGCCAGGATATCTTATTACCTTAATTTGTCACTTTCTTTTAGTTATTTCTTAAGATATTCCTGCTCATTGTTTTGTCGATGAATCATTCATGTAAAAAATTAGTTCATAGTGATTAAGACCAGCTGAATCACAATAACCAATTACTGATGTCACAATCATTTAGGAAAATAACCACTGAGTCATTTTGGGTTTAAAGAATCTTAAATTTTATATAATTTTTAAAAGCATGAGAAAGAATTTAATACTTTATTCAATTATTCATTCTTAAATTCAAATATTTATTAAGCATAATCAATTTATTGCAGAAAGGAAATTTTTGTCATGAAGCCAAAACCCTAATTACCTGCCTAGCTTCCTAATTTAGCCTAATGATTTCTAACCTAAGTTAAGAATTAGAAATAGCCTGATTCTCATACTCAACTGGAAAATTAAGACAGCAACAGCAACTTCAGCTCGTCAGCATCAGCTACCTGCAACCCGTCTCATCTAACAGTCTTTCAGCATCTCCCGCTCAGTAAGGGATCGATCAGGACCACCCAGCACTGGAAGCCACCAACACGACTCTCCAACTCCTCTCCTGACTGTGACTGCAACCGCGACTGACCCCCTCCCACTAAGAGTAGGCCCTCTTATACCCTAATTCTAACTTTGCTAACTAACTGTTGCAACATTAATAACACGCTTTTCTTTCATTGGTCCATGCATGTCATCTTATTCATTCTTTTAATCAAGTTCTCTTGGATTCAAGGGTCCTTGGATCATTTCCTTTCCCATACGCTCAAACATTTTTCATCCGTTTCGATCAGTACATTTGTAACTTCTTTCGATACATTCGAGAACTCCGCAGTCATTGTCCTTTCTCTTAAACTTGTTTCCCACGGGTCTTCTGCTGATCATCACGGCACACTATCAGTTCAATTAGGTCACACCAGCCTTGACCATTTCTTGCATCCTAGCGTCTCAGTAACCTCACGAGGTTTAGTTTTTTCTCCGATTTCATCCCGTGTCATGTGTCCCCTTGCGCCTGCGCACATCTTCCCACTGGCGGCCATTTTATATCGCCACTCGGTTATACTTTTAGAAGCACTAATTTGAGGCAAACAAAACATAATTAAAATAGAGAAAAATAGCCCTTTCGTTTCCCTCCCGTCATCTACGTACCCCAATTAGTTATTACCTAGCAGAAAGCAACATTTAAGCTGTTCCTTACTTACCATCACTATTGTTTTTGCAACGACACGTTTTATTTCTATGAAGCACAAACATGCATTTATTTTTAATTAGTACGCATTTATTTTTACGTTATAATTAGACACACGGACATCCATTAATAGATTATTTAGCACACATTTTGGCATGTTACCATTCCCATACATACAGTGTTGATTAATACATTTAAAACGAACATTTTATTTAATTAATTATAAAATTTGTTAGGGGTTAAATTTTTTTATTTTCCCTGCTCCATCAACTCCCCCTTTGGTGATTTTTAAATCACCACATAAAACCCAAGTCATACTTCTTTTCAGGCAGCATGTCTTTCATCCTTTGCTTTCTGTTATCTACACATCTGTTTCTTCTTCATCTTGCCTTTTAGTCTCTTTATACATGCTTTCTTTCATTTTCTCCAACTCAATTTCACCCATTTCTCTCTCTCTCTCTCTCATTATTCTGTTATTTCTTTTTATCTTATTTTGTCTTACTTTTCTTTTTATACATGTTATTACTATTTTCAATACCATGGCTAACAGTATTACTATAGTTGCTACTATTATAACTTTCCCTATCACTAGTCTACTCATTCTGGTCAACCAATTTGCTACTGAAGAAAACCCTCTACCAAGTTTTCCCAAAACACTTTCAACCTCCAGTGGAACTAGTTCTTTGTGCAAATTTGTAATATTTGTAATATACTTCTGTATATTTTCACTTTTATCAGGAATGTAAGTACAACAATGTTGGACTTTCAACATTCCACAGACTCCACCCTCTTTTGCCAAAAGAATATCAAGGGCAAGCCGATTTTGCATCACCATAGCTCTCATGGCAACCATTTCGGTATTTACCATTAAGAACCCTCCCGCAGTATCTGTAGACAAACGATCTACTACTGTGGATAACTTCCGAATTTTAAATGCATTCAAAGATATTCCCACTGCTGGTATCAATGCTCCAAAAATATCACCTACAATTTCTGAAAAACTTTCCCTCTTTCTACGTGTAAATCTATTAATCATCTTGTATGTTCCCTTTTCTTCTCTGTCCATGTGAAATTTTTTGGAAAGACCAGGCCTACATAGCAAGTTCCATACCAATGGTCCGGTAACCTGTAATAAGCTCTATTCCCACAAATATAATAGATACCTGGAAATATTGGATCTTTTCCACCTTTGAATCCCCAACCTCCCAGAATTTGATAATTGTCATGGCAGATACTGGAACCTACAAAGTAATTGTCATAGACTGTCTTATTTCTCCTAATACACAACTTTCCTGTTTGCGGCCAATCTAATGTCATTGCTGCATTTATCTTTTTCCCTTCATGATTTCCTTCCTCAAACGTCCATAAGCGTTTTCCTTCCTCTTTTATTGCTTCTTTCTGAAATTTCATTCTTCTTTCTTCAACCATTTCTAAAAATACTTTTTCTTCTTTCTTTAACTCACAGGTAAGGTTGTTACTAACTATTTCTTCTAACGTTATTTTTCTATGTTCTAAAAAGAATTCTCCTAAAACTTTTGCTGGTTTTACTTTGTTAAGTTCTGGTACTACTGGAATGTTTGCAAAAATCTTATCTATATCAGTATAATAAGATTCTAATCTACCTGTTTTATAAAATAAACTCGCTATTACACTACATGTTATTCCATAAGTTAGAGGTAGGTGATGATAAGTCACACCTTCTGATACTGATGCAGGCAACTGCATACAAACATAACAATCTCTCACATCCATTGTCTCTACATATTCATACAACAATTTTGTAAAAACATTCTTTGAAAAATCTGTTACTGACTTATCCTTATGCAACTCTGCACTACTTCTTAAAATAACTGGTTCTTTAATATTAGTTTCTTTTTCTGGTTTAGTATCATTTTTTGCTTCTATCACAGCTATACTAATAGGAATTGTGATTGCTAAAACTATCCATATGGTCATTAATAACCCTGTACAAAAGCAGCACATTTTGCACCATCTTTTTATAAACTCACATTTATCTCTTCCATCCCTATTATTTTCCATTTTTCTTTTTCTATTTGTTAAGTTTCAGAAAATTGTGTCACTACACCTCAGAAATGACTTAGATGCCACTCTGCTCTCAAAAGTCTTTGCTTGGTACTTTCTTTAATTCTCTCCAGAATTCTTTCGTTGTCACATCCGGTGGTTTGTCACATCCAGTAAAATTGTCATGTCCGGCAGAAGCACTATAAGTCTTCACTTCAAGTTTGTTGCATCTCACCTTTTCCCATCCGACTTCTCAGTCTCTGGTTCTCGTGAGTGTTTTCTTCTTCTTCTTTGTAATCTGTTAGTGCAATATACAGCCACTCAGGTGACTTATACTTTGCATTCACTTTCTTTGTCCTTTTGGACTTTTGTAATCTTTTTCCACTTGGTTTTTCTTGTCCCTTTTGACTTGTTACTTCATTTACTTGCTCAGCACCTTCGTCTCCCGCTCTTATTATTCTATATCTCAATTTCCTTATATAGCTGTTGGGCCAATTATCTCCTTTTCTTGGCCTTTTGGCTTCACCTTCTCTTTCTTCTCTTTCTGATTTCCAATTTCTTTTTCTTGATTCAGTTTTTGCTTTTTCCTCTTCTCCACTTTCTTCTGTTTCTGTTTCAACTGTTTCACTATTGTCTCTTATTTTGAAACTTATAATCTCGTCATCTCCTACTGGTGGATCTGTCTTCTCCTTCTTGTTTTCCCTTATTACTGTCCCTCCTCGGTGTTCTTCCGATTTGGTGTTTTTCTCCCTTTCTACTTCTAAATTTCCCTGTTCTTCTGTTTCTCTATCTGTCCCTATTGCTCCTCGGGGTTCTTCTCGATTTTCTAACTTTTTGTGTACTTCTTTCCCTACTTCATCTATTAATATTGTTTCTGAAGGATTTCCACCATAACTTGTACTTGGTTGTTCATCTAACTCAATTTCTTGCTCAGTTTCTTCTCTAATTGGTTTATAACCCCAAGTTTTCCTTAGGAATTCTTCACGGTTTTCAACTGAATCATCAGAGTCTGAAGTTGTGTCAGATATTTCCAGATGTCGACTTACAGGTCGATCTTCAAGTTCTGGAATTTCTGAATTTCTTTCTTCTTCTTCTTCTTCCTCTTCTTCTCTAGAGGTACTCGCAGTTGGGGTTTCCAGATGTCGACTTTCAGGTCGATCTTCAAGTTCTGGCACCCTTTCTCTTATCTTTGTTGTCCCAGCCGTTAAACTTTTATCCCACACTTCCAGACGCCGACTCACATGTCGATCTGTAGGTTCTGGAACTCTGATTGTGTGGCTGGCATGAACCCAGTTTTTCACTCCTGCACACTTGACGGCAGTCGTTGTCACCAGGATTACCTGTCGTGGCTCGTCCCAACGAGGAACTAGACAGTTTCTTCTCCTGTGGACTTTTATGCGGACCCAGTCTCCTGGATTCAAGTCGTGGGCTGGTTTTCTTTCAAGAGTGGTCGCATCCGGTCCAACCTGATGAAACACAGAACGCACCACATCAGCCAGTCCCTTGCAATAATCCAGTACTAGATCATCAGTTATAGTTAATAACTTGTTGACAGGTACGTGTGCTTGTCTCATTGCTCGTCCCATGATCATCTCATGAGGACTGAGTCCAGTTTTCTTTTCAGGGATGCTTCTGATGGTCATCAGAACAAGAGGCAGTGCATCCGGCCATTTGAGTCCTGTAGCTTGACACATTTTTCCCAATCTGTTTTTAATTGTTCCATTAATCTGCTCTACTACCCCAGAAGCCTCTGGTCTGTAAGCACAATGTAGTTTTTGTTTAATACTCAATGCTTCACAAATCAATTGGATCAACTCATTTTGAAAATGTGTTCCTCTATCTGTCTCAACCGTGACTGGAAAACCATACCTTGGAATGAACTCTCGCAGCATAAGTTTTGCCACTGTTGTTCCATCATTCCTTCTTGTGGGGTATGCCTCCACCCAACGAGAGAACAAACAGACGACCACTAGAACATATCTTAGTCTGTTACTAGGGGGCATCTCGATAAAGTCTAACTGCATTCTAGTGAATGGACCTCCTTCTCGTCCTATTGTTCCTAGACTCACTACTGTCTTTCTTCCTGGGTTAAACTGTTGACAAATAAGACATCTTTGACAAAGACTTTCAGCAATGGCTCTGAATTTTGGGTTATACCAGGTTTGTCTAAAAAGTCTGATCATTGCATCTCTCCCAATATGAGCTTGTCCATGGTACATCCGTGCCATGTCTGCAATCATGCTATCAGGCATAACTGGTCTTTCATCTCTGTATACCCACACACCATTATTTTCCTGTCTTCTACATCCTGCTTTTATCCAGTAATCTTTTTCCTCATCTCTTGCAGTTTCTTGTAACTGCCTTACTTCATCCCATGTCTCGACAGTATTAGTGAAAAGCAAAGGACAAGAGACATGCTCCCTTTCTCTATTTTTGTTCATGGACGCCATGTTCTCCGCACAATATTTAGCGATCTCATCAGCATAATTATTGCCGACCGCTATGTAATCTTCGTTTTTCTTATGCGCTTTGCACTTCACTACAGCTATTTGTTTAGGCAACTGTATCGCCTCAAGCAGTTTTTTAACATAATCTCCATTTCTGATAGGTGTTCCTGCAGATGTCAAAAATCCTCTTTGTGACCAAATCTGACCAAAATCATGTACGATGCCGAAACCATATTGGCTATCGGTCACAATCGTGACTCGTACATTTTTCCCCAATTTACATGCTTGAATCAAAGCAATCAGTTCCGCAACTTGTGCAGACCTAACTCCTTTCAGACAAGACGCTTCCATCACAGTTGCCACTGTGCATACTGCGTAAGCTGCGCTTAAAACTCCTTCTTTTGTTCGCAAGCATGAGCCATCCACAAACATGACATAATCAGATTCCTTTAACGGTTCATCTTTTATGTCAGCTCTTGGTTTCGTGCAATATTCCAGCACGTTCAGACAATCATGATCTACTTCGTCCTGTTCAATTATATTTTCTTCATCTGGTAATGATGTAGAAGGATTTACATTCATGCATCTATCTATGGTCACATTTTCAGCGCTCAAGATGACTTTTTCGTACTTAGTCAGCCGACTATGTGTCATGTACTGTGTTTTTGTTCTTGTCAAAAGAATTTCTACTGAATGGGGAACATATACTCTCAGTGGATACCCCATCACTATACCTTCACTTTGTTCCAGACTTACACAAGTAGCAGCAACTGCTTTCAGACATCCAGGCAATGCTTTTGCTATAGGATCTAAAACAGCTGAAAAATAAGCGATTGGTCTTTTCATTGTCCCGTGTTTTTGTACCAGTACTGAAAATGCACATCCATCTCTTTCACTGCAGTACAACTCAAAGTCCTTCTCATAATCAGGCATGCCTAAAGCAGGGGCCTCACACAGTTTCTTTTTCAATTCTTTGAAAGATTTCATTTCTTCTTTGTTTAACTCAAAAGGGTCTTTTACATCTTTCTTGGTCAATTTTTGTAAGGGTTTTGCAATCAAAGAGAAACCACTTATCCACTGTCGACAATATCCAACCATTCCCAAAAACATTCTTACCTCTCTCTGAGTCATTGGTGCTCTCATTCCTTGAATCATTCTTACTCTTTCCGTCGCTATCTTTCGTACTCCTTTCTCAATTTTATGCCCTAAATACTGGACTTCTTTCTGACAAAACTGTAATTTTGAAGGAGACACTTTATGTCCTCTTTTCTCTAAATGGTTCAGTAAAGCAATTGTGTCACTTACACATGCTTCTTTGGTTTTCGATGCCACCAATAGGTCATCGATATGCTGCACCATCACTGATTTTTCTGGCATTTTCAAATCTTCCAGAGATTTCTTTAGAATCTGATTAAAGATTGAGGGGCTTTCTGTATACCCCTGAGGAATTCGGCACCATGCCAAAATACGCTCTCCGAACCGGAACGCAAATAATGGCTGGCTATCTGGATGCAAAGGAATAGAGAAAAATGCGTGACACAAATCTATCACAGTGTACCACTCAGCTTCATGTGGAATTTGATATAGAATTACTGCAGGGTTTGGCACTATTGGACAACATGGTACAACTATTTTGTTGATCTTTCTCAAATCCTGTACTATTCTATATGTTCCATTTGGCTTTTTCAGTCCCATAATAGGTGAATTACATGGACTGCTCATGATTTCTTTTAGAATTCCCTGTTCAATCATCTTATTTATCACAGGAGTTATTCCTTCAATTATTTCTGGAGTTAATTTGTACTGTGGCGTGTTCGGGTAAGTTGTCCCTTCTTTCACTGTCACTTTTACGGGATCAACTTCTCTCATTAATCCAATGTCTTCTCCTGTAAAATCCCACACACTTTCTTTTACTGCACCTTTTAGTTCTTCTGGAAGTTTTTCTGCATCAAATGCAGGAAACAAACCATTCGTTTCAGGTTCCTGATTCATCAAAGTTACTTTATACAAAACATCTTCATCTGAAGTCTGAAAACCAATTCCATCTGGCGTACAATAAATTGTGCAATTCATCTTGCATAAAAGGTCACGACCTAAAAGATTTACAGGACTACAATCGCACACTACAAATTTATGCATTTTGCTAAAAGAACCAATTTTTACTTCCACCAATTCAGTAAGTGGGGTTTTAATCTGCTGATTGGCTACTCCTACCACTTGGATGTATTCACCTGAGAGAGGAAGGTTTGGAATTTCCACTGATCTAACAGTAGAACGGGTAGCTCCAGTATCGACAAGGAATGTTACGTTTGCACCATTCACTTCTCCATCCACAAAGGGACCAGACTGATCTACCTCTAGAGTTGCGCCAAGCACGCACTCTTTCCCCTCTCCTGCGCACCGTCAGAATCTTTCATCCGGGTCATCCTCACTCTGACGCAACAAATACTGAGAAATGTTAGCTGCTCGCGGCAACTGTGTTACCTGCTCTCCTCCGTAGAATCCTGTTTCTGTACTGTATCTTTGCTGGTTAACAGTGTTGGGAAGTGGTGGTTGCGGCACCTGACTTTGTTGAACAACTACCTCATTCTGCACCTGTGGAGTTAATGATTGATGTTCCGGATTAGGTTTAGGTGGGAACTTACACTCGTTTCTCCAATGCCCTAATTTTCCGCAATTATGACATGGCCATTTCTTCTTTGCCTCTTCTAGACTCACTTGACCCTTTCCTTTACCTATGTTTGGTCGCATTTTATTCTGTCCTGATTCGTTTCCATTATTATTGTCCAATTGAGCTTCTTGTTTTTCTGCCACCTTCACTTGTGCCCACATTGCCTTCTCTTTCAACTTACGCTGTTTACTCTCTATTTCATCACTACAATACTTAGCATATCTCAGTACCTCATCTACACTTCCATTCTGCCAGTTTATCATGTGTTGCTTAATCATATCACTTATTTCTTGTTTCAGGCCAAACACAAATCGGTATACAAAATGACTCATGTCCTTTTCACTCAACTCCTCATAACCACTATACTGCTTGAAAACCAATAACAATCGCTCATAATATGCATGTACAGACTCCTTACTTTCCTGTGTAGTTCTATCAATTTTTACCCAATCTGTCTCTTTAGGAGGAATCTTATTCTTCAAAAAGGTAATCACCTTATCGTACTTCTTCATCACATCAGGACCTGGAGCTCCTGTCTTAGGATCTCTTGGATATTCTGTAGTTGGCCAGTCAACTGTAATCTTACATTCTGACCACAAATCTGTTGGTACCACTATGTCAAACAATCCATCTAAATCTATCCACAACACTTTTGAGACTTTTACAAACCTCTCTACTTGTCGGTACCACTCAACTGGCTTCTCTCTTAACTTTGGAAAGTCATTGGTAAATGACAGTATGTCCTGCCTAGTCCAGGGAACATGCACGTAACTACCACCTGGAGTTTCTCTCATGGGGTATTCTTTGGCAACAGATTCTTTTTCAGTTATCATAAAGGCCAATGAACCTTTGTCTGTACTTTTCTCATTCTTCTTTGTCCATCTAACCTTCCATCTGTCCACATCACCCCATTTTCTCAACAACACAATTAACTCCTTTATCTGTGTCAGCCTTCCTGCCGTGTTCAAATTTTCAATATCTTTTTCACAAAAGTCTACTCTGTATGGTTTCTGCAACGTTTTCACTTTTGCAAAGTCTATTCCAATCTCACTAGCCACTTCTTCTAGTTTGTCATGTAAATTCTTTGCCCTCCATGTAATACTTTTGCACAGAAACATTATTTCATCATCCTGATAATTTTTTATCTTTTCGGTACCAATCGTTCCTAGAATTAATTCTTCCATGTCTATTTTTAATCTGATTACATCTAATGGTTTTTCTTCTGTTTCTTTTATTTTAAATGCTTTCATCCACTCATTTAACTCATCAGGAGTCGGACCTATGGGTGTATTATTTAGTTCTATCCAATTACCACTCTTTTCAGGCGTTTCTGTTGCAGATTCTGTTACCATATGCATTTTCCTACCATTGCACTCATTCACCGTTAAATTTGTAGGTGGACTTGGTCTGTAAGTACTAGCCAAATTACTTGTACTTGCACTTTGTTCCATCCTTTCTTTTTCTCTCTGAAATTGTGAACTCATGGGAATCACCAAAGATCGTTCATCAATTTTCTGATTCTCAAAAACGGGTATTACTGGACCTATTGTTACAGGCACAGTAACTGCTTCCATATTTTTCGTTAATTCTCTAATTTTCTCAGTTAGTTCTTTTGTTGTCCTTGCCAATTCGCTTGCATTGTCGCTTTCTATTCCTTCATTTTGAGAAGTTCTCATTTGTTCTTGTGACCTATTTACATCAATTCTCTTTTCCGGGCTTTTATTTTGCATAGTCTCTATTAGCGGCGCATTTGGTGTCACCACTGTAGAACTCTGCTGATACGGAGGTGGATTTCTATTTAAAATATCTTCCAGCAACTCGTCATCCGTTTCGCTCTCATGCATATACTTTTCTCTCTCTATATGTTTCTTTTTCTCAGTCCGCTTTTTCTTAGTCCCTTCCTCAACTGTAAAAGCTGGAAACAAACCTCCTGTCATGTTAGCACATCTCCATCGTTTTATTCTGTCCTCATGATTTACTCCCCACAATCTTCCAGGCATAAACTCATGATCTCTCATTCCTCTGAATCTCTCTCTGTTCATACATCTCATCTTCCCATTCCGTCAAAGCCTCAAACTGTGTTGGTCTAGGTCTAGGTTCCAACTTACACATTTTTTCTCGCAAGTTTCGCAAAACCGCTACACTAAATGATCCATTCTCAGGGAAAGCCAAAGCACCATCATTCTTTGTATATTTAGCCCAATTTTCCAACCATATGCACGTATGATATCCATATTTCAGCATCATATGTGAAGCTGCTGATTTCGGCGGAGGAATTACTTGTCCCTCTCTAGTCACAACCTTTTTGTCTTTCTTAAAGAAATTCTTCAATTTCGTCGTCCATGACGTTCTCTCCCTTTCATACTCGTAATACGGCATGTTTTCTATTTGTTTTCTCTTTACTCTAACGCTGTTCTGTATACGGAACTTCGACCAATTACAGCGCGACTCACACTAACGTACCAATCAGAACAATTCCCACCGTCCGTGAACCAACCAATCCTAGCGCGGCACTTTTCTACGTCACTCCTGCTCTGTATTCACGTGACTAGCGCACTATCCAATCCTAGCGCGGCACTGTTCCACGTCACTTCTACTCTTTACCCCT
This sequence comes from Calotriton arnoldi, assembly GCA_963921515.1. Taxonomy (NCBI): domain Eukaryota; kingdom Metazoa; phylum Chordata; class Amphibia; order Caudata; family Salamandridae; genus Calotriton; species Calotriton arnoldi. Next base: position 78,142 of record CAWUFW010015125.1, on the reverse strand, counting down.
CCTTTACAAAATTTATCGGCAATTTTTCTTTTCGCTGTTTTCTTCGTTAGTTACAACAATTAAAACAATTCCATAGTCTGATTCGCTAAACAAAAGTGACAGCTTTGTCCTTTTACACAAGAATCCTGTATTTCCAGTAGGCAGCGCTTACCTCTACCCTACCACAGAATTATTTACTCTCGCCGATAAAGTAGCACTTCCCTCTACCTTACCCTTCTTTCAAACAAACAATTTACTCGTTTCTCTGGGGATAAGACACATGTGGAGACTAGGCTCCTGAGAATTAAGGCCAAAGTTTCACAAGTAAACGTGATTTGCTATCTCAATTACACACTTTTCGTACAGAAAATCCCTAACATAACACAACCTGCGTTATTACCAAAATGAATTCAGACCATGTACCAAATTCCATGTGACTTCTCTTGCCACACGTGTTCCACTTCCTACATCCCAGAAGCGTGAAAACTCACATATAACATAACGTGACTCAACATATAGTGTTAGTCATCAAAAATAATCAATAATCAATAAACAATAATCACTAAACTAATCTATAGAAAACCATAACTCTGCTACCAAGAAATCTGATGCAGCGCGTACAATAAAAACTATTCTCCTCCCAGGTCACTTATAGGTCATCCAGGGGCAAACTATATTTCTCATATCCACATGACGATGGGGCCCATAAACATCGCCTAACACACACGCACACTCCTGGATTTCCTTTACACCTTTATGAAATTCTGTACTCCTAGGAGAAGCATGAGAACTAAATGGAGAACACCATTTATGTACCGCTGGAAGAGCCAGGATATCTTATTACCTTAATTTGTCACTTTCTTTTAGTTATTTCTTAAGATATTCCTGCTCATTGTTTTGTCGATGAATCATTCATGTAAAAAATTAGTTCATAGTGATTAAGACCAGCTGAATCACAATAACCAATTACTGATGTCACAATCATTTAGGAAAATAACCACTGAGTCATTTTGGGTTTAAAGAATCTTAAATTTTATATAATTTTTAAAAGCATGAGAAAGAATTTAATACTTTATTCAATTATTCATTCTTAAATTCAAATATTTATTAAGCATAATCAATTTATTGCAGAAAGGAAATTTTTGTCATGAAGCCAAAACCCTAATTACCTGCCTAGCTTCCTAATTTAGCCTAATGATTTCTAACCTAAGTTAAGAATTAGAAATAGCCTGATTCTCATACTCAACTGGAAAATTAAGACAGCAACAGCAACTTCAGCTCGTCAGCATCAGCTACCTGCAACCCGTCTCATCTAACAGTCTTTCAGCATCTCCCGCTCAGTAAGGGATCGATCAGGACCACCCAGCACTGGAAGCCACCAACACGACTCTCCAACTCCTCTCCTGACTGTGACTGCAACCGCGACTGACCCCCTCCCACTAAGAGTAGGCCCTCTTATACCCTAATTCTAACTTTGCTAACTAACTGTTGCAACATTAATAACACGCTTTTCTTTCATTGGTCCATGCATGTCATCTTATTCATTCTTTTAATCAAGTTCTCTTGGATTCAAGGGTCCTTGGATCATTTCCTTTCCCATACGCTCAAACATTTTTCATCCGTTTCGATCAGTACATTTGTAACTTCTTTCGATACATTCGAGAACTCCGCAGTCATTGTCCTTTCTCTTAAACTTGTTTCCCACGGGTCTTCTGCTGATCATCACGGCACACTATCAGTTCAATTAGGTCACACCAGCCTTGACCATTTCTTGCATCCTAGCGTCTCAGTAACCTCACGAGGTTTAGTTTTTTCTCCGATTTCATCCCGTGTCATGTGTCCCCTTGCGCCTGCGCACATCTTCCCACTGGCGGCCATTTTATATCGCCACTCGGTTATACTTTTAGAAGCACTAATTTGAGGCAAACAAAACATAATTAAAATAGAGAAAAATAGCCCTTTCGTTTCCCTCCCGTCGTCTACGTACCCCAATTAGTTATTACCTAGCAGAAAGCAACATTTAAGCTGTTCCTTACTTACCATCACTATTGTTTTTGCAACGACACGTTTTATTTCTATGAAGCACAAACATGCATTTATTTTTAATTAGTACGCATTTATTTTTACGTTATAATTAGACACACGGACATCCATTAATAGATTATTTAGCACACATTTTTGGCATGTTACCATTCCCATACATACAGTGTTGATTAATACATTTAAAACGAACATTTTATTTAATTAATTATAAAATTTGTTAGGGTTAATTTTTTTTATTTTCCCTGCTCCATCACAAGCTTCCCTGCTGCACTGCTGTGCGTCAAAATGAAAGGGCAGGAATGCACCGTATCTACAGGATATGGCACATTCTTGTCCTTCTCCCCTGTGCCGTCACACAAACAGAAGCCGTGTACCAATGCAGACACTCTTGCGTCATGTTGCAAGGGTGCGTGCATTGCGGGATGATTGTTTTTGTGCAGGAAGGGCAGTGCTTAGTTTGTACAAAAATAAGTTGCAGGGCACTCATCAGGAGGCCGCTGCAGCTTGCACCACACATTGCCCCTCCCAGCCCTTCCAATGGCAGTACCAACACAACTACTAACCATCACATTCCTACAAGTGTGACAATTCAACCTATTCCAGGCCCCCAAAGCTATAAGAATGGCTTCGGAGGCAGTCAAGAGTCATTTGTACTGTATATTGAATTAATAAACAACTGTTGTGCTCATTTTTAAATTAGACAGCCAGCGCCACCATATGGCAGACAGTTACAAGCCCCAGTGTTGACAATTAAGTGGCGGAGGTGAGCAACAGAAACCACCAGCTCAAATTAAGCACTGAGGAAGGGACACCTTCCTGCACAAAAACAATAATTGATGGTATTTTCCTCTTTCTATGCGTGCTGCAGAATGCAGCATGCATAGAAAGAGGAAAAATCGAGAAGAAATAAAAGTGTTTCTCCTCATTTCGCCACTCCTACGCCTGCCCTGGGGAGGCGTACGATTCTGACGCATTTCCAGCTTTACTAAATGTTGCAAATCTGGGAATGTGTCAGGTTTCATGGATGGTGCAAGGGAACACCCCGAGCAACACCCATGGCAAAGTAATGCGTGAAAGGGGCCCATATTTAAAAAGGCCATGAAAAGTCACGCAGGGTGACTTTACGTGGTCTTGTAGATATGGCCAAAGCCCATTGCGCTGCCGGTGCATCAAAAAAAGTGACACACGGTTGGCCCAATGGGCTTGTAAACGAGGCCCCTAGTCCCGTAGGGCATGCCCTCAGGAGCCAATTCAATGACAAGCATAAGGAAGAGACAAAAACCAGAATTCAAAGAGATGGAGTAAGGGTCCAGGTCATTGTACTTCCTCTTCCCTTCTGATAGCTACATGGTCATATTTCATATATATTGTTGCCTTCAGTATTTTCGGGAACTTCACTTCCTTCTTGGACTGAAAAACAGTGTTAAGTGACATGGTGCGTGCATGTCAGGTGTGAGAGAGCACGTCATCTGTCATTCGATACTAGAGTACTTTGTACTTTCAGCTAGTCTGAAACGCAGCTTCTTCCTGACTGGAGTGAAGGGCGGGAATTATTGCCCTATTTCTAGAAACGTTACACTTGCTTCCTGCTAGGAAAGACGTTGGCCTCGATGTATCAAAAGGTTTTTCGGTTGCAAAGCCTGTGGCAGGGTTTGCAACGGAAAGAAAGAGAAGCGCGCAATGTATCAAAGTACATTGCAAGTCGTAATTGTTATTGCATTTTGCAATCGACACATTGATGAGAGTTCCTGCGACTCGCATGGAAAAGATGAAAACCAACGGGCAATCCCCCTTCCCTTGCGGTTTTCAAGAAAAAATCTATCAAAGGTTTGCGACCTCTGTTGGTCACAAAGCATTGAAAGTTTACTTACGGCCCTTGCAGTTGGTAACCATTTCCAAGATGGCAACTAGCCGGAAGGGGCAGCTTCCACTGTGCTAAATACTGATAGCTACAGGCATCAAGGGGAGCAGAGAGTGGACTGCTACATGCTCCCCAGATTTCTCTTACCCAATCTGGCAGCACTTGAGCATTGCAGCCCCTGTTGCTTTAAGGAGCAGGGGTTGCAATTCCTGGACACTGAGAGGAAATGCAGAGACTGGGGTCTGATGCCCCTGGCATTGGCCCCCATCTATGCATCCACAGCTGCAGACAGGGATCTGGGGAGCCAGTCCTGCTTCACACATACTGATGAGGAGGGATTGTAGGCCCGTAGGCCGCGCTATAGTGCTACACCTGGCAAAGTGTGAGGAATTGCCCAGGTGGCATTGCAGATAAAGCACAAACACAACGCTTCGATGAACACACGCCAGCGACATAGTTGTCCCAATGTATTTAGCGTGTCCACTGCCTGTGATGGAAGTGTACACACAATCTGTTTGCAGTAAAACCAATAGGATTCTCTTACACAGATACAGTTCAGGTTGGCATGTGGAAAAAACAAGATAACACACATCCCCCCTGCTGCGGCGCTTTTTGTAGGCTACACTACATTGCCCTCAACCCACACGAATTGTCTGATTACTTACTTTGGGTTTATATTGGAAACTATGAGGCCTGACCTGTCTGTTCTCAGATGGTGTGTGCACCCAGCACTGCACAGTGGAGGCCATGCCTGAGGCATGCATTGCAAACTCCATGAATGACCCTCCTGTGCAATTAGACAAACGACCTTGGACTATAGCATGCATCTCAGGGACTCAGGGTATTATTGTAAGTTCCCGCCTATACGAAGCAATACTAGAGCAAAACATTAGCACTTGATAGATTTGCCAAACAGAAGCAGATTCCGTTACAGCAATAAAACAACAAAAGGATTAAGCCATAGTATTAACGTCAGCGAGGCTGTGTTAAATAGGAGCCTGGATTTGTGTTGGCACCGGTGCTGGTGTTTGGCTGTCAGCAGAACCAGGGTCTCTGAGCAACTCGACAAAATGGTAGATTTATTTCCTACAGCAGGTCTTGATTTAATGCCCATGGCTGACACTGCAGTGATAGGGAGGGGCGGAGGGGGGGAGAGTAGGCAGGGGGCAGAAATTGCTGCGCTGGAGGGCGATGCCAGGCGTTCTGTGAGCATGACCACCTTCACAGAGAGGAAATCTGTCATCTTATTCAATAAAATGTTGTGCCGTTTTCGAAATCTCTCTGGGTCTGCCTCGTTCTCTTTTTGTTACTTTCTCACTCTTAACTTATTTTTCTCACTACTGGTCACTCTCTCCCTCTTTCTGCCTTTGGTTATTTCTATTTCTGTCTTTTGCTCATGCCTTGCAGCACTTTCACTTTCCCTCTCCCCTCTTTTTGCTTTTCCTGTTCACAGTTCATTCCTTTGTCTGCATGTCTCTACTTCTCTATTTCTGTCTTACCGCTTTTTTCTTACTCTCTCTCCCGCTGTCTCAGTCTGTCTCTCTTTCACCCATATTTCTGTCTGTAACCAATATTTCTGTACTCGCCCACTTTCTCTACCTTTTTAACTTTCTCCCTCTGTCTGGGTATTTCTCCCCATTCTCTGCCTCTGTTCCTCTCTCTTCCATCTTTTCTGGCTATCTCTGTTTCTTGCCATTCTGTGTTTATCTGTCTCTATCCATCTCTCTGTTTCGTACTCTTCTGCTCGCCCTCTCGTTTCCTCCTTTTCTTTCTCTCACTTCTCTCCTTTGCACTCTCTCTCTTTTTGTTTTTTTCTTGCTTGTAGTCTGCTTCTGCTATTGTCTATCTGTGTATTTTTTTGCATGTGGTAAGTGGAGGGAGCTCTACATGGTACGAGAGAAGGTGCAAAGAAACTGAATACTGCACAATTAGTGAGGTGCGTAAATGGATACTGAAAGTAACTTGGAGCCAGATATTTTATACAAACCTATTTTCTTGTGTTCTCCTTCCTGTTTTGTTTTCCCTTTAGGGTGACAATGTTGATGCTGCCAGTGTTACATCTGCTCATACAACTGATACATTGGTCTTCTTGCTTACAGGGTAAGATGGATTGATTGAGTGTACTGCTGTGGAGATAATGTAGACTTTGAAGCAAATGTGGTTGGGAAGAGGGAGCCAGTGGAGCTCTCGAGAGATGTCATGATCTTTTTTGCTTTTTGAACTTCTTTAATTCTTTGATGAGTTGGACCGCAGCTTGGAGGACATCCCTTTAGGGTGATCCAGTGGTATTCTTGGACTACCAGTCTGAAATGTGTAGCTTCCATTGAGGTGTTTCAGAACAAGTGTTTAGACTGGAGATATTAAGTCTGATTATGGGAGAAATGCTATCATTTTCTGGATCAGGGAGTATTCATGTCAAGATGTTATGTTGTCTTCACTGTGTGGGTTCTCAATCTGAAGATTGCATCACTGTACAAATAAAGAGATGTGACACTGTCAACAACGTGAGGTGAAGATGTTGATGTTCATTGCTGCTAGTCATCCATGAACTAGTGCTTCCTTGTCTTCACTGGTGAGGAGCATAAACTCCATTTTCAAATTGTTGTATCTAAGTAGACTGTCAACATCCCAGTTTTGTTTGTGTCAAGACAATCCTTTAGAGTATCATGGCAGACCCAGATGAGACCTTCAAGAAGAGCTGTATATCCTCTAAGTGCTTATCCATAATGAATCTCTTGCTAGCCAAGAGAAATTTAAAGGGTTCCCTTTGGAGTCCAAAGGATGTTGGCAACTGGATGGACCCTTGGGAGATGCCACAGGTGATGAAAAGAGTCCACGCTCTAGTGGAGTTCATCTGGATGAACTGTGATCTATTTTCTAGTAGAATGTGAACCACAGTGGGAGGGTACTGTTAAGTGACTTTCTTGATTTCTTTAGGACAGTGCGCTGAGCATGGCTTGGTATATGACTGAGGTGCACAGCAAGTATGCAGTGGGCCATAAAGCATACAAGGGAAATGTGTCCCCCAGATTCATCGAAAAAGACAATGATTTCTGTGTACTGGGCCCCTCATACCCATGACCACTTACCAAACCCATAACAACACTGCAAAGCCTCAATTGGCCTGGGATATTCAGCCTCTTGTCACTTCATAGTTACCACATTACATCTTGCGTACCACATGGTCATGAGTCATCCTTTGCTGGATCTTTCATTGACAACCTCATTTGTGTTCAAAGTTTTCCTTTTTCTCATTCACATTCTCTCTTGCTATCTCTCTCCCTCTCTCTATTACTTACTACCTCTTTTTATCTCCCTCTCACCCTCTAGTATTCTCACTTACTCTGTCTGTTTGTCTCTTTTACTCTCTGAATCTAAGGGTCCAATTTAATTCTTGGCTGACCCAACAGACATTTCTAGCATTGGCAGAAATCACCATCATGGCGGTTCCTATCAAAGTATTGTACGTTTGACAGACAGCTCCGTCAACATGACAGAGCTGTACAGTAAACTTACACTGTTTTTTTTTTATTTTCAAACAGAAAACCCCAAAGCAGGATTTTATTTTTGAAGGGAAAAAAAAAAAACAATCTTTCCCGCGACATGGGAGTTTCCTCCAAAAGCGAGGAGGGCATTGGGCACTTTTCAATGCCCCTTACCACCAGATATTTCCTGGCGGTAACGGGAATCGAAAATCAGTTGTATGCTTGCCCATCTAAATTAGGTGGATGGACCTACAGCCAAACCTCTGACGGCCCATACTCCATCTGGAGGGGTTTAACCACAGCAGAGACAGAATAGTCTCTGCCATTGTCAAAGCTATACTTCACCAGATTCTAAATCAGGCGGGAGGAACATAATGTTGGTGGGGTCGCCGTTGTGACAGAGTTCCCGCTCCGCCAACATTTAAATCAGGCCTTAAATCTCTTTATGTCTTTCGCTACCTCTTTCTCTCCCTATCACTAAATGCCATTCAATTTGATAATGTTTTTTAGGCTTCGCTTGCTTGCAAAGCACTGTGGTTCATAGATAATGCAGTATAGCTTAATATACATGTCTTAACGGATGGTCTCTCTTTCTCTTGCTTTTGCTTAATATATCTCTCTTGCTCTCCTTCCCGCTGCACCATTCTCCCTGAGTCTCATTTCCTCTCTCTAACTCTCTGTCTCTCTGATTCTCTCTTTGTCTCGCTCCCTTGCTTTATTTTCCTCTTGCTTCGCCCCTCTTTTTCTCCATCTCTCTTTGCATTGCCCTTTTTTTGTTCCTGTTGTTCTCCCTCCCTCTTTCTCTCTGTGTATCTCTCTTTATCTCTGTCTCAAGACGGCAACTCAATTGCCCATTCACTACTCCAAGTCCAAAGGATTTTCAGACGAATGTCTCCTGTCACGAGCGCGAAGATAAAGAACCTTAATAAAGCAGCTACAGAACGTCCTTCATCACAATTAAAACTCCCAGCATCAGTCAGCGAGGCAGACGCCTCAGATACCGACATGTTTCCTACATGCGGGGTTTCCTGTGTTCAGACTGGCCAGATCTGTGACGCAACCATGAAACGTGACAGCGTTTGATGCAACGGAGTCAACGCATCCGAGCAGCAAGCGAGGCCTCACTCCTGCAGGCAGCGCACTGAAGCCCTGGGGACTGTCTTTGCCTCTATTACTAGAGCCGACTACATTTTCCTCCGCATATTTTTTTAGTTTTTTGTTGCAGAATTCATCTACCTTGGGCAACATAATATATTTCAGAGAAAAAGCGAGACCCTGGAGAGAGTTTTCTCTTCAATTGAATTATCTTGTAACCTACTAAAAAAGCTATCATCGCCTTTACAAGGCGCTGCTCGTCTGCCCGACAAAAAGAACGCCTGTGAGGCGCCACACGAGGACGCGCTATTCATGATAGCTCCTCTTTCAGCCAAAGTAGAACACGGTGTTCAGATATATTTATTGAACACCCAAGGTTGAGCGGTGGATCAATGGTGTCTTCCCACTTCTCACTTACTTTAGCTGTGGAAACTGCAGACTGTAATATTTTTTGTAGCAGTAAGAGACTCAGCTTTCAACACGAAGACGCGGCTGTGCGCTAGAATGTGTTTTTATTTAATTGTATTTAGAATTTTCTATTATCATGGTGGGTGCATATGAAGCAATGACCTTACCGCCAGACCAACAGACCACTGTAGGCAACATGGCGCCCACAGGGGCAAAGGCTATGTTGCCTAAAGTAGCGATCATTGACTGAATCGACATATCGAACATATATAAACAATTCAGCATTTTCGTCAAGAGAAAGTAGATCGGCAGATAGCCTGGGGCCTAGGCGCCGCCACGTGCACTACCTTTGCCAAAATGAATGGTATAGAACGTTCCCCATGTTTTTCACCATAGTAAACAATGCTATCAATCATTTAATGCAAAGCTCCAGAAAATCCTAACCACACAGACACACCCACCAACAAGCAACCACGCTGTGATTTGCCACAAAGCTCTCAAACCGTACACGTTACTATTGTTCTGACGAAAACTAACACAGAAAATAAAGCATGATAAAGTACACACAGCAGACAAAGCAATTGGAACAGCTGCCACATCACGACCGCCACAGGATGGCGAGCCGGTGGGGCTACCAGACTGCAAAAACCAGCCATGCACCGCAGATTACATCCACAGCACGACCCCCTAATGATAAAACAAATCTGTTCACCATGGACCGTGCTGACACTGAGAACCCGAGAAAAGACCTCAAGCTCGTAGACATGCAGCTGCACGTGTCAGTCATACCCATGTGGATCCTCAGTGGGAGTGGAAGACCACGGAGGAAAAGAGGGTTCCGAGAAACAATCATTTGAAATAGATGTTCATAAAGCGTTTCACGTAATATTTCTGCTGTTTCTAAGCGCTGCAGAGGACTACTGCTTGATTGATTCTCCGCACCTCACCCTCGCTGACCGACTTCAGGAAGGGGCTTAAGACCTGGCTCTTCGATTGAGACCTACATCAAGCGCCTGGATACCCTTGCGGGTGACAAGCAGCGCTCTAAAAATAATGTTTGATTGATTATGAAATGCAATGACACTCGGTTTGCCAAACTCTGAAGGATCGTACACTGAGGTACAATCAAGGCCCTTAAATCAATGCTATGGCAGGAGTGAACATTTAAATCACTCGGCCAAACGTAATACAGGAAGTGAGGACTCAACAAGGACAACATCAAAAACCAGATATAAACCGCCTACAGTTCATCACATCCCATGTAATAAAATACCTCAAATGACAGCTGTGGAGACCAAGCTGCTATGCGCACAAAATTACTATACCACATCATAAATGCACTCACTCCCATGTGGCACAGTGTCACCATCCCCTGGTCACTTCAGTACCTATGTCAAGCACAGAGGGATATCTATGGCATTGGTGGTTTCCCATTCACCATAGAGACCATCAATGATACAAACATAGCCATACAGAGGCCCCACTGGCTTGTCTTTATCAACTTCAAATACAAAGGATAAACCAGAATTAGCACCCACTTGGTTTGTGACGGTAACTAAAGCGTTGCTGCGTACTCTAAATTGCAATTCTATCCTTATAGATGATTCATGTGCCTACAACAAGGACTCATAGAAGGTGTATATGAACTGCCCTTTAGTGTGGAAGGACACTAGGATTACCATAGTACACTCCCCACACATACCCCCAGCCCTGAAAGACCAGGTATAGTGTGCCTGAAGGCTTCAGTCATCTTCAAGTGGGTAGGATTGGCCCCAGGAACTTTTACCTCATTGGTTAGGGTGTGCCCAGGAGTCATTCCCACCCACAATCCAGTACCAGGCATAAATGTGGCATCTAAAGGGACCTACTTCAGAACACTTTCTGGGACCCTGGAAGTTCAGAAGAGGACTGGACCTACTGCCTATGACCCGAGAGGAGCCCTGAAGGACTGCACCTGCTCTCTCCTGCACCCAGGACAACGAACTGGACTCCAAGAGTAATAAGGCCCACCTCCTGTTCAAGCTAATGATATACAACAAGCACACTGGCCTTTTCATAAAAGTACCACGCTGACCAGTGGCAACTGGAAAATGGCAGGACTCTGCTGTCGGCCTCTGCCTGACAACATACAAGTCTTTAAGTGTCTCCCCTGAGGTCCTTGGGGCTTTAGAAGTGGACCCCCATGGTGGATTGAGACATAATGGTGTAAGTCAGAAGGAAAATATTTGACAAGGATGAACCTGGTTGAAGTAATCTGACCCGTGCTCCATTGCAGTCAACCTCAAATTGTGCCTATGTCCTGGTCTAACGGAACCATTGACTATCATTTCCGCTTTGTGCTTTTTGGTGCTCTTTCTATTTAAAAATGTAAAAAATCATAGCGTCGGTTCCCCTTGGATTTTAGTTATTTTTGTGTCATTTTGTTTTTTAAATCTTACTCTATTTTTCTATTGTTTTGCATTTTGACTTTATTACTGTTTTGGTACTGCATAAATACTTTCCACACTGCCCTAAGTTAAGCCTGTCTGCTCTGGGCTCTGGGCCATAGCTACCAGGGAGGTGAGGTTAGGTTAGTTATGTGACTTTGAGGATTCACCTTGCTAGGGTTTTGAATATTATTCCAGGTGGGTATTCAGCACCCTTGATTAATAATCCGATTTCGTACATGGTGCACATGGTATGAAGGGGTATATGATGGCAAAGGGTAGAACAAGTGAGAGCCTGCTTCGGACAAAGTTGTGACATACAGGAGCCACTCGCCAAGCATTTCGTGTTGGTTTCTGGGTGATGTAATTACGGAATAACATGGGATTACCTTCTCCTTTAGCTCTGTCCTGTTCTAGTGTGTTAGATGCAGGGTTACTGTAAATGTGTTGATAAGTAAAATAGATAAATAAGAATAGGTGTAAATTCAAACAAATTGGAATATGGCTTTTTCCCAGCCCTAAGGATAACCAAAAGAAGCACTGTGCACGAAAAATGTATTAGCTGGTTGCATACACACTACAAACTTTTTCATGAATACATTGAATATCATCAATCACAATCAGTGATAAGAAAAAGCTTTTTGACTACAATAAACTAATCTGGAATAAATTAGATATTCTGATTGGTGCCTCCTTTTTGTATCAAAATTCATGCATAACACCGGAGGTAAGGCTGATTTAATTTGGAGGGCCCAGTAGCATTAGGCCCATTTTTAGTTCCCTAATAAGTGTGTAATCCTATTTTTCTACAGTATGTGACTCGATATATTGTTTTACGAGTACATAAAAAGCAGTTAAAACCCTGATTTGCTTCAGCCGCCACACTCCTGCTCGCCCTTCTTGCCACGCACCAAACTAGTCCATAACATCTACTACCCTCAGACTCCTGGTTATTCCACATGGCCCACAGTCCTACATACACTCTATCCTGCACCCATCTGTGACTCAGCCCCATAGTCTAGTCCCGACTGTCCCACATCCTCAGCTGCCTGCCACCCCACACACATATGCTTTAAAGTAACACTCCCCACTTCCCAGCACCCCACTGTATCTGGCATTTAAGGGCTATCGTCAGTGGCAGCTGGCATGTATGGAGGGTGGTGGGGTGGAGGGATAAAAATAAAAGTAGAAAAAGAAAGAAAGAAAGAAAAAATAATCCCACTTACCTTCTTGGTGCGGCGTCCTTCTCCTAGCTCGGGTCTTCTCCAGGCAGGCTCCAGGAAACTGCAGTAACCAGTCCTGGCGCTGCTCTCATGCCGCATAAGAGCAGCGCCAGGATTGGAGGGAGCGGTCTCTCTTGCCCTGGAGCCCTATGCTGTCTCTAACACAGCTGTCTAAGACAGCTGGTTTAGAGAGGTTTAAACTGCTCATGTCTGGCTGGCTGTCGCAAGACGGCCGGCCAAAAAGACATGCACACTTTAAACCTAAGTGCCCTGCCTATCACTGCTTTCTGCCTCTGCCTGACTGGCAGCAGCAGAAATCTGAAAGCCCCGCCCTCGTTCTGACGCTCGGCTCGGGACGGGGTTTTGAAAAATACAATGGTAATAAATGAACTTTATTTCCATTTTATTTTTATATCTCTGGGGCATTTTTCAGTGGCGTGACGCTCCACCGCCTTAACGGAGGAGCCACCCCAGGCTATAGTGTTTGCCTTGGATGCTGATCTTGATTATGCTGCATTTGGTACCCAGAATCTCATATAAACAAAGCTGTCTTCCTTTACTATGAAATGATCCTCAGTATTATAAACTATAAATATGTAGCAGATAAAGTACTAACATGCCATTCCTCGAGATACATTTTGCTTCGTATCTTGCATTTTGCTTTTCGCACACAGATACATTGTTTACACCAGTGACTTTGCCCTTGCCCATGTTCTATAAGACCACTGCCACTACCTCCTCTGGTATTGGGTGATGCTGTGGTTGCACTACTATAGGGTAGTGCTGCAAGTTCAACAATTCGCCTTCAAGTGTTTGTAAGCTTTAGTGCATGTGCCTTTGGCACTGCCCGAAGAGAATGAAGGGGGAAGCTTGCATATAGTTCTGTGCATTTGTTATTCTCTATTTTTTTCTGTTGTATGTACCTTATTGTAGCGAATAAAACTGCCCACTATGCCGGTTATGTGGCAGGTTGCGCTTCACATAAGGCTACATTTTGCATAAGGCAATTCACCTCAACAGTCCTGTTTATGTAGACCGAAAAGTCAATTTTGTACAGTGCTTAATTTGTGCCAGTGATTGTTAGTAGTGGACAACTGCACTCGTTTTTCTGGACCGAACATATTTTTTATCAGTAGATCTTGGCCAGAGAAAGGTAAAATGGGAGAAAAGAGGAGAAAGAGGGAGAAAGGAAAATAGTGAAAAATGGAGAAAGCAGGGAAGAAACAGAACCTGCGGGAGTGAGATTAAAAACAGAGCATAGGACAGGACGTGTAGGGTGGTGGAAAACAGAAGGATGAGGTGGAATCAAAACTGAGTAGCCTTGGCATTCGTCAATCCAGACATTCTGCAGCACGGGTGGTAGGCTCCTAAGACAATATTTGGGCCCAAGCACTTATATATATATTTTTATTACAAACTAAACAGTGGCTGTCCAGTAGAAATAGACCACTAAGAAGCTTAACTTAGCTTAAGCTACATATACCCAGATTTAGACAAACCTCCATACCTTCGCTCAAAATCTGCCAAAGACAAGGAAAGCTCTTCAAGAAAATATCAGACAGGCCCCCACAATCTCCACATTCAAGCATCCTTTCATACAGAACTTTCACAGAAATTGTATTTGTTTTCTTGAGCCTCTCAAAGCTGATTGTTCATCCCATCTGGACTGTTATTTTGCTAAACCCGCCCCCAGTGCACATTTATAAATTCGGCCTAGGAGAAGTTTAAATTACTCTGGTGTAATTTTGGGAATTTCATGTTACACTTGTTACACTAAATCCCCCAAATGGTGCCATTACACCACGTTGCATAATTACGTGCCATTCGTGGTAACAATTTACTGAGACCCACGCAACAACACAATGCTAGCTGTATTTGTTTGTGGTGCTTTTGTTAAATGCGTCCTTGTGCCGAAAATTGATGCGAGGATGCTATTTTCTCTAAAATATAGCGCAAAATTACAGATTTGCATTTTCCATTATTATGCATAATTTTGTGTAATTTTCAGTAGCGGCCGGTGGTGGGATGCAGCGCGATAAACGAATTTCGTTTTATTTATTTATATGTTTACTTACCTGTAATCGGCCGTAATCCGTAGTTTACTACCCCCCACCCTGCCCCTCCCACGCCCCACGTCAGCGCCCGGCGGCACTCCCACCACCGGCCGCTACTGGTAATTTTGCAGAAATTTCGCATAGTTATGCAAAATGCAAATTACGCAAAATTCGCACAGCACTTCCTCTATACCCCTACACATCCACTATGAAAAACAATAAAATATGTTTAAAAAAAAAAATACATCATCACATCCACTCGTAAAGCGCTCTCAAACCCTTCGCCCAGGGTCTTGATCACATCAAGAACTAAAATAAATGAAAACAATGGACTCTTGTGGCATGGAAAATGGCTGCCAAACAACATAAATAGACATTCAATTTATGCAGGGACGGCACCTAAAAAATGTATCTTAAAATCTAACCAGTAACCTGAAAATGCTGCCTTCTAGTAAGAAATCTGAGCTGGCTTTATAACAATTGTAATGAATTACAAAGTCTTCCCTAGAAGGGAAGTGGAAAACTCAAAAGATGTTTTTATGTACACAAAGCAACCAATGTTATAGAAACTGGTTTGCATTAAGAGGAGGAAGGTGAGTCATTCTGGTAGGGCTGAACTTGTGTCATAAACAGGAGGGAACGGCAATTGTAAATGAGTGGGCCTTTGAAATGCATGCATTAAAAGGGGTGTGTGCTATAAACAGTGATGATAAATGAAGTGTGTTTTGGATTCAGGGGCATATATAGAGTGAAGTATAAAACGCTCCTCACTGTGTTTGAATAACCAAAAAATAAAGTGGTTAGCCCGAAGTTTACATCATCCACTGGACTGGGTGATCATGTACAATTTTGATCTGGATTTTTAGATCAGTATTTAAATAAAATACATAACGGAGCTGAGTTTTGGGAAATAGATATATATACTTGCACATGTGCATACTTTACTGTTCTATGCACCAATATTCATGCTTAAGTGATGCTCCTGCTGCGGTACAAAGATGTACCATGTAAAGTCCTATATTAGCACTTTTGAAGTTAGGTTCACATTATATCCATTTCCTAAACTGAATGGACTACATGAAATAAGTCACATTTTAATCAGTCCATTGGTGCAGTACGGATTTCTTCCCTGGGCAGGCAGTGCTTTGTCACACAGTTCTGGTGAGGTCATGTGCTCACTATAGACTCCAGAAAGAATAAATTTTCTCACCAGAACTGTATTGCAGAAACTTTGTGGAGAGGTCAAATGGTACAGGGATGGCATATAGGGGCTCATTAAGAGGCGACTCATGCAAAACCAGGAGGTCATACCATGTACCTGTAATAATGCTACCACTCTGTTTCTGGTTATCAAGGAAATAATGATGAATTACCTGCAATATCACAAGCCCGAGTGTTACACCAAAATTTGATGCGACACTACAGTCAACACTGAGTGTGGTGTAACACTACAGCCAACACTGGGGGGAGCGCAAATTGTGGACTGCATGTACCATGATGCAAAGGAGCAAACATTTCTGGGATGTGATGCAGTGTCTGGCCACAACCTTTTCCCTGCCCAAACTGATTTTCATGACCTTCTCTACCATTTATCTCACGTTTCTAATGCTCCTTTTTGTAAAAATTGCGTTCTGCCCATTGATTACACTTCATTTGGTCGGAGATTCCGCCTCGGGTGCAGAGATTACAGCTAAAGCCGAAGAGTACGACTTGAGCCGGAGAGTACGCCTTAAGCCGGAGATTCTGTCCCGACTGCGGATGTAAAAATACGACTTGTAAATGACCTCTGTGGATACAAAAGTCGTATAGTTAGACTTTTGTCTCAGATTGCCTTTTTGAATCGGGCCCTTGATGTGCTTATCAAACACTGCAAGTTTAGTGAATGTAATGATGAAGATGTCATATGCCAACTCATTTAGAAGACACATGTTGGGGGAGACGCTCAGTTTAGAGAAAGTACTAATTGCTTCAAAGGCCGATGAAAGAGCAGATCGACAAGCTGCTGATATGGAAGCTGGAACAGCGAGAAGTGAATAGGTGCTGATCATGAAAAGCGAGCACAAGTACAAGGTAGATGCACGTAAGCTGAAGCCTCAAAAGAAGAAAAAGCTGTGTTTCAGATGTGGATTTTAATTTCCCCATGAAGACAAATGTCCAGCCCTAGGACAAACACGCTAAAGTTGCAGGAAAGTAAACCACTTCATAATGGTTTGCAAAGTGAAAGAGAAACTAAGTACGTCACAGCGAGAAGAGAAAATGGATGTCAGAAGGTTCCAGAAGTATTCTCGCCATGCCCACAAAGCTAAAAAGCGACATCAATTAGGGCAAGTAGAAACTAGACAAAGTCGATCATCGTCAAGTTCATCCTACAAAGGCAGGTCAACGTCATTATCGAGCTCCAGTGAAGAAGATGGATGTGTGATGATGGCATCGACCAAGGAACGACAGGCCCATGTAGGTTTGGCTGCTTGCAAAGAAGAACAAATGACAAAGGCGAACCACCACACGAAACAACAGAATTAATTTGGACATTGTCCCAAGATTACAATAAAGGTCAAAGGTTGCGCCATAATCTTTTTCATAGACCGTGGTGCGTGGATTAGCATCTTGCCGGTCAAAAAGTTCAACAGCCTATCTCTTGTGCCACACCTCAACCTGTCAAACACAAAAGTATACATGTGGGTTGCTTCTAAACCATTGCATAGTCAAGGATCATTGATAGTACTAATGAGACATAAAACAGTATCAGTGCAAGCACCAATTCACATTCTTCAAGGAGCCTCGTTCAGTGCATGCCTACTTGGTTTTGTCACCGCTGCTGACATCGGACTGATATCTCTCAATTACAACCTCCACACTCAATCTAAAGTTGTGAGCCAGTTTCCATCCTTATTTCATGGCCTAGGCAGGCTCAAGACAATGAAAGTGCGACTTCACATCAATGAGGACATTAGCACTGTTGCCCAGCGGCACTGCAGAGTCACTTCTCACTTGCGAGAAGCTGTTGAGAAAGAACTAGAAACGTTGTTGAAGCATGCCATCACTGTGCGCTCCACCGGTCCTACGCCATGGGTTTTGCCCATAGTTGCGGTGCCAAAAAAGGACAGTGGAGGTGCAGTGCGCATCTGTGTTGATATGCAACAGGTAAGCAAAGCATTGAGAGAGAAAGACAACCTGGTCAACACATAGCGGACATGATCATGCAAGTGAACAGTGCCAAAGTCTTCTCCAGTCTTGACCTGCACAAGGGATACCATCAACTCGAGTTGGAAGAGAACTGCAGGTACATCACTACTTTTTCTACTCGTGTTGGTTTGTTCAGATATAAACGGTTGAGATTTGGAGTGTCGTCAGCTGCAGAAATATTTCAGGATGTATACATCGAATAATTCAACCTGTCATGCATGCTTTTAATTAAAGTGATGATATACTTCTATTTAGAGCACCACAAAAGGAGCATGACAAGGCTCTTACGCAAGTGTGCCAGTTACCTGCTGATGTGGGTCTCACTCTAAATGTACCAAAGTGTGAATTTCACAAGCTCAAACTCAAATTCTTTCGGCACATATTCCCTGATGGGGGAATGACTCCTGACCCAGATAAAGTGAAAGCACTATCAGCTACCTTCCCCCCAAAAGATGTTATCATGCTGCTATCCTTCTTAGCATGGCCAGTTATGGTTCAAGGTACATTTGTGACTTAGCTACTGTGAGTGCCCCATTGAGAGACTTGACAAAACGAGATGTCCCTTTGAAGTTGTCTGCCGAATGTGATCAAAGCTGCAAAAAAATAAAACATGCTATTGAAAATGCAACCGAGATGACCTATTTTGACCCTGAGTTACATACTGAGATCGCAGTCGATGTGAACCCGTTGGGGCTGGGGACAATCCTTGCTCAACATAATGGTCATCTGAATGCTCAGAGACACATTGTGGCCTATGCCAGTGGAAGCCTGACTGACACAGAACATGCCTATTCTGAGCCGGGGAAGGAGAGTCTTGCTGTAGTGTGGGCCTTTGAACATTTTCAAGTGTTTCTATACTGAAAACATCTCACTATCATTTCAGACCACCAAGTGCTGCTCACTATTTTTGGAAATCTTAAAGTCAAGATGCCCTCTCGCATTGAGAGGTGCGGGTTGCGACTGCAAGAATATGACTACGCAATTGTACACAAGCCGGGTAAAGATCAGAACCCTGCTATATACTTTTCATGAGTACCATTACAGCAGCACATTTAGACATCCAAAACAGCTGAGGAGTACATTAACTTCATTGTGAGGTCCAGCACGCCACTAGCCCTATCCACTGAACAGGTCATTGCTGCTACTATGCTGATAAGAACATGCTGATCCTCAAAGTCACCATTTCAACTCAATCATGGAAGAAGCATGCTCAACATTTTGCTGACGAACTTGAATTTCAAAAATTCCAAAATGTACAGGGTGAACTGCCCATCATCACGGAAGGTGTTGTCTTGAGACGCTCAAGAATTGTAATACCTGAGAGCCTAAGACAACAGGTCATTGAACTAGTCCATGAAGGACATCGTGGCATTGTAGCCACCAAAAGAGCCCTAAGAGACCGAGTGTGATTACTGTGCTTAGATGAGCGAGTTGAGAGGGAACTAAAAGAATGTCAACTTTTTAACTGCCTTGCTCCCAAAGTGACGCAGCACCACTGACAATGTCTGACCTTCCTGCACATGTATGGGAAAGAGTTGTAGTTGACTGCTTTGGGCCTTTAGAAAATGGACATCATCTCACGGTAGTCCTTAGTGAGTATTCACACTGTCCTTTAGCAGAGGAGCTATCATCAACAACCCATGACAAGGTCATTGAACGGCTAGATGACATCTTTGCAGTGTGGGGTATCACCAACATTCTCAAATCTGACAATGGTGCACCATTCAATAGCAAAGAATTCAAGGAATTTCTGGTGAGACTAAATAGCAAGCATCAAAAGAGCACACCTCAAGCTAATGGTGTTGTGGAACGATTCAGGAGTACTGTAGGAGACTAGCTTAGTATATGGTTCACACTTATTTAAGTGAATCACCTTGCACTAATCCAGAGAACACTTATGGTGATTTAAGTGGTCTTAGACAACCATAGAAACTCTCTAAGTGGGAGCTGTGGAGAGCAGCCTACAGGCTTATCTTGAAGTAGTGTTAAGCAGCTTGTTTTACTAGCTCTAATCATGTAGTGTAGGTTAAACGAAAAAGAAACAGACAGTGTGGATTTAAAAATATGTCTATTTATTGCACAACACTCACTAACACATTAGTATATATCCTACCTGAAGATATAAACACAAATATACAAGAATACTTCAATTGTAACAGGTAAGTAAGCACAAAGTACAGTGGTCTCCTGGGGGAGACTAAACCATATATTAAGAAAGTGGAATGCAGACTGCAACAGAAGTTAGGACTTGGACCAGGAGACTCAGAAGAGCTGGAGACACAAGGAACCATCCAAGGCCAGTACCCAGGAATCCCACAAAGGCTGTGGGCAAAGTGGAAACACAGCCACGTACTCAAAAGAAGGCAACGGGAAATTCTTGGTTGCAGTTTTGAAGAAGAAGGACCCTTCCCAGGGGACCCTGAAGAAACCCAGTGGAAGACAGAAGTTTGGAGAGTCTCCTCACCCATGGATACCCCAGGAACCAGGATACCTACACCAGGGAAACCGGGTGCATAGGTGTGAAGTGATGTCGGAAACCACCGTAGACCATGATGGAGAACTTCAGAAAATATGCTGCTGGCGAAGTCTGTGCAAGAGTCCAGTGGAATCCACGGGTGGATTCTTGAAGTGAAGAACCTGCAAGCAGAGGGAACAGAGTCTATGCCACTCGGAGATGACCAGGAGTCACAGAAGAGCAATACCCACCGATGTCGGAGGATGCAGGAGTGATGACGGTTACCTTGTGTCTGCAGCTGTCAGGACCAGACAATGCTGAGGAAGACCAGGAGCCATGCACAAGCTGTCCCCCGTCAGAAGTCAAGAACCAGGGAGTCCATGTCCGGCGGGAGCACCAACAAGCCTTGGCAGCTGCAACAGGTAAGGCAAGCAAAGAAGGAGCAACATCAAGACCAGCAAGTTCCAAGGGACTAACCGCAAGCAGAGGATTCAGAGCAGGCCCCAAGCAGGCAGGGGGGTCCACTGAAGCAGGAAAAGACCCTCATGAGGACCCACAGGCTGAAGGCACAGGAGTCGCAAGTGGACCTCAAGCAGCTCACCAAAAAGGAAGGCCCACGGTGCAGTGAAGATGCTGTACTTGGTATGAAGAGATGCTGGAGGCTAATGCTTCTTGTAGCCTGAAGATCTCTGGAGTGCAGAGCCAACAAGCCTTGGCAACGGCAAGTCAATGTGGTGCACAGGGGTTCGGTCCCAGCGGTTCTGACGAGGCATACTGGCATCAAAATTGCAGAGAGGACAGGTCAGGTCTCAAGGGAGTTGCAGAACCACCACCTGTGTTGCTGAGCCTTTCAAAGTCTGTGGGACATCAGGAGCAGCAGACCGGTCAGCTTCGTTGTGGTGCCTGCATATGCTGGTGAGTGACTCCTTCACTCCAAGGGAGATTATTTTGGATGCCCTTGATACCCACAGGTCTGTTGAAGATCCTGGAAGAAGCACAGACACAGACAATGAAGAATACTTGCAGAACAGCGAGACCAGGAGCAGCAGGAGTCTTACTTGATGTAGTCTCGGTTCCAGGCGAAGTCCAGACGGTCGAAGAGTGACGTGGTTTCAGGCTTGAGTTTTGTCCCACGACGAATCTGAAGAGCGACCCACAGGTAAGCCATTAAGTACCCTAGGGAAAGGGCTGGAACACCTCAGGGGTCCCTCCCAGAGGAGGGGCTGGACAGAGGGAAGGGTACTCCCATGTCCTTTGTCCAGTTTCGCACCAGAGTGGGAGCCAAGGGCTCCCTCAACTGGTTCTAACTGGAGTATGCAAGGAGTGCACCAAATGTGCCCTTCAAAGCAGTCTAGTGGAGCTGGCAAGCGCTCCCACCCCAGCCCAATACACTAAGTCCTGTCTGGGGAGGTGGTCACACCTTCCTGCGACAGGAAACCTATTGTTCTACTTTCCCCTGCTCAAGCTTGGCTCAGCAGCAGGAGGGCAGAATCATGTCTGTGGTCGGCAGAAGCACTAGCTTGCTATCAGACCCTGAAAGGCTGTAACCGGGAGAACAGGGGGTACCCCAAGGGAGCCCCCTCAAGTACATGGAATCATACTTCCAACACTGGAATCTGTGTTGGGATATGATTCCAACATGTTTGATAGCAAACATGCCCGGGTTCGGTGCAGCCATATATAGTTAGACATCTCGTAATGAAAGATGTCCACTATATGTATAAAAATGACTGAGCGCACTTACAAAGCCTGGAGAATCGAATCCGAGGTTTGTAGGGGTGTCCTGCATATGCAGGGGCACCCTCACACTTATAACCAAGCACCCTGCCTTCAGGATTGAAAGACCTGCCTTAGGGGTGACATATGTTTTAATTGTAGTGACCTCAGATATAAGGAAACTTATATCTGTCGTGAGAGATGCTAGCACCAACGCACACAGGCTGTAATGGCAGGCCTGTAGTCACAGTTTGAGTGATCTCTCATGGGTGGCACAATACATGCTGCAGCCCATGGGAGACCCCTGTTGTACCTATGCCCCGGGTACCTTAGTACCATATACTAGGGACTTATAGGGGTACACCAGTAGCCAATTGTGGAGGTACAGAAGTAATTACCATGTCAAATTTAGGGAAGAAGCATAGGGACTGGGGTCCTGATTAGCAGGATCCCTGTCAGACTAGTCAAAAACACACTGACACCAGGCAAAAAGTGGGGATAACCACGCTAGAAGGATCCTACCTTCCTACAAGTACCCTCAAATGGGTAATTCAGCGAGCATTGACGGAGGGAATTGAGTTAAACTAAGTTCTGTGTCAAGCCCTCTGTGCCTATCATTCAACTCCTCACTCCACAACTGGTGAAAGGCCCACCACCTTGCTATTTGGGAGAGTCATCAGAACCAAACTGCCACGGTGGACAGTAGACCAATCCTTCGATACTGATAAGGTTTGCGTCACAGACACTTCTCGAAGTGCCAGATGAAGACATATGTCGATCATCGTCGACAAGCCCAGGAAATAGTCTTCGATGAAGGTGGCTTGGTCCTGGTCAAGCAGAAACAAAAGCGGAAAACAGACACTGCATTTGCTATCGATCCTCTATAGGTTGTGACGTGCAAAGGACGCATGGTAATGGCCAATCATCCCGGAAAGTCCATCACACTGGACTTGTCACACTTTAAGCACCTACCTCTAAGATTGTCAACTCCTGATTACGAATGAGGCAACCCCACCTGACAGTCCAGATCAAGCATCTGAACCTGTACCATCGGTACACGAACAGGGTGCATCTCACCCATTTCATACCACTCGATCTGGCTGACTAGTGCGAGCACCTTGACGCCTTATTGAAGAAATATAATGTGACTATTGTCGGTACTTTTTATTTAACATGGGGGGGAGATATAGTGTCATGAGACTATGCTTGCTAGGACTCTTGTAGTTCTGGGCAGATTCAACAAGGAATTACGTAACTTGCTGGGAGGTGTTAAGGTGTGGTCATTACCACTTATGAAGCAATGATAGTGCAGTGGGTGATTGTATTCTGAGGAATAAAGACATCCAATCCAGAGCTCCATGTGTGACTTGTTCATTTGCATGCTCCCGGGCTGGGGAGAATGTTGCACATACCATCAAAAGTCTTGGAGTTATGACACACCCCGAGATCCAGAGGACCTCTCAGGTTTCAGCATAGTTTTAACAATAGTTTCTTAATGCACTCATCTGACGCAGAAATAATGTCAACCCATTTACATCTTAACCTTGAAAAGACTGTGATGTACCATTTCCGCAGTCATTGGGCCTTGCGTACTACCCTATGGTGAGGATTACTTCTTTGGGCACTAGGTTGGTGTAAGAGATGCTCCAGGTACCTTTTCGTGTCAGGGAAAAAAAGAAAATTGTTTTTACTTATCTTCAAAATGTATATACCCGATATCTGTAGGTGGCCTTGGGTTCCATGGAATTGAGTCTAAAGTGTGCGGAGCCCGTTCATTTTCACGTTGGTCTCCCTTGGAGGTTTGGATTGCCATTGACAGACAGTAAGGGTGATACAAAATACCTAGGGGTAACCAAGGCTCCCCACACATGGATTTCAATCTCCTTGGAGTCCTACCTTGGCTCTTTTTCAGGAGCATTTTTTACTTTATATATTTTTTTACCCACGTATACCACTAGTCTTGCTGGTCATCTGTATTCCATTCAGGTACAATCTTCATGTAGGGCGTGGCCAAATTTCTGGACATTATATTTATACCTTTTCATTATTTTTCCAAATTGTGATTATTCCTCATTGGGTTCATAGGGTTATCTGTGTGCCATTATTTTTGTCATAGGTGCTATTTTTTTTTCTTATGTTTTCTTTTCAGTCGAACTTTTTGACCATGTTATTCCTGGAAACAATTTTCATTGTTATTTAATGTACTATTTTTTCATCAATAAACGTTTACTGGGGTTTTGTTTTTCTTTTGCTAAAACCTTTGAACCTTTTCACTGTTTTGTTTCCTGATTTTTCTTAGGTTCTTATGAGATTCCGGGCATTTATATGCCCTTGGTGTGGGGACTAAAAGTTTTTTATTCTGGATTGCATTCTTGTATGCTTTTTCTTAGCAAGGTGCTGTGTATTTTTAGGTCGAGCCTGGGCAGCGCATGCGCTGCTTTGCGAGGCATGCTGTATTAGACTATGCACTTGAAGCTCCACCCACTCTCCGCCATATTTTTCATTGGCTTGTGTGTTTGTCCTTTGTAAATGCAGGCTTCTGATTCGGTAATCGGCTTGTCAGTCCCTCCTTAGTACCGCCTTGTCTTCATTTGTAACCTCCCATGAGGACTGGCCCTTTTACTTCTGTTGTTACACCGTCTGTGTTATTTAATCTGTAAGCACTATTTTCTTTAATGAATTTTGTCTTACTGTAGGCGCGACGTACTTTGCAGCAACATTCAGCGCGCCATGCGCGCTTTCACTTTCCAAGCAGCTGGGACAATGGCGGCAGCTTATTTGAAATTCCATAGGTCTAGGGTGACCAGATTTTCAGAATGAAAAACCGGGACGGGCACAGACATAGAAATAGGACTAAATGTTCTATTGGTCTCAGGGCTTCTTAAAAAAAATATATATATATTTGTGTTCTTTAAAAAAAAAATATTTTCACATTACCTCCCGTTCTGCGAAGAGCTCCAAGGTCCGGCTGCTGGTGGGCCTGGCCTTGCCCTATGGCTTCTGCAGCCCTGATTCACACCTCATTAAATCCTGCTGTGCTGCTTAAATGAGGCGCAGCAGCGCAGCAGGAGAGTTTAAAGAAGTGAACTTCTGTCGCCGTTTTCCAAGAGGGCTGGTCGAAATGTGAGCCTGCATAACACTGTGATTAACGTGCAGGTTCACCCGACCCTCCCTTAAAAACCGGGACATTTCTTTAAATAACCCAGGCACTACCCAAAAACCAGGACATTTCTCCAATTTGGGGAAAAGTGTCGGGACACCAGGACACTTCTCCAAAAACCAGGACCATCCGGGGAAATCCGGGACATCTGGTCACCCTACATATGTCTCACATTTAGGAGAGTTTGAGCTATTGGCATTGTAAATGACAATAGCTTAAACTCTCGCAAATGCGACACCTATTGCTTTACAAATATTTTTTATGTGGGTTGTTTCCAAGCGCCCCATGAGGCCACGCCCCTTTCTTTAGACGTGGCTCTTTGAAAGAAAGGGGCGTGGCCTCTATTAAGTGCAAGCGCGGCAAGGGGGCGCTTGGAAGCAAACAATATTTGCAATTCAATAGGTCTCGCATTTGCAAGAATTGAAGTTATTGACATTTACAGTACCAATAGCTAGGTTACATGCGATAGATATATGTCTCCTCCATTTGTGAAACCAAAGCTCAGGAGGGTGGTATTGCCTCAGCACTGAATGAAGCATTAATCAATCCAGCATCAGTGTGAGTGCTGGAGTTATATCTGCTTCACAACCTCGCAGCAACACCAGGAGCACGAGCTCAAAGTCAAAACGTCAGACCTTGTGGTGACCTTGCTGGAGTGCTAGCTGACCATCAGGCTGAGACTGTTGCTGTGCGGCATTCTAAAATAGGTTTTGATGGTCTCTTACTTCTCAAGTGGTTTTTCGGCTTCACTTTAGCAGAGTCTGGTGGCTTAGTGGACTAATGCGTCCACTGTAGGGGTCTGTGTTCGACCCCATAGTCACAGGTTCAAATCCTGGTGGGTCCACTCAGCCTTTCATCCATCTAAGGTCAATAAAATGAGTACCGTTGGCTAACAATAAACATCTGTTATTCAGCGCCAAGATGCCAACAGGTGAACGTGTGCTTTACAAATACACATGTTATGTTACTTTGACTGCTGGTTTTGGTTCTTGTGGGGCTGTTCATATTCAGACAAAACATGCAGGTGGAACTGCCTCAGATGGTCACAGATAGATGAAGTCCCAAGGCATGTCCCAGGCTTTCTGTGTTGCACGGGCTTGTGGCACTACAGTGCCCTGTATGCCTGTTCCCTATCCTAAATGGAAAAAAAAACTGAACTGAAGTAGTATGCGGCGGCCTGAGAAGCGCCATTTTGTGTAATGCAAGAAGAGCTTGTACTGTGTATCCAGCATCAGGTGCTGATGTACTGTCGTTGATGGTGGTTACCCAACACCGATTGGCAGCTTGTTCTGACAGTTTCTGGCCTTTGCCATGGTTCTGAAATGGGGTGTTTATGGTGTTGGCTCATCACAGCATTCCTGGGACTATTTAAATACTGTGTGTGGTCTGCATCTTTTTGTGCCCTCGGATCACCCGTGCCATCCTCTGTGTTATTATGTCACTAGTGGTGGTGTGAACATTATACGGTTCCTGTCCCTAAGGAAAGGGGCATAGTCCAGATGTGAATAATTGTTCAGAGGCCTGGCAGGCTAGGAATATGCCAGTTGCTGTATGAATCTACCCAACAGCTGCACATTCTTGTTTGTCTACTTCATGCTGGCATGTTGGCAGCAGCTCAGCTCCTGCCCCCCAGGACGCGTGGAATGATGCCCTTCTCCTCTCATGGCATCACTGGCCGCACTAAGCACTGTTCCATGTGGTGGACTTGGAAACACATCAGAGGCTTGCTTTAGGGTGGTTTTAGACAGCTACTGCGATAGCTGCAGAAAAACTACTACAGCACTTCTCTCCCCTTATTCCATCTCAAATATGCATGGGTTAAGTCACAATTAAATACGTTTCTCTCTGTTTTTGCTTTTGGAGTGTTCTTACAAATATTCCTAGTTTTGGGATCAGATGCTTTGTTCTTACTAATCCCTAGAGGCTCTGAAACAAAGCTAGCCTCCTAAAACAACAAATAAAACATTTTCTTCTAGAAGTATGTTATGTCATAAAATAGCCCAGCCAAGTATTTTATCTTACTCTCTCAGACACTCCTGGCAGTGTTCAGTCATGCCACAAGTGTCACAGGGATTGACTGTCGCATATCATTCACACTTAAAGAGTGCTTTCAGTGCTAGTGTCCTGCTTACATGCATTTAAAAACGGTGTCCTTAGGGCTTCAGATTAACCCCATCTCAAAAACTTGGGCACTGAAGGGAGAGAAGTCTTCATAGCTCACACTTATCAGCTTTTTGGGAGCAGCCCCTCCATCGGAACAAAAGGGTAGGAATCAAAACTAAGTCTGCACTTCTAAAAAGACCATTGCCTTCTCTCTACGCACAACCAGTAGCGGCGGTGCCTCGATAAAGTGGGGGGCGGAGGAGGATGGGGAGACGGAATGATGATGAGGCAAATAAAGAAATTAAAAAAAAACACTTACCTGCAGTATTGCCACATCACACTTCTCTCCGCTGCAGGCACGGGCTCCCAGAGTACACTGCAGCCAATCCTGATGCTGCTTTCATCTGCTGGCTGCATGACAGCCGCATCAGGATTGGCCTGAGCACCCTCGATTTGCACTCCCAGTTAGACTGGGAGCCTCTGCCTGCTCTCTCCAACCCGGCAATGCAGAATGTCTCAAACGGGACCTCAAATCTCTACTACTCAACAACTACTTTAGCAAGAACACAAGTTGATTTACATCTCCCAAAGACGCAACCCTCTTTGACAATGTCTGTTGGGTAGATCCCTTGACTAATTGACTACGTAGACTCTGATAACTTTGGGTCTAGCCAGAGCTACATAAAACTCAAATAAATAAATAAACCTCCATTTTGAACATCTTGAATAGAATACAGATCCAAAATGTGCCCACAATTATCCATGATACACATGCCACTAAAGGCCCTCACAGGAAGCTCCTGCACCACCTGTTCTGTGCAGAGTGTGTACCACAGAGGTGCTACTAGTTGGGCCTGTGGAATTATGAGAATGGGTGCCAGCACAGCAATTCGGCCCCTATCTCCGCAGTTTTCATTTGTTGTTGTAACATTGCCACAGCAGAAGGAGTGGTTGCAAGGGAGAAGGCGACATTATCTTATGCACCGATCCTATGTGGGCTCTAAATGTTTTCCTGCTATGATGTGTTTCTTCAGATTCTATTGTTGCTTTCATTTTGCTCACTGCTTTTTTTTAGCAAGCTTCATTGTTGTAAATAAGCATAAATGTGCTCGAAAGGTGAAAGTCAATTTGTGTACTCTCTGCCACTTGACTTTTGATTGCCTCCAAAGAAAAAATAGAAAGTCAGTTACTGAACCTGATAAAAAAGTGACTGCCTGTTTCACATGAAGAACCAGATGGAAACCCAGAAGCTGCCAAACGACTCCGTGGCAAGTGTTACACCTTCAGGCTGTTGTAGATATTTCGCTAACAATGCTTTGCACTGCGGAATTCACAGTTTTGATTTTCCCCATTACATGGGTGTGTTGTTTTAAATCCTAGCATGCCATGTGCGGTTAGCTAAAACTACAGGACTGGCTAGAGATGCTATATGGCTTGGAGCCACTGGGAAGATAAAAAACATGTCCACATATTTTGTGGGAGTTTACAATTGGATTAATATCATCCATTCAAACAGGTATCGTTATGTTAATGTTTATTGCCTCTCCCTGATAAACAGGAGTGGCCGGCACCGATCGGGGGTGGCAGGGCGGGGGGTGGGGTGGGTGAATAAGTCGGATTAAAAATTTTAAAAAATAACTTACCCCCTCGCCGCGCCTCTCTGCCGTCTTCTATCCTGGCCGGTCTTCCAAACAAGAAGCACCCAGGCTGAGGCTCCCCTGAGACAATCACAACGCTGCAATGCAGCATTGTGCTTGGTCTGAGCGCCGTGACTCGGTGCTCAGACAGGGGCTTGGGGCCTGGGTATGTTCTCCACGCAGCCTGTAATGCAGCCGGCATGGAGAACATGCAAAGTGGGCATGGCGGTTTGGCGGGAGCAGTCATGCACACTTTGGAGTAGGCAAACCACTCCTTCCCTGTTCCTCTGTCATCGTAGCAGCCCCGCCCGCAAAGCAGCCGGCAGCAGGGAAAAATAAAATGATAATAACCTGCAGTTATTATCATTTTATTTTTCCTTTCTTTCACTGCTGCAAAGCAGTGGGACGACGCTCCTCCGCCTTAGCAGAGGAGCCGCCACTGCTGATAAAATACAAGTAGCTGCATTGCAGTGAAAGCCCCATCCCTTTCAGAACAGATACACAGCATGTGCAACAACAATGAAAGCTTCTCTCCTTACAAAACAGGTACAGATCAGGAATCCGCAGTGCAGGTAGCACATAGTAATGGTGGTGCAAACTTCCATCCCTCACACAGCATTTGCAGCTCAGATTAGTGGCATGTAGGTTGCACACAAATCTCTGCAGTAAGCGCCCAATCCAGTGAGCTGAGTTTATGGGTGGATGAGTAAATGATTGAATGCTTGAGGTGTGCTATCACTCATTTAGTTGATATTCTCTGCCAGTATACTGATATCACTTTTCACACCTGCCTCACACATACAGAGTAACATAGCAGAGACTCATCAGCATTTATACACATTTTAAAATAGGCTAGTGGCTTAAATAGTGGTGCATCTATGGGTCAAAATAGTGGCAAGAGTCAGGTTATGGCTCAGTAATAATATATCAGTGCTGGATGCCGGGCAAGCATTGTGACTGTCCCTGTACCAGGATATCTGTGCTGGATGCAGATCACACAAAGGGTGCCTCTGTTGCAAGTCAGGATAGATTTGCATTGTGAGAGCCCTGCATATATATTAGTGCACGGTGGAAGAGAGAATGGAGGACAAAGGGATGGCCACACTGACCAAGCTCGTCCCCAAAGGCACCAGTGCCTGCTTCTGAAGGGATACTATAAAATGACAATTTGTGTATTGTCATAATAGCACTTTGGGTACAATCATTGCTTAATTTGAGCTGGTAGTTTCCAGTGCTCGGCACCGGTACTTAATTACCAGCACTTAATTGCCGGAACCTGCATTTATGACAGCTGCCACATGGTGACACCGTTTGTGTAATTTAGAGATGAGCAGAAAAACAGTTGTATGTTAATTCAATATATATTCAAAACAACGAATACCTGCCACCCAAGCCATTGTTAAAGCTTTGGCAGACCCAAATAGTCTGAATTGTCATACTTGTAGCAGTGTGATGGTTAGTAGTTAAGTAAGTACAGCAGCAATGTGTGATGCAAACTGTGGTGGCCTCCTGACGAGGGCCCGGCACTTATTTTTTTACAAATTAAGCACTGGGAAAAATACAGTTCTAGAGATAACCTACCAAAGACAAGCCATGTTGTGGGGCACTCAATGGTCCACAGCAAGATATGCAGCCTGGCACTGGAAATGAAGGGGTGCAGGACCAGTAGAGGCGTGGTACGAGGAGTAGTGCAAGACAAAGAATAGCAAAACACAGGGGGGCAGATTTACTAAGATTTTACGCCGTGTTTACGCCACAAAAGTGACGCAAATCAGAACAAATTCTTTTTGTCTGATTTTTTTTCTGGAAACAATGTGAAAGTAAAGCGAAGCAGCTCATAACGCTGCTTCACATTACTTAGGGCCAAGGGGGCATACCATGGGTGGTGCATGGGCATTCCTATGCAACCACCCAAGGTTTCTGACCCTAAACTTAATTTACTAAATAAAGTAGACAGGGTTTAGAGTCAGGAAATAGGGTACCCTTCAACCCGCGTTATGTGAAGGAGAAATGCTTTTTTTCTCCTTTATTTTCCGACTTTGCATGTGTGCTGCACTGTACAGCACACATACAACGTGGGAAAATGGTTAAAATTAGTCTAAGCATAATATTTGTACTGGCAGGGTATCCTTCCAGTACAAAACCTATGCTTGACTCACGGAGACACCCTTGCACTATGGCGCAAAGGTGTCTCCATGGCGCACAGCAGCTAATCTCAGCGCCAGGCTAGAGAGAGGGGAGGAGAGTGTCATATTTCAGTAAATTTGGCGCTCTCCTGTTCTCTTCTTCTCATGCAGCGCAGCCTTTGCGGCTGCTGCACTGCGCTGCCTGAGAAATTGGTAAATGTGGCCCAGGGTGCCGTAGAGAACAGGTAGTAGTGAAGGGCAAAAGGGCCTGTGAGACACTCAGTTGAATAATGACTGGTCAATTCTATAAAACACAAAAACCTGCTTTGCCACACACAACGCAGAAGCCCCCTGCTCATGGTTTAAAGACCTTACCTGAGTCCCTGGCTGCAGTCAATTCAATTCCATATGTATGCATTCGTGGTAAAACAGACAGAGCTTACTTACCTGTTAAAATACTCCCACGGCACACATATGGATGCAGTGGGACAGGGCGTGGGGCTCGTGTGGCCACTCCTAAGTGTGCAGACGTTGAGGAAGTACAGGCCCGGGTTTAAGTGGGATGAAAAAACTGGGGGGAGGGTGGGGCACTCAAAGGGGTGTGGTCGATGTATATAAGGGTATTTCTTAAAATCACGTAAGCTAAAAATCTGTGCTTAGCATAGTGTGCCGCCCAACTAGTTTTTTGCTGTTTCTGTCATTGCATACAGATATATAATACAATATGTAACATTACACCTACAACAAGCCAGGACTATTGGCTTTGTCAATGGTTGTTAGTTGCATAAGATAAGTAAGCAACAACTATGGCTTCGTTGTATATAACATTGAAAATGCTTCAGTTCTGAAATAATGAGACTGTGAAAGAATTATAACGAGCCTCTTTGAAGTTACATCAAAGGTTGTGAAGGGGGGGGGGGGGTGGCACTGCTGCAGAGTTAATATTTGTTTTTCACCCTAATGGTGAGGGCAAACATGGAGAGCCCGATAGAGACCCGTCTACGGACCTGCTTTTCAGAACTGTTGGTGCTGAGCACCGTCAGGACCCGGCCCACTTAAAGCCCTGAGTACAGGGTCACACTGAAACCAAAGATGCTCACTCGGTTAAGAGCATCTTGATGCTGGATAGGCTCACTGTTCGGCCTATGGGCGAAGAAACAACTTTGTGAGAGGCCTGGTGTTGAAGTGCTT
The DNA here is from genome assembly GCA_963921515.1 of Calotriton arnoldi. Taxonomy (NCBI): domain Eukaryota; kingdom Metazoa; phylum Chordata; class Amphibia; order Caudata; family Salamandridae; genus Calotriton; species Calotriton arnoldi. The sequence goes on along the minus strand of CAWUFW010015125.1, from coordinate 45,994 downwards.
CTGGACCTGGACCAAACAGCTTTTGTTGTGTATTCTTGGCCTGGGCACACAAATGATGTTTCAATGCATCATCTGCATGGTGGTGCAAACACACTAGGCCATGCCCCCAGAGACCTCCATTGGGCTCTACCAATGTGCCCAGGTAGATGCAATCATTTTCACAGAAGGAGCGGCACAATGCCCAAGTGACGCCTGATGCCAGCTAAATGGCCTTTCTGACAAGCCGTCTGCCAAACATTCTGCAGTAAAGTAGTGAGTGGAGAAAAGCACACCCCCCTTTACATGACCCTTCTGGTTCAAGTGGGGACGCACAGCAGGTTACACTTTAGCCGTGGTTCTCTGTTCTGTGCCCCTGAGCATTGCTGAATGAGGGTGGTGCACACAATGTGTTGCTTATGTTACTGCTGCTACCATTACAATGTCTGGTTCCCCGCCGTGGCCTCTCTGTGCAGGAGGCAGCAGGGCTTCAGCTACCTCAGCTGAAGCGTGAGGACGTTTAAACAGCATATCTCTCTTTGAAAACACTGTACACTCTTAGGGAATGCACCGTTACATCAGCCCAGTCCTGAGCCCTCTGAGGCCTTGGGAATAGTGTATATTGTAGTATGAATAGAAAGAGAGCTGAGATATAACAGTGAGAGCAGTGCTTAATTTGTAAAAAATTAAGTGCCAGGGCTCTGTCAGGAGGCCACTGCAGCTAGCACAACACATTGCCCGTGCCAGGTCTGCCAATGTTAGTGACAACACAACTAACCATCACACTCCTACAAGTGTGAGGATTCAGACTATTTCAGGCCTCCAAAGCTTTCAGAATGGCTTGGGCTGCAGGTAATCTCCATTTTTAATGTACATTGAATTGATAATTAACTGTTATTGTGGTCATCTCCAAATTTGCCAGACAGCGCCACCTTGTGCCAGACCGTCACTAGCGCCGGTGTTGATAATTAAGTGCTGGTGCCATGCACCGGAAACCACCAGTTCAGATTAAGCACTGAGTAAGAGACGGGACTGGGGAAAGCTTAGTATCATGAAACAAGCTGTTGTTTGATAATGTGGACTGTGGACAGATTATGATCAGCGTCTTAACTAGGCCAAGGTGTAATTTCCGTTATGCCGGCAGAATCTCAAATAATGTCGGTAATTTCATATTACATTTGTAACACAAATTCTCTAAATTGTTATTTTTATGCCACATTGGGTAATTACGCGCCATTTATGGCCAGAAATTAGCACTGAGTGCACGGGAACAACCAGAATGTAAGTGGCTGCTGTTTGAGGCACTTGTGTTTTTTGCACTCTTTATTTTAGCATAAAATGTATTTTTGTGTACACAATTGATGTAAAGATGCATTTTGCTCTAAAATATAGCACCAAACGCCTGATGCCCTTTTCACATAATTATGTGTAATTTTTGCAAAATTTCTCATAATTACACAAAGTAAATTACATGAATTTCGCACACCCCTAGTCTTAACCCATTCAGTTTTGTAACACATCTTCCTGAAGTTAAATGTTGCAAAAGCAGACTCCCAACAGATTAAGCTCCCACACCACAACAGTATAAGTTACCTAGCAAACTGTGCTAGAAGCAATTGGTTCTAGACCTGTAACCCATAACCAGTTATGGGCTACAAGTTTACAACAGGGAAGTAAAACAAAAATTAAAGACAGTCTTTCAAATTTAAAAATGAGAAATTAATTCCTGATTCATTTGGGAATGCTAATGTGCAAGTGGTAGTTGATTCATGGCACTGGTGATCCAACCTCTGGCCACCTTCTCCATTGCTGTTCCAGCTGGGCAGCTCGAGTTTATCACTTCTCCCCAACTGTTGTTGACAATCCCGAGTGTATTCTCAGCCTCAGTCAAGCCTTTCACTTGCTTCAACTGTGCTGTGCTGCCAGGCTGCCAATGAGTCACTTCTACTTTCATGCCTATGAGTGTTATCTTGGAGCATGACATTTCCACTTGGAACCAATGGAATTTTAAGAGTGCAGCATGAAGACTGTATGATGGCCTTAACTGTGGCACTGACACTCTGATGATATGTTATGTTAGCTGCTAGTTGTAGAGTGTCTGATTGTCATACAAAATGGCCTCTTTGCAGGGACGTTACAAAACTGAATTTCATTGCTCGTACATATGTGCAAGAGACATGGAGCCGGATCACAAAACATTTTTCACTGGTATTATAAGGTAGTGTTTGCTCCAAACACCTGTTACCACTGTATTATGAAATCAGGATTCTGAAGGTGTTAATGTGTGACAAGAATGTTTGTGCACATTTGCTGTGTAAAAAGAACAATCAATGGATAGAATGCAGAACAATGTCATACATTCACCACAGTACAGAGATCTGGGCCTAAATCCATCCTTTTATTGCTCACCATGCCATTCCAGTTTGAACCCAGCCATATGCAAATCAGTCTTGACCCTGTGCCCAATGGGAACAGTCCAGCCCGACCTGCCAGGCCAGGTCCTCCCTGGACTGGAACCAAACATTCTAGGACCGGTTTCGGGGTTTCACCCCTCATCAGCCAGGATAGCTTGAATCCAGTGGCATGGAGAGCACAGGACCCATGTCTGGGCATACCGGTCCCACTCGGGGTGACAAATGCAAAAAGAACTATTGATGGACAGAATGCAGAACAATGTCATACATTCACCCCAGTACAGAGATCTGGGCCTAAATCCATCGTTTTTTTTTGCTCACCATGCCAATCCGGTTTGAACCCAACCATATGCAAATCAGTCTTGACCCTGTGCCCAATGGGAACAGTCCAGCCCGAACTGCCAGGCCAGGCCCTCCCTGGACTGGAACCAAGCATCCTAGGACCGGTTTCGGGGTTTCACCCCTCATCAGCCAAGATAGCTTTACTCCAGTGGCATGGAGAGCACGAGACCCACGTCTGGGCATACCCCTCCCACTCAGGGTGACAAATGCAAAAAGAACAATCGATTGCCAGAATGCAGAACAATGTCATACATTCACCCCAGTACAGAGATCTGGGCCTAAATCCATCGTTTTTTTTTGCTCACCATGCCATTCCAGTTTGAAACCAGCCATATGCAAATCAGTCTTGACCCTGTGCCCAATGGGAACAGTCCAGCCCGAACTGCCAGGCCAGGTCCTCTCTGGACTGGAACCAAACATCCTAGGACCGGTTTCGGGGTTTCACCCCTCATCAGCCAAGATAGCTTGACTCCAGTGGCATGGAGAGCACGGGACCCACGTCTGGGCATACCCCTCCCACTCGGGGTGACAAATGCAAAAAGAACAATCAATGGACAGAATGCAGAATAATGTCATACATTCACCCCAGTACAGAGATCTGGGCCTAAATCCATCATTTTTTTGCTCACCATGCCATTCCAGTTTGAACCCAGCCATATGCAAATCAGTCTTGAACCTGTGCCCAATGGGAACAGTCCAGCCCGAACTGCCAGGCCAGGTCCTCCCTGGACTGGAACCAAGCATCCTAGGACCGGTTTCGGGGTTTCACCCCTCATCAGCCAGGATATCTTGACTCCAGTGGCATGGAGAGCAGGGGACCCACGTCTGGGCATACCTGACCCACTCGGGGTGACAAATGGAAAAAGAACAATTGATGGACAGAATGCAGAACAATGTCATACATTCACCCCAGTACAGAGATCTGGGCCTAAATCCATCGTTTTTTTGCTCACCATGCCATTCCAGTTTGAACCCAGCCATATGCAAATCAGTCTTGACCCTGTGCCCTGTGACCCTGTACCCTGACTGATGAGGGGTGAAACCCCGAAACTAGGCCTAGGATGCTTGTTTTTAGTCCAGGGAGGACCTGGCTTGGCAGTTTGGGCTGGACTGTTCCCATGAGGCACAGGGTCAAGACTGATTTGCATATGGCCAGGTCTAAACTGAGGTGGCATGGTGAGCAAAAGAATGATGGATTTAACCCAGATCTCTTGACTCGGGGTGAATGTTTTGATTTGTTCTGCATTCTGTCCATCAATTGTGTGTCTTTTGCTTTCTCGCCCTAAGTGCGCCGGGTATGCCCAGACGTGGGTCCTGGGCTCACTGTGCCACTGGATTCAAGCTATCCTGGCTGATGAGTGGTGAAGCCCTGAAACCGGTCCTAGGATACTTGTTTCCGGTCCAGGGAGGACCTGGCTTGGCAGTTCAGGCTGGACTGTTCCCATGAGGCACAGGGTCAAGACTGATTTGCATATGGCCAGGTCTTAACTGAGGTGGCATGGTGAGCAAAAGAATGATGGATTTAACCCAGATCTCTTGACTGGGGGTGAATGTTTTGATTTGTTCTGCATTCCATCCATCAATTGTGTATCTTTTGCTTTCTCGCCCTAAGTGCGCCGGGTATGCCCAGACGTGGGTCCCGGGCTCACTGTGCCACTGGATTCAAGCTATCCTGGCTGATGAGGAGTGAAACCCCGAAACCGGTCCTAGGATGCTTGTTTCCGGTCCAGGGAGGACCTGGCTTGGCAGTTCGGGCTGAACTGTTCCCATGAGTCACAGGGTCAAGACTGATTTGCATATGGCCAGGTCTAAACTGGGGTGGCATGGTGAGCAAAAGAATGATGGGTTTAAGCCAGATCTCTTGACAGGGGGTGAATGTTTTGATTTGTTCTGCATTCTGTCCATCAATTGTATGTCTTTTGCTTTCTCGCCCTAAGTGCGCCGGGTATGCCAAGACGAGGGTCCCGGGCTCACTGTGTCACTGGATTCAAGCTATCCTGGCTGATGAGGGGTGAAGCCCCGAAACCGGTCCTAGGATGCTTGTATCCGGTCCAGAGAGGACCTGGCTTGGCAGTTCGGGCTGGACTGTTCCCATAAAGCACAGGGTCAAGACTGATTTGCATATGGGCAGGTCAAAATTGGGGTGGCACAGTGAGCAAAAGAATGATGGATTTAACCCAGATCTCTTGACTGGGGGTGAATGTTTTGATTTGTTCTGCATTCCGTCCATCAATTATGTGTCTTTTGCTTTCTCGCCCTAAGTGCGCCGGGTATGCCAAGACGTGGGTCCCAGGTTCACTGTGCCACTGGATTCAAGCTATCCTGGCTGATGAGGGGTGAAGCCCCGAAACCGGTCCTAGGATGCTTGTTTCCGGTCCAGAGAGGACCTGGCTTGGCAGTTCGGGCTGGACTGTTCCCATAAAGCACAGGGTCAAGACTGATTTGCATATGGGCAGGTCTAAACTGGGGTGGCATGGTAAGCAAAAGAATGATGGATTTAACCCAGATCTCTTGGCTGGGAAGAATGTTTTTATTTGTTCTGCATTCCGTCCATCAATTGTGTGTCTTTTGCATTTGCTGTGTGGCATATTGTTGCGCTGGTGATGTGTGTTGTCATTTTTGCCGGCTTTTTGTGCTGCATAAGTGTAATGTCATTTTGTTTTGGTGTACTACAGGTTTTGTGTTAGGTTCTGTTTTGACTATTTTGTTGTGATGCCCCATGTTATGTTCTAATTGTGGTTCTTTGTTGCTTTGTGTATGTCATTGTGTTATGTTTAGTTGATTACTTTTGACATGTCTACAAATGCTGTTATATTTCCTGCCAAAGTAGTCTTGTATGTTCCTATGACAAGCACCCATTTATCATTTTCTAAGTTATAAAATAGTGCTGCGCCGGCTCTTCAACCACTTCAGACACCAGTCAGCCCAAAACTGTAGCTGCCACCGATTATGTGATACGGTCCATGTTCTTTAACAAAACACCCACATTGCATATGTTGTGCCCGGTGCATGAGGACCTATGGATAATGTTAAAAATGTTTAAAACCTTGACTGGAAAGGGTAAAACCCCTTGTGTGAGCATTCGAATTGGTGGACATGCTGGTCTTTCGTGTGCTACATATGCAAGAGACATAGGGGTATATTCACCAGAACGCAGTAAAATAACCCCGTGTCAACGTGGAATTCACAACACGGCGGGACCATGTGATAGTCTCCCGAAAACGCGGACAATGTCCGCGATACAACAACCGCGACGGTGATAAAAACCCAAACCCCAACGCAAAAAAACATGCAATGGGCCAAACCGCGATGAGGAAATCAGCGATAAGCAGCGCCAGGCCTGCAATACACACACGGCAGGTGGGAAAATCACTACAAAAGTAGAAAAAACACACAAACACAAAATAACCAACACCGAAGCACCATGGAGGCATCCGAAGCAGGCGCAGAGGACGAGCGGAACCCCACAAGCACCCCGGTCGACCAGCCTGGGACCTCGGGGACAGGGAAGGGCAAGGACAAGAAGAAGAGGAAGAGGCGGTTCGGTCCGCAGGAGAATAGGATCCTGGTCACGGAGGTGATGGAACACCATCAAGAACTGTTCGTCACCTCCAACGTGTCATTGGGCACCAACAATGGAATATGGCGGTCCATCGTGGACAAGGTGAATGCCGTCGGAGAGCACAAGAGGTAAATGGACGAGGTCAAGAGGCGATGCATTGACATCAAGCGCAAAACCAAGGAGAAACTCACAGGCAACCAGAAGGCAGCAATGCAGACTGGAGGTGGGAGCCCAGCACCACAGCTGGAGCTGGATGACATGGAGGAGCTGGTGTCGACAGTCATCAGTGTGGAGACCGTGGCAGGAGTCAGGGGAGCGGACACTGCTCGACATGACACAACACAACAGCAACAGGGTGAGTAACCACCAGGTACTGCGAGGACGGGGGGAGATGGCCACAATGGCACACATGCACAATCAAGCAGAGCACAGTGCACACCCACAATGACTCTGGATCATGGCCCTGATCTACAGACTGTCACAATGTACATTGCCATGCTGTCTGAATGTGAACATGTACCATGCGGCTACATACATGTGGACACATTGTAATACAGCATCTCCCCTTCACATTGCAGAGGCACCGTCAACACCTCCTGCAGAGCAGTCCCAGCCACTCTTCACTGATGACGAGGAGGACACCCCCAGCATCGACACCGAAGCCCTCCAAGACATCATTGAACTCATCCGCCAATCACCTCCAGGATCAGGGCAGCCCAGCTGCATCGAGGAGACCCCACCCACTCCACAAACCACCCAGCAGGAGGCACCCACAACCCCGGCTGTCTCCCAGGACCCCCACGAACAACATATGGCCTTCCAACGCCGTGTGTTGGAGGGCCAGAGGGAGATGGCTGAGCAGGTGCGGGTGGGGTTCGACCTCATGGCTACCAAAACTTGACGCCATCCATGGGTGTCTAAGTCCCATCAGGGACCACCTTCAGTCCCTAACGGACACCCACAGTCCGCTCCATGGTCTCTAACGGACATCCACAGGCCGCCCTGGCTGACATCGCTGGAGTCATGACTCGGAGACAAGAACACCTGTCCGCTCAGAGTGGCTCCAGCGATCTCAGCCGTGAGCTGGCACACATGCGGAGGCTCATGGAGGACATGGTCCGGATGGAGGCGGAAAGGATGGCAGCCACCACTGCACATCAGCAAAATGTAGCTGGGATCTACCATGCCCTGCAGATCCTCATCATGGCATTGCTGCCACAAGGCGTGGCGCAGATGAATGCTGCTGCTCCTACACCATCCACATCTCTGCCCCCTGGTGTGTCAGTGCCTCACAGTGTGGCAGACATTTCCACTCCGGCACCTGATGTGTCACTGCCACACAGTGCGGCCGACAATCCACCTCCGGCCCCTGATGTGTCAGTGGCACACAGTGCCGCAGCCGGATCTGCACCACCCACAGGTGAGGCAGAGCACACATCCGAGGACGTGGATGGGATTGAGATCAGAAGGAGGCACTAGAATTCATTTCCGCCACCTGGCCTGTTGCTGCTTGGTGCTGCACATGGCCCCATGACCTTCCACTGACCCCCGATACACTCTGTTGCACTCCTTGGACCACGACATGGACTGCCATATCCTGTTTGGCGACCAACAACACGGCGACCAGACTGCGGACTGTACTCTTCCTCTTCCGCTGTACTTGTCATTCCCCGATGGACTCTGGCTGGCCCTCCATGGGCCCATATTGTGAAGTGGGGTTGGCAAGGCCCTGTACTGCTCCAGCTGCAAAACTCCACTGGATGTGCATTAAACATTCAGAAATGCACTGCTGTGTCATGTCTTTCATCATTCAAGTATGAATGTGTGGATCAATGTAGGGTCAGTGATTCCCCCTAACGTCAATGATGCTCATCTAGTGGGATTCCAGTCACAGTGCGCTACATTGCTGATTGCGTTCCGGGTGCCGTAGACACTACAACAGGGACACACGTATTAGTCACTTCCTTGTCCGGACATGGACTGAACCACGCCCAGAGCCTCCGAGTCATTGTTGCAAGCCCTGCGATGGTCCGGCGTACGCCAGGCCAGACCACTCCGCTTACGCTCCGAGGGGGGCCACATAGCTACATGTCGCAGGTTTACACGCTAGTGGTCTGCAGGTCACTGGTCTAGTTGTCAGCATGTCACGGCCACTCCCTGAGGGCAGGTTTGCACACACACCACACCCATCCGGCACAGGCGTCACAGGCCATGTGACCCCTCCAATTTAAGGGGCCGACAACGTCACATTCCTCACTGCCGGAGGTGACTGGATGACGGACGTTCCACGATTCTCAATCATAAAGGGCCCATGAGTTGTTGCGCACAGGGTTAGTCACACCCGAAGCCATGCGGCCGTCACAGGCCTACCACCGCGTGGCGCTGACTGGGGTTGCAAAGGGTTAGTGGCACCCGAAGCCTTGCGGCCATCACGGGCCTACCACCACGTGGCGCTGACTGGGGTTGCACAGGGTTAGTGGCACCGAAATTGCTGAGCGGGTGTGCAGCCTGCGATGATGACGTGTGCACTGATGTAGTCTCTGCCATTGATGCCTCAGGACTCCGCGTCATGTGTGGGACCTGCTGGGCCGCGGTGCGGGTCCGCATGATGTGGAGCATGCCATGGTGGCGGGACCGGGGCCTGGAGCTTGCACAGGCACGTGGTGTGCCTACTGGTGGACACACCGTTGGCGGCAGGTGAGCAGTGGGGCCTGGGTGCGCAAGGGCGGACAGCCAGCGCTGGCCGGCGGGAGGGGGTAGGGTGCAGCTGCATGTGTGCGCAGGGACAGACAGGCGTTGTTGCCGTGTGCAGTGAGATGGACTCTGCCATGATTGACTCTGGCCTCGATTACAGATTGCAGACCTGGTGGCTTGCAGTGTATACCGGCACGTGGTTGGAGACACACCGGTGGCAGCAGGTGAGCAGTGGTGCCTGGGTGCGCGGGGGCGGCAGTGTCCCTCCCTCTCTCTCTCTCTCCCTTTCCTTCTCTCTCTCTCTCTCCCTTCCTTTCCTTCTCTCTCTCTCTCTCCCTTCCTTTCCTTCTCTCTCTCGCTCTCTCCCTTCCTTTCCTTCTCTCTCTCTCTCTCTCTCTCTCTCCCTTCCTTTCCTTCTCTCTCTCACTTTCTTTCTTTCTTTCTTTCTCTCTCTCTTTCTCTCTCTGCCTTTCTTTCATTCTCTGTTTCTCTGTGTCTTGCTCCTTTGATGTGCGCATGACACACGTTCTGATTTTGTGCTTTTATTTTCCAGGCTGTGACATCAAGATTGTCCCGGACGGACCCGACAGGAGTCTTCCGTATTGGTGTTTTGTGTTGTATTTCAATAAAGTTTTTGGTTGTTACTTCAATGATGAGTGACTGTTTCTCGTTCTTCTGACCACACATGTGTGTTTCTTTTTGTCATTGTGCGACATCATGCGCTTTTTGTGGCTCTTGTGTCGTGCACGGTATGTGTTTGTCCGGTGGGGGTCCGGGGGGGGGCCTGGGAGTGGTGGCAGTGGGTGTTGTGGCCCTCTTGGGTCTCCGAGCTGCATGATCATTGGCGCTATGGCATCTGTGGGTCTTCCGATGTGGCTCTGGGCTGGGCTCCCTTTCGTACTGCAGGTAGTCGTCCTGCTTAACACCAGCAGAAGGCAGGTGTTAAATCCCTGCTGCCGGCGGCTTATCGCCTGTTTTTGGTTCGCATCGCAGATCTGGCAGTTCATTGTGAAAGTGGTGTAGTGGTGTTTTCGTGTGTTTTTGCACGGGAACGCCTACTTTGCATCTCATTAGGGTTAGTTGGTGGTGTCCCCCGTGGGGGTAAAATTTGCGGCAGTTATTGCGGGAATACTGGCGATGTCTGCAGTTTGCACACGCTTGTGAATGGGGCGTTAAATCTATCACCACTTTTGATGCGTTAAGGTGGCGATAACTCAGCGATAAGTCCTTGTGAATATGCCCCTGAGAGAGAATATAATAACTGTGTTAATCCATCAGGAAGATGAGAAACCTAACATGAAATCCCCAATGAGCTTTGCACAATATGCTGAATATCACACTTTGGATTAATGGAATAATGTGAAAATGTTCTAGACCTGGTGACGAGTCTAGCAGCAGTGTGGCAGGTTGTCTACCCAAGAGGTAAAATAAAGTTGAGATTTATTATTCTAATTGTTGTTCTTTTTACTTAGCATTTGTTTACCAAACAATTTGCCATTAGCTTAACACTGCAGTGTCTGGTAGTCTGGGAATTACTTTCCTAATGGTTCTTAAGTTTCCTTCACAAACTAGATGTTGGTTTGGTGATGTGGAGTGGGACTATGTTTTGGCTAGATGAATGTGGTAATGCGGGTGTCAGTTTCTGGTGGGTGAGACAGGAATCACATACCATCTTGTTTACTTGTTTTCTTGTGTGTTTGGCCATTACCAGTCAAATCTATGCGTGGATTGGATAGGTGATGGTGCCAAGTCCTGCTGAATGCGTTAATGGCCAGTTAATTGGATATCTGAGTTTTATTGGTTGTATGTTCTGTCTTAATATTCCCTATTATTTTAGAGTGGTGGGCGGCGTGGCTTTGTTGACGCACACAGCTAGCACCCTATCAAACTGCTCTTGTGTCATTCAAATGGACTGACACAAGAAGATTTCATTTGCACTCAAAAATGGTTATGCCTTCAGGCTGATTCTTACAATGGAGCAATTCAACAAAATATAAACTGTCTTGAAGGTAGCAAAATGCTCCCTCACTGTAAAGCCATGATGTAACATGACAAAAATACACATCCATATGGATTGCAAATCCCCAACCCGAGCTTTTCTCGGGCATTTTGAAGCTTTGTCAATGGATGGATACAATTTTTTCCTTCCCTACTTTAAGTCGTGGCGATTTAAAACTCAAATGTCCTCTTACACTGTAATAATTTGCAATAGCACATTTGCTTCTCCCACATTTGTGTCTATTGCATATATATATATATTATCTACTGGCGGTCGCCAGTAGATAGTTATAGTTAGGACCTATTTTCCATAGGAAATCCGCAACATTCTATTTGAAATAACTCTTGTGTCGGTTGACGAATCTTCGCGGAATTTTCAAACTTTATGGCCCGCTCCGGTCCGCTCCTACCCTGAAAGTTTTGGGGTGATTCGTCAAGCGGGGGCTGAGAGAAAGGGGGTCCCAAAGCGTGTTTTCCCCATTCATTTTCCCATAGGAAACTTTAGCCACGGCTACAGCCCGAACTGCTGAACGGAATTACACAAAATTTGGCAAAGAGGTAGTTCTTGGTTCAGAAAGAACCCTTTTTGTTAAATGGTGTAAATCCGTTCAGTAGTTGCGAGAGAAATTAAAAAATAAGAGTCAAAAATCAATTTCCCGTAGGAAACTTTATGCAAGGCTACAGCCCGAACTGCTGAACGGAATTACACCAAATTTGGCAAAGAGGTAGTTCTTGGTTCAGAAAGAACCCTTTTTGTTAAATGGTGTAAATCCGTTCAGTAGTTGCTGAGAAAATCAAAAGTAAAAACACATATATATCTGGGCGGAGCCTAACCACACATGTCATCGTGAGATCTGATTGGCTGTCAGCACTTCATCCTGGAATTGCTGGCAGCCATCTTGAGACCAATATAAATGATAGTACCCCATTGAAATGCATTGTAGTGAATCGAAGATTTTGAGGGTTACCAAAAGGAGAACTATAAAGGGTGATAACAGACTTTAGTTACATTAGAATTCATTTGTTTATGGTACCATACTAATTTCAGGAATTGTGGTGTGTTCTAAGGTGATTTTACCCTGTGAAAAACCTTCTGCTGGGATATCATGAATCATGGTTGAGAGAAAACTATTTTCACATGCTTGTCCCATACAGTTTTGGAAGGTGCTCCAGAAGCTAAAATGAGAGCATATTTTCTGTAAATTCACATTATCTTTCTCAGTCATGTGAGAATGAAGTCTGACATTCTCAGTAAAACATGTACATCCAACAAGGGCAGAGACTGTCAGTTGATTCCTTTGTGTTCTACTGCAGCTTCCCAGAGTGTTCTAAAGAACAACTAGAGTGCTAACAGCCTTACTTATGACAAAAGTATGGCACACCTGAAGCCATCTTGATTGGAATAAACTGGTAACACTTAAAACATTTAATTTAAAAAGGAACAAAATGATGGGGTTCATCTTGTCATAGAAATTATGGTTAGTGCTCTGGAAAGAAAAATTAGGACATGTTTCAAGTGTGATCTCAAATATCTTCCTGTTATATTTCAACAGGAGCAGCCTGTCAGTTGATGCCTTTGTGTTCTACTGCAGCTTCCCAGAGTGTTCTAAAGAACAACTAGAGCGCTAACAGTCTTACTTATGACAAAAGTATGGCACACCTGAAGCCATCTTGATTGGAATAAACTGGTAACACTTAAAACATTTAATTTAAAAAGGAACAAAATGATGGGGTTCATTTTGTCATAGAAATTATGGTTAGTGCTGTAGAAAGAAAAATTAGGACTTGTTTCAAGTGTGATCTCAAATATCTTCCTGTTATATTTCAACAGGAGCAGCCTGTCAGTTGATGCCTTTGTGTTCTACTGCAGCTTCCCAGAGTGTTCTAAAGAACAACTAGAGCGCTAACAGTCTTACTTATGACAAAAGTATGGCACACCTGAAGCCATCTTGATTGGAATAAACTGGTAACACTTAAAACATTTAATTTAAAAAGGAACAAAATGAGGGGTTCATTTTGCAATAGAAATTATGGTTAGTGCTGTAGAAAGAAAAATTAGGACATGTTTTAAGTGAGATCTCAAATATCTTCCTGTTATATTTCAACAGGAGCAGCCTGTCAGTTGATGCCTTTGTGTTCTACTGCAGCTTCCCAGAGTGTTCTAAAGAACAACTAGAGTGCTAACAGCCTTACTTATGACAAACGTATGGCACACCTGAAGCCATCTTGATTGGAATAAACTGGTAACACTTAAAACATTTAATTTAAAAGGAACAAAATGAGGGGTTCATTTTGCCATAGAAATTATGGTTAGTGCTGCAAAAATAAAATTTAGTGCATGTTTTAAGTGAGATCTCAAATCCTCTTCTATTTCATTAGAAAATTCTGACATGCAGACTGAAACAATCACTTTCAATACCAGCAGTAGACTTCCAGTTAACTCCTTGGTGAGCAGTAGCTTTACTACAGTGATCTAATGAACAACTAGAGTGCTAACATTCTGAATTTATGGCAAATGTGTGACACATCTGAATGCCTTCTTGATGGAATCAAAGTAAAAAACTGAAAGCATTTCCTACTGAGGAGACTGCAGTAAATGAGGAAATTAGGAAACTTCATAACAAAGAAGTCTTCCAAGATGGCCACCAGTGAAAAAAGAGCCCAAATGTAGCACAAATATTACCCAGATGTAGCCCACATATAGCCCAATGACAAAAGTGTGCAAAACACTTTTTATTTTTAGTTTTTTGCAGTTTTATGTAGTGCAGACTGGTCAGGTATTGGAGCGTTGCATCTTAAAACATGACCCCCTACACTACAAAAACACCACTGCACTACCCTAAACCCTAAAACACTACCCCCAGCACGACCCCCTACACTACACAAGCACCACTGCACTATCCTAAACCCTAAAACACTACCCCAAGCATGACCCCCTACACTACACAAACACCACTGCACTACCCTAAACCCTAAAACACTAACCCAACACCACTGCACTAACCTAAATCCTAAAACACTACCCCCAGCACGACCCCTACACTACCCAAACACCACTGCTCTACCCTAAAACATGACCCCCTACACTACACAAACACCACTGCACTACCCTAAACCCTAAAACACTACCCCCAGCACGACCCCTACACTACACAAGCACCACTGCACTACCCTAAACCCTAAAACACTACCCCCAGCACGACCCCCTACACTACACAAACACCACGGCACTACCTTAAACCCTAAAACACTACCCCCAGCACGACCCCCTACACTACCCAAACACCACTGCACTAACCTAAATCCTAAAACACTACCCCCAGCACGACCCCCTACACTACCCAAACACCACTGCACTACCCTAAAACATGACCCCCTACACTACACAAACACCACTGCACTAACCTAAATCCTAAAACACTACCCCCAGCACGACCCCCTACACTACACAAGCACCACTGCACTACCCTAAACCCTAAAACACTACCCCCAGCACGACCCCCTACACAGCCCGAACACCACTGCACTGCCCTAAACCCTGAAACACCAGCCCCTGCACGACCCCCTACACTGCCCGAACACCACTGCACTGCCCTAAACCCTGAAACACCAACCCTAGCATGACCCCTACACTGCCCGAACACCACTGCACTGCCCTAAACCCTGAAACACCACCCCCTTCACAACCCCCTACACTGCCCGAACACCACTGCACTGCCCTAAACCCTGAAACACCATCCCCAGCACGCCCCCTACACTGCCCGAACACCACTGCACTGCCCTAAACCCTGAAACACTACCCCCAGCAAGACCTCCTACACTGCCCGAACACCACTGCACTGCCCTAAACCCTGAAACATCACCCCCAGCAAGACCCCCTACACTGCCCTAAACCCTGAATCACCACCCCCAGCACGACCCCCTACACTGCCCAAACACCACTGCACTGCCCTAAACCCTGAAACACCACCCCCAGCACAACCCCCTACACTGCCCGAACACCACTGCACTGCCCTAAACCCTGAAACACCACCCCCTGCATGATCCCCTACACTGCCCGAACACTACTGCACTGCCCTAAACCCTGAAACACCATCCCCAGCACGACCCCCTACACTCCACAAACACCACTGAACTACCCTAAACCCTGAAACACTACCCCCAGCAAGACCCCCTACACTGCCCGAACACCACTGCACTGCCCTAAACCCTGAAACATCACCCCCAGCAAGACCCCCTACACTGCCCGAACACCACTGCCCTAAACCCTGAAACACCACCCCCAGCAAGACCCCCTACACTGCCCGAACACCACTGCACTGCCCTAAACCCTGAAACACCACCCCTGCACGACCCCCTACACTGCCCGAACACCACTGCACTGCCCTAAACCCTGAAACACCAGCCCCAGCACGACCCCTACACTGCCCGAACACCACTGCACTGCCCTAAACCCTGAAACACCACCCCCTGCACGACCCCCTACACTGCCCGAACACCACTGCACTGCCCTAAACCCTGAAACACCACCCCCAGCACGACCCCCTACACTGCCCGAACACCACTGCACTGCCCTAAACCCTGAAACACCACCCCCTGCACGATCCCCTACACTGCCCGAACACTACTGCACTGCCCTAAACCCTGAAACACCACCCCCAGCACGACCCCCTACACTGCACGAACACCACTGCACTGCCCTAAACCCCGAAACACTACCCCCAGCAAGACCCCCTACACTGCCCGAACACCACTGCACTGCCCTAAACCCTGAAACATCACCCCCAGCAAGACCCCCTACACTGCCCGAATACCACTGCCCTAAACCCTGAAACACCACCCCCAGCAAGACCCCTACACTGCCCGAACACCACTGCACTGCCCTAAACCCTGAAACACCACCCCCAGCATGACCCCCTACACTGCCCGAACACCACTGCACTGCCCTAAACCCTGAAACACCACCCCAGCACGACCCCCTACACTGCCCGAACACCACTGCACTGCCCTAAACCATGAAACACCAGCCCCAGCACGACCCCTACACTGCCCGAACACCACTGCATTGCCCTAAACACTGAAACACCACCCCCAGCACGACCCCCTACACTGCCCGAACACCACTGCACTGCCCTAAACCCTGAAACACCAGCCCCAGCACGACCCCGTACACTGCCCGAACACCACTGCACTGCCCTAAACCCTGAAACACCAGCCACAGCACGACCGCCTACACTGCCCGAAAACCACTGCACTGCCCTAAACCCTGAAACACCAGCCCCAGCACGACCCCCTACACTGCCCGAACACCACTGCACTACTCTAAACCCTCAAACACCAGCCCCAGCACGACCCCTACACTGCCCGAACACCACTGCACTGCCCTAAACCCTGAAACACCAGCCCCAGCAAGACCCCCTACACTGCCCGAACACCACTGCACTGCCCTAAACCCTGAAACACCACCCCCAGCAAGACCCCTACACTGCCCGAACACCACAGCACTAAAGCCTGAAACACCACCCCCAGCAAGACCACCTACACTGGCCGAACACCACTGCACTGCCCTAAACCCTGAAACACCACCCCTGCACGACCCCCTACACTGCCCAAACACCACTGCACTGCCCTAAACCCTGAAACACCACCCCCTGCACGACCCCCTACACTGCCCGAACACCACTGCACTGCCCTAAACCCTGAAACACCACCCCTCAGCACGACACCCTTCACTGCCCGAACACCACTGCACTGCCCTAAACACTGAAACACCACCCCCAGCACAACCCCCTACACTGCCCGAACACCACTGCACTGCCCTAAACCCTGAAACACCACCCCTGCACGACCTCCTACACTGCCCGAACACCACTGCACTGCCCTAAACCCTGAAACACCACCCCCAGCACGACCCCCTACACTGCCCGAACACCACTGCACTGCCCTAAACCCTGAAACATCAACCCCAGCAAGACCCCCTACACTGCCTGAACACCACTGCCCTAAACCCTGAAACACCACCCCTACACTGCACGAACACCACTGCACTGCCCTAAACCCTGAAACACCACCTCCAGCAAAACCCCATACACTGCCTGAACACCATTGCTCTGCCCTAAAGCCTGAAACACTAGCCCCAGCACGACCCCCTACACTGCCCGAACACCACTGCACTGCCCTAAACCCTGAATCACCACCCCAGCACGACCCTACACTGCCCGAACACCACTGCACTGCCCTAAACCCTGAAAAACCAGCCCCAGCAAGACTCCCTACACTGCCCGAACACCACTGCACTGCCCTAGACTCTGAAACACCAGCCCCAGCAAGACCCCTACACTGCCCGAACACCACTGCACTGCCCTAAACCCTGAAACACCAGCCCCAGCATGACCCCTACACTGCCCGAACACCACTGTACTGCCCTAAACCCTGAAACACCAGCCCCAGCATGACCACCTACACTGCCCGAACACCACTGCACTGCCCTAAACCCTGAAACACCAGCCCCAGCACAACCCCCTACACTGCCCGAACACCACTGCACTGCCCTAAACCCTGAAACACCAGCCCCAGCACGACCCCTACACTGCCCGAACACCACTGTACTGCCCTAAACCCTGAAACACCAGCCCCAGCACGACCCCCTACACTGCCCGAACACCACTGCACTGCCCTAAACCCTGAAACACCACCCCCTGCATGACCCCCTACACTGCCCGAACACCACTGCACTGCCCTAAACCCTGAAACACCACCCCCTGCACCACCCCTACACTGCCCGAACACCACTGCACTGCCCTAAACCCTGAAACACCACCCCTGCACCGCCCCCTACACTGCCCGAACACCACTGCACTGCCCTAAACCCTGAAACACCACCCCCAGCACGACCCCCTTTACTGCTCGAACACCACTGCACTGCCCCAAACCCTGAAACACCACCCCCAGCACGACCCCCTACACTGCCCGAACACCACTGCCCTAAACCCTGAAACACCACCCCTGCACGACCCCTACACTGCCCGAACACCACTGCACTGCCCTAAACCCTGAAACACCACCCCTACACTGCCCGAACACCACTGCACTGCCCTAAACCCTGAAACACCACCCCCAGCATGACCCCCTACACTGCCCGAACACCACTGCACTGCCCTAAACCCTAAAACACCACCCCCAGCATTACCCCTACACTGCCCAAACACCACTGCACTGCCCTAAACCCTAGAACACTACCCCCAGCACGACCCCTACACTACCCGAACACCACTGCACTACCCTAAACCCTAAAATACTACCCCCAGCACAACCCCTACACTACCCGAACACGACTGCACTGCCCTAAACCCTCAAACACTCCCCCAGCACGACCCCTACACTACCCGAACACCACTGCACTGCCCTAAACCCTAAAACACTCCCCCAGCACGACCCTAACACTACCCGAACACCACTGCACTGCCCTAAACCCTAAAACACTCCCCCAGCACGACCCCCTACACTACCCAAACACCACTGCACTGCCCTAAACCCTAAAACACTACCCCCGCATGACCCCCTACACTACCCAAACACCAATGCACTACCCTAATCCCTAAAACACTACCCCCGCATGACCCCTACACTGCCCAAAGACCACTGCACTACCCTAAACCCTAAAACACGACCTCCTACACTACACAAACACCACTGCACTACCCTAAACCCTAAAACACTACCCCCTACACTACACAAACACCACTGCACTACCCTAAACCCTAAAAAACTACCCCCAGCACGAACCACTACACTACCCAAACACCACTGCACTACCCTAAACCCTAAAAAACTACCCCCAGCAGTACCCCTACACTACCCAAACACCACTGCACTACCCTAAAACACTACCCCCAGCACGACCCCCTACACTACCCAAACACCACTGCACAATCCTAAACCCTAAAACACTCCCCCAGCACGACTCCCTACACTACCCAAACACAACTGCACTACACTAAACCCTAAATCTACCCCCAGCATGACCCCCTACACTACACAAACACCACTGCACTACCCTAAACCCTAAAACACTACCCCCAGCACGACCCTCTTCACTTCATAAACACAACTGCACAATTTGTTACAGGCGTTGCAACGCAGGCCTGTGGTGCTTACTGGAAGTACCTAGTGGGCTAGTTGGGCCCCAGGGACCCTCAGGATTCAAGGTGACCTAATCCCCCAACTTAAAATGCACCACGGGCGCGTTTGCACAGTGGTGAAGGGAGAGGCGGGGCCTCAGGTGACATGGGCGCAAACACGCCCTGTGGTGCGTTTTAAATTGGGGAATTAATTCCCTTTGAATCCTGAGGGACCCTGGGGGCCAACTAGCCCACCAGGTACCTTCAGTAAGCACAACAGAGTTGCGTTGCAGAGAGGTGAAAAAGGTGCGTGGCCTCGGAACGCCTCTCTGCAACACAGCTCTGTGGTCCTAACTGTAGGTACCTGGGGGCTAGTTGGGCCCCAGGGACCCTCAGAATTCAAGGGGACTTAATCCCGCAACTTAAAACGCGCCACGGGGTGCGTTTGCACACATGTCACCTCAGGCCCCCCCTCCCTTCACCACTGTGCAAACGCGCCCTGTAGCGCGTTTTAAGAGGTAGTTTTAATCCCCCTGCCCTATTATGTACTAGGGACTTGCGGAGGAGGTCAAGCTAATCACAGGGGTACCCCGACGCATAGTGTTTCCTAGTGTATGTAGGTGTTTTCACTGGTTTCTAAGTGTCTTTTAGCATAGCACTGGCTCTGGTTAGTCAGAGTCAGTTACCACCAGTACCCGTGTGAAAAAGTTGTGGGCACAGGATGATTTTGCAACAAGGCCTCTTTCTGCTCCTCTGTTGGTTCTTTCTGCACATCTTTTGCTTCTTTCTGTGCGTTTTTTCTTCTTTCTTCACATGTCCTACCTCTGTAGGCATAGTTAGAAACTAGCATTTAAAAAACCTTTGAAATTCACTTAAAAAATCATAGGTTTCAGGCACGTTATAGTTAGAAATTAGCATTTAAAAAACCTTTGAAATTCACTGAAAAAATCATAGGTTTCAGACACGTTATAGTTAGAAATTAGCATTTAAAAAACCTTTAAAATTCACTGAAAAAACCATAGGTTTTAGGGACAGTTATAGTTAGTTGGACATTTCACTCGTACAAAACCATAGAAATTCCCCCGTTATAGTTAGTTCAGCTAACTATAACTCACGCCCCGCAATGCACTGCTGATGACGTCACATATTACATCACTCATGACATGGTCAGTGACATCACTGATGACATCTCAAATGACATCACTGATGACATCACTGATGACATCATCCAGTGACTGTGTGTTTCTGTAAAGTTTAAATATGTTTAATATATATAGGGAAAGGCGTATTGAAGAATGAGTGGGTGTATAAGTGTCTGAATGGATGATTTAGTACGTGAGTGACTGACTCTACAAGTGAGTGATTAAATGTATCTTACTGAATGCATGGGTTAGTGACTAAACTGTGTGAATGTCTGTATCCGTCTGTCTGTTGGTTTGTAAGCGGCTGCATGGCTTTCTGAATAGCTACATGAGTGTCTACATGGGTTATTGATTGATTGTCTGAGTATCTGTATGGGTGCCTGAGTGTTTGTGTGGGTGGGGTGTGTGTGACTCTGTGCATAGATGTGTGAGTTGGTGATTCACTGGGTGCATGGTTTCAAGAGTGCATCTGTGATGGACTGTATGGGTGGGTGAGTGTGTGTATGGGTGTGTTAGTGATTGAATGTATATCTCAGTGGTACATGTGTGAGTAACTACATATGTGAAAGGCAGTATATATGTGTGTTGGAGTATATAAATGGCTATAAGTGAGAGTGTGTGATTGTGAGAGTGGCTGTATGGATGAGTGTGTACTTGTATCAGTGATTGTATAAGAGCGTAAGAATGTGCTAGTATTTGTATGAGTAAGTGAGCTGGTGTGTGTATAACTGTATAGGTGAGTAAATGGGTGTGTGATTAAGTTTTTGCATGACTGACTAGGTGTGTGAGTACCTCTATGGATGAGTGGCGGTGTGTGAGTGTTTATATAGGTGTATGAGTGCATATGATAGTCCTGTACTGAGTGACTAAGTATGAGTGACTGTACGGGTGAGTGAGTGGATGTGTGTGTATACCTAAGAATCAGTGAGTGGGTATGTAGTTTTTGGTGTTGGAGTGTCTATGGTTTTGAGAATGGCAGTCTGTAATTTAGAGTGGGTGTATCAAAAGTTATATTAGGGTGTGAGAAGATGCATGAAAATATCACATGGATGATGTCATGAGTGATGTCATTTGAGATGTCATCAGTGATGTCATCAGTGATGTCACTGACCATGTCATGAGTGATGTAATATGTGACGTCATCAGCAGTGCATTACGGGGCGCGAGTTATAGTTAGCTGAACTAACTATAACGGGGGAATTTCTATGGTTTTGTACGAGTGAAATGTCCAACTAACTATAACTGTCCCTAAAACCTATGGTTTTTTCAGTGAATTTCAAAGGTTTTTAAATGCTAATTTCTAACTATAACGTGTCTGAAACCTATGGTTTTTTCAGTGAATTTCAAAGGTTTTTTAAATGCTAATTTCTAACTATAACGTGCCTGAAACCTATGATTTTTAAGTGAATTTCAAAGGTTTTTTAAATGCTAGTTTCTAACTATGCCTACAGAGGTAGGACATGTGAAGAAAGAAGAAAAAACGCACAGAAAGAAGCAAAAGATGTGCAGAAAGAACCAACAGAGGAGCAGAAAGAGGCCTTGTTGCAAAATCATCCTGTGCCCACAACTTTTTCACGACGGGTACTGGTGGTAACTGACTCTGACTAACCAGAGCCAGTGCTATGCTAAAAGACACTTAGAATACCAGTGAAAACACCTACATACACTAGGAAACACTATGCGTCGGGGTACCCCTGTGATTAGCATGACCTCCTCTGCAAGTCCCTAGTACATAATAGGGCAGGGGATTAAAACTACCTCTTAAAACGCGCTACAGGGCGCGTTTGCACAGTGGTGAAGGGAGGGGGGCCTGAGGTGACATGTGTGCAAACGCACCCCGTGGCGCGTTTTAAGTTGCGGGATTAAGTCCCCTTGAATTCTGAGGGTCCCTGGGGCCCAACTAGCCCCCAGGTACCTACAGTTAGGACCACAGAGCTGAGTTGCAGAGAGGCGTTCCGAGGCCACGCACCTTTTTCACCTCTCTGCAACGCAACTCTGTTGTGCTTACTGAAGGTACCTGGTGGGCTAGTTGGACCCCAGGGTCCCTCAGGATTCAAAGGGAATTAATTCCCCAACTTAAAACGCACCACAGGGCGTGTTTGCGCACATGTCACCTGAGGCCCCGCCCCCTCCCTTCACCACTATGCAAACGCGCCCCGTGGTGTGTTTTAAGTTGGGGGATTAGGTCACCTTGAATCCTGAGGGTCCCTGGGGCCCAACTAGCCCACTAGGTACTTCCAGTAAGCACCACAGGCCTGCATTGCAACGCCTGTAACAAATTGTGCAGTTGTGTTTAGGTAGTGAAGAGGGTCGTGCTGGGTGTAGTGTTTTAGGGTTTAGGGTAGTGCAGTGGTGTTTGTGTAGTGTAGGGGGTCATGCTGGGGGTAGATTTAGGGTTTAGGGTAGTGCAGTGGTGTTTGGGTAGTGTAGGGAGTCGTGCTGGGGGAGTGTTTTAGGGTTTAGGGTAGTGCAGTGGTGTTTAGGTAGTGTAGGGGGTCGTGCTGGGGGTAGTGTTTTAGGGTGGTAGTGCAGTGGTGTTTGGGTAGTGTAGGGGTACTGCTGGGGGTAGTGTTTTAGGGTTTAGGGTAGTGCAGTGGTGTTTGGGTAGTGTAGGGGTACTGCTGGGGGTAGTTTTTAGGGTTTAGGGTAGTGCAGTGGTGTTTGGGTAGTGTAGTGGTTCATGCTGGGGGTAGTTTTTAGGGTTTAGGGTAGTGCAGTGGTGTTTGTGTAGTGTAGGGGTAGTGTTTTAGGGTTTAGGGTAGTGCAGTGGTGTTTGTGTAGTGTAGGAGGTCGTGTTTTAGGGTTTAGGGTAGTGCAGTGGTCTTTGGGTAGTGTAGGAGTCGTGCAGGGGTAGTGTTTTAGGGTTTAGGGTAGTGTAGGGGGTCATGCGGGGGTAGTGTTTTAGGGATTAGGGTAGTGCATTGGTGTTTGGGTAGTGTAGGGGGTCATGCGGGGTAGTGTTTTAGGGTTTAGGGCAGTGCAGTGGTGTTTTGGTAGTGTAGGGGGTCGTGCTGGGGGAGTGTTTTAGGGTTTAGGGCAGTGCAGTGGTGTTCGGGTAGTGTAGGGGGTCGTGCTGGGGGAGTGTTTTAGGGTTTAGGGCAGTGCAGTGGTGTTCGGGTAGTGTAGGGGTCGTGCTGGGGGAGTGTTTGAGGGTTTAGGGCAGTGCAGTCGTGTTCGGGTAGTGTAGGGGGTTGTGCTGGGGGTAGTATTTTAGGGTTTAGGGTAGTGCAGTGGTGTTCGGGTAGTGTAGGGGTCGTGCTGGGGGTAGTGTTCTAGGGTTTAGGGCAGTGCAGTGGTGTTTGGGCAGTGTAGGGGGTAATGCTGGGGGTGGTGTTTTAGGGTTTAGGGCAGTGCAGTGGTGTTCGGGCAGTGTAGGGGTCGTGCTGGGGGTGGTGTTTCAGGGTTTAGGGCAGTGCAGTGGTGTTTGGGCAGTGTAGGGGTGGTGTTTCAGGGTTTAGGGCAGTGCAGTGGTATTCGGGCAGTGTAGGAGGTCGTGCAGGAGTGGTGTTTCAGGGCTTAGGTCAGTGGTGTTCGGGCAGTGTAGGGGGTCATGCTGGGGGTGGTGTTTCAGGGTTTGGGGCAGTGCAGTGGTGTTCGAGCAGTAAAGGGGGTGGTGCTGGGGTGGTGTTTCAGGGTTTAGGGCAGTGCAGTGGTGTTCGGGCAGTGTAGGGGCGGTGCAGGGGGTGGTGTTTCAGGGTTTAGGGAGTGCAGTGGTGTTCGGACAGTGTAGGGGTCATGCAGGGGTGGTGTTTCAGGGTTTAGGGCAGTGCAGTGGTGTTCGGGCAGTGTAGGGGGTCGTGCTGGGGCTGGTGTTTCAGGGTTTAGGGCAGTACAGTGGTGTTCGGGCAGTGTAGGGGGTCGTGCTGGGGCTGGTGTTTCAGGGTTTAGGGCAGTGCAGTGGTGTTCGGGCAGTGTAGGGGTTGTGCTGGGGCTGGTGTTTCAGGGTTTAGGGCAGTGCAGTGGTGTTCGGGCAGTGTAGGTGGTCGTGCTGGGGCTGGTGTTTCAGGGTTTAGGGCAGTGCAGTGGTGTTCGGGCAGTGTAGGGGTCATGCTGGGGCTGGTGTTTCAGGGTTTAGGGCAGTGCAGTGGTGTTCGGGCAGTGTAGGGGTCTTGCTGGGGCTGGTGTTTCAGAGTCTAGGGCAGTGCAGTGGTGTTCGGGCAGTGTAGGGAGTCTTGCTGGGGCTGGTTTTTCAGGGTTTAGGGCAGTGCAGTGGTGTTCGGGCAGTGTAGGGGGTCGTGCTGGGGGTGGTGTTTCAGGGTTTAGGGCAGTGCAGTGGTGTTCGGGCAGTGTAGGGGGTCGTGCTGGGGCTAGTGTTTCAGGATTTAGGGCAGAGCAATGGTGTTCAGGCAGTGTAGGGGTTTTGCTGGAGGTGGTGTTTCAGGGTTTAGGGCAGTGCAGTGGTGTTCGTGCAGTGTAGGGGTGGTGTTTCAGGGTTTAGAGTGCAGTGGTGTTCAGGCAGTGTAGGGGGTCTTGCTGGGGTTGATGTTTCAGGGTTTAGGGCAGTGCAGTGGTGTTCGGGCAGTGTAGGGGGTCGTGCTGGGGGTGGTGTTTCAGGGTTTAGGGCAGTGCAGTGGTGTTCCGGCAGTGTAGGAGGTCGTGCAGGGGATGGTGTTTCAGGGTTTAGGGCAGTGCAGTGGTGTTTGGGCAGTGTAGGGGGTCGTGCTGGGGGTGGTGTTTCAGGGTTTAGGGCAGTGCAGTGGTGTTCGGGCAGTGAAGGGTGTCGTGCTGAGGGGTGGTGTTTCAGGGTTTAGGGCAGTGCAGTGGTGTTCGGGCAGTGTAGGGGTCGTGCAGGGGTGGTGTTTCAGGGTTTAGGGCAGTGCAGTGGTGTTTGGGCAGTGTAGGGGGTCGTGCAGGGGGTGGTGTTTCAGGGTTTAGGGCAGTGCAGTGGTGTTCGGCCAGTGTAGGTGGTCTTGCTGGGGGTGGTGTTTCAGGCTTTAGTGCTGTGGTGTTCGGGCAGTGTAGGGGGTCTTGCTGGGGGTGGTGTTTCAGGGTTTAGGGCAGTGCAGTGGTGTTCGGGCAGTGTAGGGGGTCTTGCTGGGGCTGGTGTTTCAGGGTTTAGGGCAGTGCAGTGGTGTTCGGGCAGTGTAGGGGTCGTGCTGGGGCTAGTGTTTGAGGGTTTAGGGTAGTGCAGTGGTGTTCGGGCAGTGTAGGGGGTCGTGCTGGGGCTGGTGTTTCAGGGTTTAGGGCAGTGCAGTGGTTTTCGGGCAGTGTAGGCGGTCGTGCTGTGGCTGGTGTTTCAGGGTTTAGGGCAGTGCAGTGGTGTTCGGGCAGTGTACGGGGTCGTGCTGGGGCTGGTGTTTCAGGGTTTGGGGCAGTGCAGTGGTGTTCGAGCAGTAAAGGGGGTGGTGCTGGGGTGGGGTTTCAGGGTTTAGGGCAGTGCAGTGGTGTTCGGGCAGTGTAGGGGGCGGTGCAGGGGGTGGTGTTTCAGGGTTTAGGGAAGTGCAGTGGTGTTCGGACAGTGTAGGGGGTCATGCAGGGGTGGTGTTTCAGGGTTTAGGGCAGTGCAGTGGTGTTCGGGCAGTGTAGGGGTCGTGCTGGGGCTGGTGTTTCAGGGTTTAGGGCAGTACAGTGGTGTTCGGGCAGTGTAGGGGGTCGTGCTGGGGCTGGTGTTTCAGAGTTTAGGGCAGTGCAGTGGTGTTCGGGCAGTGTAGGGGTTGTGCTGGGGCTGGTGTTTCAGGGTTTAGGGCAGTGCAGTGGTGTTCGGGCAGTGTAGGTGGTGGTGCTGGGGCTGGTGTTTCAGGGTTTAGGGCAGTGCAGTGGTGTTCGGGCAGTGTAGGGGTCATGCTGGGGCTGGTGTTTCAGGGTTTAGGGCAGTGCAGTGGTGTTCGGGCAGTGTAGGGGGTCTTGCTGGGGCTGGTGTTTCAGAGTCTAGGGCAGTGCAGTGGTGTTCGGGCAGTGTAGGGAGTCTTGCTGGGGCAGGTTTTTCAGGGTTTAGGGCAGTGCAATGGTGTTCGGGCAGTGTAGGGGGTCGTGCTGGGGGTGGTGTTTCAGGGTTTAGGGCAGTGCAGTGGTGTTCGGGCAGTGTAGGGGGTCGTGCTGGGGCTAGTGTTTCAGGATTTAGGGCAGAGCAATGGTGTTCAGGCAGTGTAGGGGGTTTTGCTGGAGGTGGTGTTTCAGGGTTTAGGGCAGTGCAGTGGTGTTCGTGCAGTGTAGGGGGGTGGTGTTTCAGGGTTTAGGGGCAGTGGTGTTCAGGCAGTGTAGGGGGTCTTGCTGGGGTTGATGTTTCAGGGTTTAGGGCAGTGCAGTGGTGTTCGGGCAGTGTAGGGGGTCGTGCTGGGGGTGGTGTTTCAGGGTTTAGGGCAGTGCAGTGGTGTTCCGGCAGTGTAGGAGGTCGTGCAGGGGATGGTGTTTCAGGGTTTAGGGCAGTGCAGTGGTGTTCGGGCAGTGTAGGGGGTCGTGCTGGGGGTGGTGTTTCAGGGTTTAGGGCAGTGCAGTGGTGTTCGGGCAGTGAAGGGTGTCGTGCTGAGGGGTGGTGTTTCAGGGTTTAGGGCAGTGCAGTGGTGTTCGGGCAGTGTAGGGGGTCGTGCAGGGGGTGGTGTTTCAGGGTTTAGGGCAGTGCAGTGGTGTTTGGGCAGTGTAGGGGTCGTGCAGGGGATGGTGTTTCAGGGTTTAGGGCAGTGCAGTGGTGTTCGGCCAGTGTAGGTGGTCTTGCTGGGGGTGGTGTTTCAGGCTTTAGTGCTGTGGTGTTCGGGCAGTGTAGGGGGTCTTGCTGGGGGTGGTGTTTCAGGGTTTAGGGCAGTGCAGTGGTGTTCGGGCAGTGTAGGGGGTCTTGCTGGGGCTGGTGTTTCAGGGTTTAGGGCAGTGCAGTGGTGTTCGGGCAGTGTAGGGGGTCGTGCTGGGGCTAGTGTTTGAGGGTTTAGGGTAGTGCAGTGGTGTTCGGGCAGTGTAGGGGGTCGTGCTGGGGCTGGTGTTTCAGGGTTTAGGGCCGTGCAGTGGTGTTCGGGCAGTGTAGGCGGTCGTGCTGTGGCTGGTGTTTCAGGGTTTAGGGCAGTGCAGTGGTGTTCGGGCAGTGTACTGGGTCATGCTGGGGCTGGTGTTTCAGGGTTTAGGGCAGTGCAGTGGTGTTCGGGCAGTGTAGGGGGTCGTGCTGGGGGTGGTGTTTCAGTGTTTAGGGCAATGCAGTGGTGTTCGGGCAGTGTAGGGGGTAGTGCTGGGGCTGGTGTTTCATGGTTTAGGGCAGTGCAGTCGTGTTCGGGCAGTGTAGGGGGTCGTGCTGGGGGGGTGTTTCAGTGTTTAGGGCAGTGCAGTGGTGTTCGGGCAGTGTAGGGGGTCATGCTGGGGGTGGTGTTTCCGGGTTTTAGGGTAGTGCAGTGGTGTTCGGGCAGTGTAGGGGTCTTGCTGGGAGTGGTGTTTCAGGGTTTAGGAGCAGTGGTGTTCGGGCAGTGTAGGGGGTCTTGCTGGGGGTGATGTTTCAGGGTTTAGGGCAGTGCAGTGGTGTTCGGGCAGTGTAGGGGGTCTTGCTGGGGGTAGTGTTTCGGGGTTTAGGGCAGTGCAGTGGTGTTCGTGCAGTGTAGGGGTCGTGCTGGGGGTGGTGTTTCAGGGTTTAGGGCAGTGCAGTAGTGTTCGGGCAGTGTAGGGGATCGTGCAGGGGGTGGTGTTTCAGGGTTTAGGGCAGTGCCGTGGTGTTCGGGCAGTGTAGGGGTCGTGCTGGGGGTGGTGTTTCAGGGTTTAGGGCAGTGCAGTGGTGTTCGGGCAGTGTAGGGGTTGTGCAGGGGTGGTGTTTCAGGGTTTAGGGCAGTGCAGTGGTGTTCGGGCAGTGTAGGGGTCGTGCTGGGGCTGGTGTTTCAGGGTTTAGGGCAGTGCAGTGGTGCTCGGGCAGTGTAGGGGGTCTTGCTGGGGGTGGTGTTTCAGGGTTTAGGGCAGTGGTGTTCGGGCAGTGTAGGGGGTCTTGCTGGGGGTGATGTTTCAGGGTTTAGGGCAGTGCAGTGGTGTTCGGGCAGTGTAGGGGGTCTTGCTGGGGGTAGTGTTTCAGGGTTTAGGGTAGTTCAGTGGTGTTTGTGGAGTGTAGGGGGTCGTGCTGGGGATGGTGTTTCAGGGTTTAGGGCAGTGCAGTGGTGTTCGGGCAGTGTAGGGGGTTGTGCTGGGGTGGTGTTTCAGGGTTTAGGGCAGTGCAGTGGTGTTCGGGCAGTGTAGGGGGTCGTGCTGGGGGTGGTGTTTCAGGGTTTAGGGCAGTGTAGGGGGTCTTGCTGGGGGTGACGTTTCAGGGTTTAGGGCAGTGCAGTGGTGTTCGGGCAGTGTAGGAGGTCTTGCTGGGGGTAGTGTTTCAGGGTATAGGGCAGTGCAGTGGTGTTCGGGCAGTGTAGGGGGCGTGCTGGGGGTGGTGTTTCAGGGTTTAGGGCAGTGCAGTGGTGTTCGGGCAGTGTAGGGGGTTGTGAAGGGGGTGGTGTTTCAGGGTTTAGGGCAGTGCAGTGGTGTTCGGTCAGTGTAGGGGGTCATGCTAGGGTTGGTGTTTCAGGGTTTAGGGCAGTGCAGTGGTGTTCGGGCAGTGTAGGGGGTCGTGCAGGGGCTGGTGTTTCAGGGTTTAGGGCAGTGCAGTGGTGTTCGGGCAGTGTAGGGGGTCGTGCTGGGGGTAGTGTTTTAGGGTTTAGGGTAGTGCAGTGGTGCTTGTGTAGTGTAGGGGGTCGTGCTGGGGTAGTGTTTTAGGGTTTAGGGTAGTGCAGTGGTGTTTGTGTAGTGTAGGGGTCATGTTTTAGGGTAGTGCAGTGGTGTTTGGGTAGCGTAGGGGGTCGTGCTGGGGGCAGTGTTTTAGGATTTAGGTTAGTGCAGTGGTGTTTGGGTAGTGTAGGGGGTCGTGCTGGGGGTAGTGTTTTAGGGTTTAAGGTAGTGCAGTGGTGTTTGTGTAGTGTAGGGGGTCGTGCTGGGGGTAGTGTTTTAGGGTTTAGGGTAGTGCAGTGGTGCTTGTGTAGTGTAGGGGTCGTGCTGGGGGTAGTGTTTTAGGGTTTAGGGTAGTGCAGTGGTGTTTGTGTAGTGTAGGGGTCATGTTTTAGGGTAGTGCAGTGGTGTTTGGGTAGTGTAGGGGGTCGTGCTGGGGGTAGTGTTTTAGGATTTAGGTTAGTGCAGTGGTGTTGGGGTAGTGTTTTAGGGTTTAGGGTAGTGCAGTGGTGTTTGTGTAGTGTAGGGGGTCATGCTGGGGGTAGTGTTTTAGGGTTTAGGATAGTGCAGTGGTGCTTGTGTAGTGTAGGGGGTCGTGCTGGGGGTAGTGTTTTAGGGTTTAGGGTAGTGCAGTGGTGTTTTTGTAGTGTAGGGGGGTCATGTTTTAAGATGCAATGCTCCAATAAATGACCAGTCTGCACTACATAAAACTACAAAAAAACTAAAAATAAAAAGTGTTTTGCACACTTTTGTCATTGGGCTATATGTGGGCTACATCTGGGTAATATTTGTGCTACATTTGGGCTCTTTTTTCACTGGTGGCCATCTTGGAAGACTTCTTTGTTATGAAGTTTCCTAATTTCCTCATTTACTGCAGTCTCCTCAGTAGGAAATGCTTTCAGTTTTTACTTTGATTCCATCAAGAAGGCATTCAGATGTGTCACACATTTGCCATAAATTCAGAATGTTAGCACTCTAGTTGTTCATTAGATCACTGTAGTAAAGCTACTGCTCACCAAGGAGTTAACTGGAAGTCTACTGCTGGTATTGAAAGTGATTGTTTCAGTCTGCATGTCAGAATTTTCTAATGAAATAGAAGAGGATTTGAGATCTCACTTAAAACATGCACTAAATTTTATTTTTGCAGCACTAACCATAATTTCTATGGCAAAATGAACCCCTCATTTTGTTCCTTTTTAAATTAAATGTTTTAAGTGTTACCAGTTTATTCCAATCAAGATGGCTTCAGGTGTGCCATACTTTTGTCATAAGTAAGGCTGTTAGCACTCTAGTTGTTCTTTAGAACACTCTGGGAAGCTGCAGTAGAACACAAAGGCATCAACTGACAGGCTGCTCCTGTTGAAATATAACAGGAAGATATTTGAGATCTCACTTAAAACATGTCCTAATTTTTCTTTCTACAGCACTAACCATAATTTCTATGGCAAAATGAACCCCCTCATTTTGTTCCTTTTTAAATTAAATGTTTTAAGTGTTACCAGTTTATTCCAATCAAGATGGCTTCAGGTGTGCCATACTTTTGTCATAAGTAAGACTGTTAGCGCTCTAGTTGTTCTTTAGAACACTCTGGGAAGCTGCAGTAGAACACAAAGGCATCAACTGACAGGCTGCTCCTGTTGAAATATAACAGGAAGATATTTGAGATCACACTTGAAACATGTCCTAATTTTTCTTTCTACAGCACTAACCATAATTTCTATGACAAAATGAACCCCATCATTTTGTTCCTTTTTAAATTAAATGTTTTACGTGTTACCAGTTTATTCCAATCAAGATGGCTTCAGGTGTGCCATACTTTTGTCATAAGTAAGACTGTTAGCGCTCTAGTTGTTCTTTAGAACACTCTGGGAAGCTGCAGTAGAACACAAAGGCATCAACTGACAGGCTGCTCCTGTTGAAATATAACAGGAAGATATTTGAGATCACACTTGAAACATGTCCTAATTTTTCTTTCCAGAGCACTAACCATAATTTCTATGACAAGATGAACCCCATCATTTTGTTCCTTTTTAAATTAAATGTTTTAAGTGTTACCAGTTTATTCCAATCAAGATGGCTTCAGGTGTGCCTTACTTTTGTCATAAGTAAGGCTGTTAGCACTCTAGTTGTTCTTTAGAACACTCTGGGAAGCTGCAGTAGAACACAAAGGAATCAACTGACAGTCTCTGCCCTTGTTGGATGTACATGTTTTACTGAGAATGTCAGACTTCATTCTCACATGACTGAGAAAGATAATGTGAATTTACAGAAAATATGCTCTCATTTTAGCTTCTGGAGCACCTTCCAAAACTGTATGGGACAAGCATGTGAAAATAGTTTTCTCTCAAACATGATTCATGATATCCCAGCAGAAGGTTTTTCACAGGGTAAAATCACCTTAGAACACACCACAATTCCTGAAATTAGTATGGTACCATCAACAAATGAATTCTAATGTAACTAAAGTCTGTTATCACCCTTTATAGTTCTCCTTTTGGTAACCCTCAAAATCTTCGATTCACTACAATGCATTTCAATGGGGTACTATCATTTATATTGGTCCCAAGATGGCTGCCAGCAATTCCAGGATGAAGTGCTGACAGCCAATCAGATCTCACGATGACATGTGTGGTTAGGCTCCGCCCAGATATATATGTGTTTTTACTTTTGATTTTCTCAGCAACTACTGAACGGATTTACACCATTTAACAAAAAGGGTTCTTTCTGAACCAAGAACTACCTCTTTGCCAAATTTGGTGTAATTCCGTTCAGCAGTTCGGGCTGTAGCCTTGCATAAAGTTTCCTATGGGAAATTGATTTTTTGACTCTTATTTTTTTAATTTCTCCGCAACTACTGAACAGGATTTACACCATTTAACAAAAAGGGTTCTTTCTGAACCAAGAACTACCTCTTTGCCAAATTTTGTGTAATTCCGTTCAGCAGTTCGGGCTGTAGCCGTGGCTAAAGTTTCCTATGGGAA
Source organism: Calotriton arnoldi (assembly GCA_963921515.1). Classification (NCBI taxonomy): domain Eukaryota; kingdom Metazoa; phylum Chordata; class Amphibia; order Caudata; family Salamandridae; genus Calotriton; species Calotriton arnoldi. Next base: position 14,173 of record CAWUFW010015125.1, on the reverse strand, counting down.
AATGAATGGGGAAAACACGTTTTGGGACCCCCCTTTTCCCTCAGCCCCCGCTTGACGAATCACCCTGAAACTTTCAGGGTAGGAGCGGACCGGAGCGGGCCATAAAGTTTGAAAATTCCGCGAAGATTCGTCAACCGACGCAAGAGTTATTTCAAATAGAATGTTGCGGATTTCCTATGGAAAATAGGTCCTAACTATAACTATCTACTGGCGACCGCCAGTAGATAATATATATATATATATATATATATATATATACATATATATATATATATATATATATACACATATACGTATATACATATGTATATATACACATATATATATATACATATATATATATACGTATATACTAAATACAAAAAGAGTTGCCTCTAGGTGGGATGCACTCCCAGGTGGAAATTACGCCAAAGCAAGGACACATGACATGAACAAAGTCCTTTTCTGGTTTTCCTGCCAGACGCGTTTCGGGCCAACGCCCTCTTCAGTGGCAGACCATGTGACGTGCCGGCGTGCGGCAACCACCAGTAAATCCCCGTAATAATTATGCTCAGGTGAACCACCTGAAGCAATGCTTCCTGGGACTGGTGGTTCAGTAAAACCCAGTGGTTCACCTGAGCATAATTATAATTATCCCCCGGGGATTCTTTTTATTTTTTTTAAAAATAGCCTGTGTGGGGGGGCTCGAGCCCCCCCCCACGCCCCGGGGACCGCCAGCTCCCGGGGCACTAAATAATAAAATGTGGGGGTCCGTTTAGGAGCCCCGGGGACCACCACCTCCCCGGGGCTGTGCACAGGATGGGAGGGGGGGCCGCGCGGCCCCCCTCCTGGAGCCCTTGATGGCCCTTGATGGCCCTGGGGACCGCCACCCCCCCAGGGCCAGCTCCTGCAGTGTCCCGGGGTGCCTACCCCCGGGACACTGTAGTTTGCAATGACAGGGCGGGAGCCTCGCGGCTCCCGTCCTGTCATTGCAAACTTGCTTTGCTTCATTGAAGCGAGAGCAGGAAACCTGCTCTCGCTTCAATGAAGCAAGCAGATTGCTTTTCCATAAGGAGAGCTGCTTGTCAGCAGCTCCTTATGGAAAAGCAATGCCGGCTCCCGCAGGACGCGGGGAGCCGGCGGGACCGTGCGGGTGATTGGGGACCCCCACGGTCCCCAACGAGTGGCCAGGCCCGGGGATGGGGTCCCGGGGCTATTAGTGGCCTGGGAGGGGGCCACGCAGCCCCCCTCCCAAAAATATATATATATTTTTTTTTAAACGTAAAGGCCGGCCCCGTGGGATGGGGTCCCCGGGGCCTTAAATGGCCTGAGGAGGGGGGCCACAGAGCCCCCCTCCAAATATTTAAATTTTTTAAAAAAAGGGCATGCCCCGGGGGATGGGATCCCCGGGGCCAATAGAGGCCCAGGGAAGGGGCCACGCGGCCCCTTCCAGTTTTTTTATTTAAAAAAAGAAAATCCTCAGGCCCCGGGGAATGGGGTCCCAGGGGCCAAAAGTGGCCAAGGAAGGGGGGCCACGCAGCCCCCTCCTATACAAAAAAAAAAAAAAGACCGGCATCGTGCCGGAGGCCCCGCCCCTCCCTGCAGCAGTAAGCAAACGCGCCCCCTGGCGCGTTTTAAGAAGGAAGTAATTCCCTTGAATACTGGGGGTCCCTGAGGGCCAACTAGCCCACCAGGAACCTCCAGTATGCGCCTGGGAGCTGCGTTGCAGAGAGGTGTGCAGAGCCACGCCCCTTTTACACCTCTCTGCAACGCAGCTCTGTGGTGCTTTTGGAGGTACATGGTGGGCTAGTTGGACTCCAGGGACCCTCAGGATTCAAGGGGACTTAATCCCCCAACTTAAAACGCGCCACGGGGTGCATTTGCACAGTGGTAAAAGGAAGGGGGCGGGGCTTCAGGTGACATGTGTGCAAACAGGCCCCGTGGCGCGTTTTAAGATGGGGAATTAAATCCTCTTCAATCCAGAGGGTCCCTGGGGGCCAACTAGCCCACCAGGTACGTCCAGAAAGCGCCACAGAACTGCATTGCACAGAGGTGTAAAAAGGGGCGTGGCCTCTGAACACCTCTCTGCAACGCAGCTCCCTGGCGCATACTGGAGGTACAGGGTGGGCTAGTTGGACCCCAGGGACGCTCATGATTCAAGGGGACTTAATCCCCCAAATTAAAATGCGCCACAGGGCGCGTTTGCACAGTGGTGAAGGGAGGGGGCGGGGCTTGAGGTAACATGTGTGCAAACAGGCCCCGTGGCGTGTTTTAAGTTGGGATATTAAGTCCCCTTCAATCCTGAGGGTCCCTGGAGTCCAACTAGCCCACCAGGTACCTTCAGTAAGCACAACAGAGTTGCGTTGCAGAGAGGTGAAAAAAGGTGCGTGGCCTCGGAACGCCTCTCTGCAACTCAGGTCTGTGGTCCTAACTGTAGGTACCTGATGGGCTAGTTGGGCCCCAGGGACACTCAGGATTCAAGGGGACTTAATCCCGCAACTTAAAACGTGCCACGGGGCGCGTTTGCACACATGTCACCTCAGGCACCCTCTCCCTTCACCACTGTGCAAACGCGCCCTGTAGCGCGTTTTAAGAGGTAGATTTAATCCCCCTGCCCTATTATGTACTAGGGACTTACAGAGGAGGTCATGCTAATCACAGGGGTACCCCAACGCATAGTGTTCCCTAGTGTATGTAGGTGTTTTAACTGTATTCTAAGTGTGTTTAAGCCTAGCACTGGCTCTGGTTAGTCAGAGTCAGTTACCACCAGTACACGTTGGAAAAAGTTGTGGGCACAGGATTATTTTGGAACAAGGCCTCTTTCTGCTCCTCTGTTGGTTCTTTCTGCACATCTTTTGCTTCTTCCTGCACTTTTCTTCGACTTTGTGGACTTCTGTTGCTTCTTTCTGCATTTCTTTTGCTTCTTTCTGTGCGTATTTTCTTCTTTCTTCATATGTCCTACCTCTGTAGGCATAGTTACAAACTAGCATTTAAAAAACCTTTGAAATTCACTTAAAAAACCATAGGTTTCAGGCACGTTATAGTTAGAAATTAGCATTTAAAAAACCTTTGAAATTCACTGAAAAAACCATAGGTTTCAGACACGTTATAGTTAGAAATTAGCATTTAAAAAATCTTTGAAATTCACTGAAAAAACCATAGGTTTTAGGGACAGTTATAGTTAGTTGGATATTTCACTCGTACAAAACCCGTGAAATTCCCCCATTATAGTTAGTTCAGCTAACTATAACTTGCGCCCCCGCAATGCACTGCTGATGACGTCACATATTACATCACTCATGACATGGTCAGTGACATCACTGATGACATCACTCATGACATCTCAAATGACATCACTGATTACATCATCCATGTGATAATTTGATGCATCTTCTCACACCCTAATATAACTTTTGATACACCCACTGTAAATTACAGACTGCCATTGTCAAAACCATAGACACTCCAACACCAATAACTACATACACACTCACTGATTCTTAGGTCTACACACACATCCACTCACTCACCTCTACAGTCACTCATACTTACAGTCACTCAGTACAGGACTTTCATATGCACTTATACACCTACATAGACACTCACACACCGCCACTCATCCATAGAGGTACTCACACACCTAGTCAGTCATGCAAATAATTAATAACACTGCCATTTACTCACCTATACAGTTATACACACACCAGCTCACTTACTCATACAAATACTAGCACATTCTTACGCTCTTATACAATCACTGATACAAGTACACACTCATCCATACAGCTACTCTCACAATCACACACTCTCACTTATAGCCATTTATATACTCCAACACACATATATACTGCCTTTGACATATTAGTTACTCACACATGTACCACTAAGATATACATTCACTCACTAACACACCCATACACACACTCACCCACCCATACAGTCCATCACAGATGCACTCTTGAAACCATGCACCCAGTGAATCACCCACTCACACATCTATGCGCAGTCACACACACCCCACCCACACAAACACTCAGGCACCCATACAGATACTCAGACAACCAATCAATAACCCATGTAGACACTCATGTAGCTATTCGCAAACCTATGCAGCCGCTTACACACCAACAGACAGACAGATACAGACATTCACACAGTTTAGTCACTAACCCATGCATTCAGTAAGATACGTTTAATCACTCACTTATAGAGTCAGTCACGCACCTACTAAATCATCCATCCAGACACTTATACACCTACTCATTCTTCAATACACCTTGGCATATATATTAAACATATTTAAACTTTATAGAAACACACAGTCACTGGATGATGTCATCAGTGATGTCATTTGAGATGTCATCAGAGATGTCACTGACCATGTCATGAGTGATGTAATATGTGACGTCATCAGCAGTGCATTGCGGGGGCGCGAGTTATAGTTAGCTGAACTAACTATAACGGGGAATTTCATGGGTTTTGTACGAGTGAAATGTCCAACTAACTATAACTGTCCCTAAAACCTATGGTTTTTTCAGTGAATATATATATATATATATGATTTTCAGGAATAAAATAATACATTCATTTATTGTTCCATACAGAATTACATTGAGACTTATCCATTCCTTTTGCATCAGTTCAATTATTCAAATCAATTCAATTCATTAGTGCTTATATAGTGCATGGCTAACCAAAAGGACCCGTGACTCTCAGGATCCGGCCCGGGGTAACGACGGAGCAGAGCGTTGCCTCACGCCCTGAGCAGTTGCCAGGAGCGGCGAGTTCCCTCCCGATTTGATACGGGAGTACTACACCTATGCCTATAGTGCCAACATATTTACGTACCCAGGTATATGGTTGTATCGTTCTTCACAGTGTTTTGTATAATTTTGTTTCACATGCAGTAGTTACAATTAGGTCCTGAAGAAAGCCTTGATCACAGTCAGATCGGTAGTGGCTGAAACATGTAGACCTCTTCACTAGCGCGCTCGTACACGCAGTCAGATTGCACGCTTACTGCTTTTTAACCATTGACACCACGTGATCTTAATAAATTTGTTTTCTCGTGGTAGTCAATTTTACTTCACCTTTTCTTTTACACTGCACCGCATACTCACCACACCGCCTTATGCTTCAGTGATCTTAGGTGATCTAGTCCTGGATCATATTTGAAAACATCCGCGAGCTCCTCCTGTATACTAGTATGGAGTTGTAGCTCCTCGGTTGCACTACTGTGTGGCCGAGAGGAGATTCCCAAATGATGAATCATGCCACTTCGGTGGGTGATGGGAATCCGTCCTCGTAATTGAGATCCCCCGTTTTTCATGTTCTCCTGTTGTGTGTACTGCTGTAACGCACGTCTATTTATATATATCTTTCCTTGAGACCCGCGGATTTTTTGTTGTTGTTAACCAAAAGGACCCTACATAGCTCAAAGTATATTCAGTACTTATTAAATGCCAATTACGCAAACAGGCATGTTTTCAATAGTTTCCTAAAGCAGCTTTCATTTTCTGTCTTCCTTAATCTAACGGGCAGTTTATTCCACAATTTCGCCACTAAGAAAGAAAAGGCTCTTCCTCTGCTTCTTGTTTTCTGCACCCTGAGGATCTCAACAGGGCCGGACTGGGAACCGAAACCGCACCTGGCAAACTGCCCCCTTGGGGGGGTAGAGGGGGTGCGGGCGAGTTGTTGGCTTGGCCGGTTCCGGCCGATTTTGTTACAGGGGGCCCTTATTGCCAGCCCTCGTAACAAAAACGGCCCCCCAGAGGCCCAAAACCGGTCCCCACCCTGGCGGCCCACCGGGGAAACGCCCGGTGCCGCTACGGCCAGTCCGGTCCTGGATCTCAACTAATTTTAAGGAGGAGGATCTCAGGGGTCTAAAGGCCTAAAAGGTTGCATCATGTGCTAGAGCAGTTTAGGGCCTTTTTAGGTCTCGCCTAGGCAGCGCATGCGCTGACTCTTCGAGACATGCAGTATACACTATAGCGTGGAAGCTTCATGCAAGCTCCGCCTACTCTCCGCCCATCATTTTTATTGGCTTACATCCTAAATGCTGCCTTGTGATTGGTTTTAGGTTTGTTAGTCCCTCCTCCTGACGGCCATGTTGTCATTTGTATCCTTCCATGGCTATTGGCCCCTTTACTCCAAAACTATTTTCTGCCCTGTGTCACCCCCCATCCCCCTCCCGCAGTTCGTGACTTCTCGCCCCCCCTCACCCGCCCCACTCCCGTTCGTGCCTTTTTAAATGCCCGCACTCCCATCTCTAATGCAATACGTCTCGCGTAAATGCGAGTCGTATTGCATTGCAAATGCTTGTTTTAAAGTAGTGCGCAGTTACCGGAAGTGACATCCCTGGGGTGCACCGGAAAAGAACCCTCGGTTGCTCCGGAAGTCTTGTTTCAGGTGGAGCCTGAGCCAGCACGCTAGCACTGCTCTGTTTAGTTTCCAGCTTCCTGTTCCTTTCGGCGAAGATGGCCCTGATTATAATGCAGCGAACGCGTGGATTTTAGGAAAAAGCTAGGACACAGACTTGATATTAAATCGGCGCAGTTGGGAATTTAGCTGCCACGCCAAGCGGGACGGGTTTTCGCTGCGCTCCAGTCTCTGCCGTGCTGGTTTGGGAGAGGCAGGCTGCATCCTAGGAGTGCCTGCCGATGTGCCCGGGTGGAGAGAGGCTGTGCCGAAGGGATCCACAGCTGAGCTTCGGGCCCATATGCCTGCTCCCAGGCATGGTGGCTGTCACCCGCGGCTGAGCCCCTGCCTCCTTCATGCACTGTGCAGCCGCAGGGGTGCCACCGGGTACCGCGCCGAGCTCCCGCCAGCTGCCCAGCAATCTCAGCCACACTCTGGAGCTGGTGGTCGTGGGGTGAGTACGCTACATGCAGCAACTGTCAAACCTGCAGCAACCAGTGTGCGGATGTGCAAAGCACCTTTTAGGAAAACACCTCAAAGTGAACCGATGCAGGAACCAGTTAAACGCTTTCGAATATTTCTTCTGAAATCTCATGCTTCTTGCATCATGCTCTTCAGGTAGTATGCACAGAGCCTGCTTTCCTGGAAAGCCAATCGTGGGTGTCTTATTTACTGCAATTAGCCGCACCCCGACTCAGAAGTCAGAACTCATTTAAATGGCGTCACCTTACATCATAAATCCTTTCCGTTCATAATACAAATATTTGTGAACAGGTTTTGCTGTACACACTGTACTCATACATACATATTATACGTCCAGCTTTTCTTTTTAGCGTGCTGGATGACCCGCGGACCCCCCAGTCGCGTGCTCACAGCGGAGGTATTACAGAATACACTACTTAACTAGGAGCCATATCTGTCTGTCACCGTCTGTGCTGGGGAGAATTTAGCTAAAAGAGCCGCGTGAATTGTTTACTCTCCGTGAGCTGCACTCACTGCAGGTGATAAGTTCACCTGCATGGAGTGGAACTGGTTGAAGGTCAGTGGTTGTTGTTCGAGATCTCGAATTCTGTAAATCTGACACTGCTGCTTTCGGCGCTCAAGGAAACAGTCGGAGACTTGATGCTAATCTGTGCCCCCACTATGGCGTCGAGCCAAGGACACGTTCATTGCTAGCAAACTTTGCTTTCGCAGCATTGTATTTAACACCTGCAGCCCCTTCCTCAGTCCAGATCTCCCCAATTTTCTCAATTGAGAAACACCTCTTTAATTGTAATACATTGCATATTAAAAGGCTTCGGAGTCCAAGTGTTTCTCAATAAAGGCCACAGACTCAGAAAGTATTTTTTTTTTATAGCAGGTGGTACTGTCCTAAGAGTCCACGAGGGCAAAAAGCAAATTTGATCTCTGTTGTATCTCGTTTGGGGGTTTAGCCTAGTGTTCAGGTACGGTGACATACCAGACAACAAAATAAAATTACCCTCACTACCGTAAATTGAGAACACAAAGCATCCGTAGCGATTGTTATGGTGACCAGTAAACTAACAACTTGTGTCTATAGTTTCCATAGTCTGTAATCTCAAAACGTATCATATTCATTTTGCATCAAACTGGAATATTATATTTCGTTCTCAAGGAGATATTTGATATGGTTCATTGTATTTAATCAGTATGAAATGTTGAACCGCCTTGAGGCTTTTCTATGTCTACCTATTGTTGTTTCTGTTCATCGCGTGACTTTGTGATCCAGTCGTTAAGTACACAGTTGTTTCTGGTTTTAGGTCTCGCCTAACATACAGCACAAGCTGTCTGTTTGCGCAAATACCTATTATAATTTTACAATGGGCTTAGAGCCCACCCATTGCTTACCATTGGTTGGCTTTATTGTCACTCTTATTTCCTTGCTTTTTATTCGTTCGCTTGTGTGGTCTTTCCTTCATCTTCTTATGTTCGTTCCCCCCTGTGGGTCGTGACCTCATTACTTCTATTCTTCTAATGCTTAATTTTCACACACTACTTTTTTTCTTTTTGGTTAAGCATTCAGTAGTAGTGCATATGTTTTCCAGTGTTCTCGCTTGTGTACTTCTTCCCTCCACAGTCCATGTTGCTCTCTTTTGCGCATCCGCTTCTCCTCCAAGCTCTCCATGCCGGGCTCACCATCATATGCTTCTGTCCCATGTGTTGCTTTCTTGTCCATGTGCTTCTCTCCCCCAGATCCACATTGCTTTCTCTCATCGGTGTGCCCCCCTCCTTCTCTTCCCATTGCTGTCCCCTGCCGTCTGTTTTTCTTTTCCCTATCTGCTTCCTCCAGGTTGCTTTCACCTACCATGTTGCTTCTGTACCTCACGCTCTATGTTGCTTCTGCCCCCACCCTCCATGTTGATTTCCTCCAACTGTGTCCTCCGTGTGGCTTCTCCCATTGGCTTAAAAAAAATACGCTTTGTGCGCTACTAAAAAAAGCTCCTACATCATTTTTTAGGTGTGCATGCCTACAAAATGATGCGTATATACCGTCTTGGTTTTTTTTCTCTCCTCCCTAGCTATGCTGCAAAGTATCAGGGATGCTGTACAGCATCGCTATAAATTATTTGCAAAGCCAATAGGTCACGAAGGTAAGACACGTTCGCTTTGCCAGTGCTCGTTAACATTTGTTCTGGAACTCTATTTGTAAATGATTCACTTAACTTTCGTAACTCAATAAGTTAGTCGCTCAGTGTCTCAAATCCATTTCTTTCAGTAGCATATGCCATTTGGTTGCTGATTTCCTTGAACCCAAGTACCTTGGTGCAGCATGTAATGGCAGAAGTAGGCGTGCAATAAGCAGTGTTTTCAACTATTGATGAGGGGTGTAGCATAAGTGGCAAAAGTCAAAGGCTACCCACTTCAAATCTCACACCCTGTACTGTTGAAAGGTCTCATTAATTTTGGAAAAAACTTGACCTCTATACAGTCTGACTGAACATTAATGATGACCACGGTCTTATTTGTTTATTTATTTGGCACTAACCAACATTTCAATCAGGTATTGTTTTATAATAACTGTAGGAAGGTGGAATCTGACTATATGGTTGCCCCCACTTTTTTTATGGTGTTTTGCTGGTTTATGACTTAGTTGGACTGGGATCCTGCTATTCAGGGCCCCAGTCTATCTGCTTTCTCTGTAAAAAGGTTTCCATGTGCCTTAGGCACATCTCTGATTGGAATCTGGAGTGCCCTTATAAGTCCCTAGTATTGTATACTATGTACCAAGGGCATAGGTACCTCAGAGGCCTACCAGGGGCTGCAGCATGTATTGTGCCACCCCTGGAAGGCCATCCAAACTGACACCACAGGTCTGCTACTGCAGCCTGGGTAAGGTGGTGCATGCACCCTTACTGTGATATAGGTTACCTATATCACTAAATACATACACACATATAAACCTATAAGTCACTCCTAAGGCAGGCCTTATCAATCCTAAAGGCAGAGTGCATGGTTCCTATGTGAGAGGGTGCCCTGCATGAGCAGGGCCCCTCTGCAGCGTTCGGAGACCATCTCTGATGCTGTTTGTAGTGCAGCCTGACCATATACTCTTAAGCGCATTATATCCTCGCGGTAAAATGCTAACTTTGGAATGGCTGCACCTAAACATGTCGTGTTTGGTGTCAAACATCTTGGAATACTACTCCCCCGCCAATCCTGGCGGCGGGAGTAACATTCCACCCTTCTAGATGGAGAGACATGTTAACCCTGGCCTGGCCGGTAACTTCTTTCTAAAGCCTGGCCTCACAAAATGGATGCTACTGCCACAGACACAAGTCTGGCCTCCTGCTGCTGGACGAAACTCCGGCAGGGGAGGCCTGGACAATAGGTTTCCTGTCCCAGGGAGGTGTGACCACCTCCCCAGACAGGATAATGTGTATTGGGGCTGGGCGGGAGCACTTTCTGGTGCTTTGAAGTCCTGCACTGGGGGCACACTTGGTGTCCTGTGCATACCCCAGTTCAAACCGGATCAGGGGCTTGCAGCCCCTGCTTTGGCGTGAACTGGACAAAGGAAAGGGTGTAGCCACCCCTCTGCCCTGACCCACCCATAGGTGGGGCCACAGAGTAGTCCAACCCCTATCTTTAGTATAAAGGTAGGAACCCAGTCCTTAGGACTTTAGATTATACCTGGACGAAACTCTGAAACTGAATCCTGGACCTTCGACGCTCTACGACAAGATTAGAGGACTGGAAGAATCTCCCTTGGGGTCAAGGAGTGACTCCCCTGTGGCAGGCACCAAAGAAGCATCTGTCTGGTTCGCATTTCTGAAGCTCCCGTCGGACGCCGAAGTCATCGCATCACCAGAGGTGGATTCTCAGACTTCCCCGAGGCTACCCTGAGACCCCAGCAAAGCTGAGGCCCGTGGCTATCGTGGGTGACTTGAGACCATGACCCCTGGATACCGAGCACATTTGCAAGTGCATCATCTTCTGGGTCTCCCAAGAAGTCATGCTTTGGGCTCCGAGTATCCCTAGCCTCCAGCACCACCTGCACCGAAGATCACTGGCCCCCACTCCACGAGTGTCCTGTAAGCCAGATCCACGTGCGGCATCACGAGGCTCCTTCGCGGTCGCTAGCCCGTTGGCTAGTAGCCCTTAACGAAGGCCAATCCTTTTCTTACTTGGCATCCTGGTTGCTCCAGGCCTGCCCTCACTTACCCTCGCTGGGTGAGTTCTACAGACCTTGCTGGTCTGCACCATCGACGATCTATATCTTCACCGAGACTTGCCGTTGCCAAGGCTTGTTGGGTCCAATCCGGTCGCCGACACCTCAGCACTCGACAAACATCGTGTACCAGCCCGAATCCTGCTCCTGGTCGCTGACAACGCCTCCTGGACCTCATGGCTGAAGAGTCAAAATGACCATCAACGCACCTGAAGCACTCGACATCGGTGGGCATCTGTCCATCGCCTTCCTGGTCACTGGCTAGTGACCCAGACTCTGTCCCCTCTGCTTTCAGGTTCTTCAGAACTCCGATCCACTCTTGGATCCACCCGGACACTTTTCTCTTGGTCGCCAGCAGCACTTTGCAGCAGATCGCCATTCGAATCGACGACGAAACCCGACCCCGAAAGGCACCTATGCACCCGGCTTCCCTGGGTGAGGTAACACGAGTACTCCGGTGCTCCCGTGGTAGAGACTCTTCAAAGTCCTAGATCTCAAAGGGTTTTGTCCTAGTCCTCTTTTAAGTGTCCCTTTTCTCTATTTTCCCGATCCCGACTTTCTCCATAGAAGTTAACGGCGTATCGCGGTTGTGTATTTACACTGCACGCGTCTCCCGTGGGTCCCCTGTGTCACTACCTTGGGTGGTTCCTTGTGGTCCAAGCACTTCTAGAGGCTCTAGGCCTAGTGTCTAGTTCAGTCGTGGTTCGCATACCACTTTATTGGTATATGGTTTGGTACGCCCCTAGGGCCCAAACGTGTATTTGTGCTATTACTGTGAATTAATAACTTATAACTTATGTACTTGAACTCTAGCCTCATAAAGAGACTAGAGGGGTGTGTTTAGTAATAAATACATATATTTTGAATATATACCTGGTGTGGTGCTCTTTCATTTGGTCACTCAAGAGATTATAGACTGGTAAAACAAGCTGCTTTACATTCCTTCAAGACTTAGCCTGAAGGCTGCTCTCCATAGCTACCACTAGGATAGCTTTCAATAAGGTTGTCTTTAACCTATCTCCAATAAGGGGTTGTTTGGACTGGTGCAAGGTGCCCACTATAATTAGTGGACAGCATATACCAGGCCAACTTCTCACATTGGTGTGCAGCGTGTGGGATTCCAGCTTGCTATTGTTTTACCAGATAATCTCAATTGAATTGATCAACTGAAAACCACTAAAGGTACCTAAGATACATATAATTTAAGCTTAGAATACAGTAAGTTCTACTGAACTTAGAGTTGTGTGTTAAGGGATAGCACAACCCTTTCTACAACTCAAGAGAGTTTAGTAGGCCACACTAGAGTAGGTAGTGCATACACCACACCACACTAGTAATGTCTTTAAGGGCAGGATCCAAAGAATCCTTGCAGGAAGCCATTGAGCTTCCACCCTCCAAGTATGATACACTCCCATTCTTGGAATTGAGAGCTTTATGTAACTTGAGAAAAATAAGGACAGGCCAAAGCCCCACCACCCAACACCTCAAGGAGTTGTTGGTGGCTTATGACCTTAGTAAGCCCTTGGGGACTGAAGGGGTAGGAGCTGAGGGTGGGGCAGGAGAAGAGGAGGAGGCCAGGGGTACCAATACCCCAGCCCCCCTCTGAAACTGGCCAGGAGGGTGACAATGACCCTGACCTGGATAACCCAATCCCTCCTGTGGACGATGATGAGGATGATCAGGATGATACCCTCTTTGTCCCCCAGGAAGGATTAAGAGTGTGCCCAGGAAGTCTAGATCTCCTTCTCAGGAGTCTAACCACTCTGGCACCTCCATAGGGAGCTCTATCTCCTCTCACAGGAGGGAATCCTCTCATGAGAGAAGAGACAGACTGGTCCAGTATGAGGAAACTCAGCTGGAACTCAGAAAAAAGCAATTGGCTTTAGATAGGGAATCGCTAGATCTCCTTAGAGAGAGAAGAAAGTTGGGACTAGAGTCCCATGGTGGCAGCAATATCCCTAGAGATAGGGAGAGGTCTTATGACCATAGAAACCTAAACAAGATTGTCCCTCCCTACCAGAGTGGGGATGACATCCACAAATGGATAACTGCACTGGAGAGGGCCTGTAAAGTTCAAAAGGTCCCCCAGAGGCAGTGGGCAGCAATCTTGTGGCTCTCCTTTGCAGACAAAGGTAGAGACAAGCTCCTCACTGTAAAGAGAAGAGGATGCTGACAATTACACAGTCTTGAAGAGTGCTCTGATAGATGGGTTTGGCCTAACCACTGAACAGTATAGGTTGAAGTTCAGAGACACCCAAAAGCTCAGACTCAAGACTGGGTTGACTTTGTAGATTGTGCTACAAAGGCTCTGGAAGGTTGGATACATGGCAACAAAGTGCATGACTTTTTAGGATTGTACAATTTAATTATGAGGGAGCAGATCCTTAATAATTGTCAAAACCAGCTTTTGCACCAGTATCTGGTGGACTCTGATCTGACCTCTCCCCAAGAATTGGGAAAGAAGGCAGACAAATGGGTCAGAACCAGAGTAAAAACTAGAAATCAGGGTGGTGACCAGAAGAAAGATTCTACTAAGTCCCAAGAGAAAGGTGGGGATAAATCTAAGGATAAGTCCCCTACTGGGCCCCAAAATTCCTCTTCTGGGGGTGGGTCCCAAACTCCTTCCTCTCCTGAAAAGAAACCCTATTGCCATGTCTGTAAAAAGCCTGGGCACTGGAAAACTGATCCCAGTTGCCCCAGGATTGGCAATAAAGAAAATGTTCCTCCCACAACTACTACCACCCCTCCTGGTACTACCAGTAGTAATCCTCCAGTTGGGAGTAGTGCACCCAAAAAGTTGGGTGCTTTTGCAAGAAGGAACAGAGGTGGGCCCTAGTTTAGACAGGGACCCCTCAACAGACTCCTCTGACTCTGATGGTGGTATAGGATTTGCCACCTTTACCATGGGTCCCATAGCATTGGGCAGGTACAGATTGGAGCCAATAATTAATGGTCAGAAAGCTGTGGCATTTAGGGACACAGGGGCTAGTGTCACCATGGTGGCAAGAAACTAGTCCCCCTCACCAGCTTCTCAATTGAGCCTAAAATGACCATAGGTACAACACGCAAACTGAACCCAGCTATTTATTG